>CM068873.1:1200000-1545000 GCA_035149815.1 Branchiostoma lanceolatum | reverse complement strand
AGCATTAAGAACCCAGATGCCTTTTGAAAATTATTTTTGGTGCACAGTTTCATGCAAGCACATGTGCCGGCCCTATAGAAAACTTGTACAAATTGAGATGATCAGGGATGGGGTTATGTACAAGTAACACTATAAGTTGGATATGGGAGATTCTTAATACACAACCAGGTATTCTCACCTGCTGACGTTTCGGTATCTGTCAGACACCTTCTTCAGAGCTTCTGACTGGAGTACTGCTTCTCACCGCTATAAGTAGCCGATGTAGGTGGCGCTTTTGCGGTGAGAACGCTGTCCCAAATATGGCTAAGTTTGTATCCCCCCTCGTCTCGGTTCATCACTGGTGTTGTCTTCCTTATCCAGACCGCCTCCTTAATCCACCGGGTGCGCCTGTTATCCTCTCTGTCGATGACCTTGGCCCCCTCCCAGTCAATGACACAGTTGTGTCTGGCAATGTGGTCAGTGACTGCTGATTTCTTGTCTACTTGCTGTGCTTGTCTTTTCTGTGACCTTGTATACTTTACAACTTCAATGCTGTCGGCTTCCTTCTTGTGTTCTTCCAGTCTGGTCCCAAAGGTCCTTCCTGTTTCACCTATGTAGACTTCGTTGCAGCTCTTACATGGAATTTTATACACACAATCCGTTTTTGCAAGGTCATCTAATTTGTCCTTAGGGTGCACTAGAAGGCTCCTGAGTGTCGTTTTGGGTCTCACTGCAGTGGAAACATTGTGTTTCCTGAACACTCTCTCCAACGGCTCAGTGACCCCTTTGATGTACGGAATGATCACCATGGCTCTTGCTTTTTCCTCTTGTTTCTTGCTCTTTTCTTTCTGTTTTGGTCTACACCTTTGTTGCTCCACTTTCTTAAATGTCCACTGGGGATAGCCGCAACGTGCGAGAGCCCTCTTGACATGTTGTGTTTCAAGCTGTTTGTCCTGTTCTTCTGTGATCACCGCATTGCACCTATCCAGTAAAGTTCGGATCACTCCCAGTTTTTGGTGCAAAGGGTGGTGGGACTGAAAATTGAGGTACTGGTCCGTATGCGTGACCTTCCTGTACACCAAAAGTTTGACTGTGCCATCCTCCTTACGTACCAAGAGAGTGTCGAGAAACGGTAATGTTCCATTCTGTTCCTCTTCATATGTGAACTGAATGTTACCCGTGGGGTCAGTGTTGTTGAGGTGGTCTGTGAGTTGTTGTTGGACTCCCCTCTTCACTATCTCCATCACATCATCCACATATCTCTTCCATAGCTTCGGCCTGCAAGTAATGGGTGCCGTGGCTATGGCCTGTTCCTCCAGCCATTCCATGAAGAGGTTGGCCAGCACCGGGGACACAGGGCTACCCATGGCTGTGCCAAATTTCTGTTGGTAAATTTCACCCCTGAACATAAAGTAAGTTGTAGTGACAATAAATGTCAACAGTTCTAAAATGTCCTTTACCTCTAGGTTGGTCCGATTCTTCAGATCTCTGTCCTTCTGAAGTCTGCTTCTAATGATCTCAAGTGTTTCTGGGATGTGGGTGTTCGTAAAGAGAGACACCACATCGTGTGACAAGAACATGTCATCTTCCTCTATCAAAATGGTGGACATTTCCTCTGCTAGATGTTTCGAGTTCTTTATGTGATGCTTGGACTTCCCCACCAACGGTGCTAACAGGTCTGCTAGGGCTCTTGACGTGTTATACCCTATGGAGCCGGTGTAATCAACTATGGGACGCAAGGGGTTGTCTTGTTTATGTATTTTTGGAGTACAGTACATTCTAGGCACATTTTCCGCTGTAGGATACAAATGTTTTTTCTGTTCTTCTGTGATCTTGCCATCATCCCTGAGTCGAATCAAAATTGCCACAAGTTGCCTCTTATACTTCTGTGTAGGATCCTTGGATAGTTTCTCGTACGTTTTTCGGTCTGCTAACATGGCACTCACCTTATCTTCATATCCTATATTCTACCAACCTGATGAAATTATTTTCGGTAACACTATAAGTGTTTTGCTAATGAGATATGACTAGTTCTTCACTATTCGTCATGCCATGTCTGAGTGCTGTCTGCTTTTCACAGACACGACATTACGTATACCATACTAAAGAAAAAGGTTAGTTTGCTGTAGGAACTAGACATGCCATTTCCATATCGATCCAGTCAATGCATCTCTATAAGCAATTTGCAGATGTTATAGTTTTGATGGAATCATAGTTTTAAACCATAGAGATCGCAAGTAAGCAAACAAACAAACAAAATCCTCTGTACCAGACAGAAGATACGAAATCTTGAACACCCAAGGAGAATTGTTACTTTCCCTCCGCCTGCTGATAGCAGTTGGCCTACAAATTTCCCAACCCACAAGCGTGATCATGAATCGAGTTTACCAAGATTTTCTTTCTTACCTCTCCTTTTACAGCTCGCGGTCTCATTAACGCTTGGAAATACAATTTCCCAACTTGGAAATGCAAATTAAACAATTTAAAAAAAAACTTTTGACGGCCCCAGGAAATAAACTGTGTTGAGTTTAATGAGTTTCTGAAGTTTTGATGAAAACGCTTATGACCTCAAGTAACTTATTGTAAACTGACTTGAGTACTGATGAGTCTTATTCTCATTTCTAAGATCTCTTCCGGATAGAAACAATTCTCTTGACTGGAGACTGTTAATTATAAGATTGATTCCGTCTGCTGAGAGTGTCTGGTAGACTATGATTAGACAAATGCATCTTCGTATGTTGAGCTGCATTTGAATACTAATGGATGTTGCAGACGATTTCAGAGGCTGTTTATCATTTTGCGGTATAGAAATGATAGGAGGAATAAACTTGAAGCTATACAGCCGGGAACACTGGTGGTATATTTGAAGAAAGGTGAACCTTTAAAATTTGCTGTAATTTGTGTACCAAGACCTGCATGCAGCAATTATAAAACAAAAACAGAACAAAAACAATTTTCATTCAAACATTACAGCGGCAAAACATTCGCCATGTGCAAAGATTTTACAATTTGAAAGTGTACAATTTTATAAGATATTGTGTCCGTTCCCAAAACAAGGGTCCAACATAATGTTTTGTCTTAGAAGGTTATCGATTGGTTGATTGATTGATCTATCGATGAATTAATTGACTATCAAATCTATTGTTCGATCGACAAATGGATTGATTGACTGATTGTATGGCTGTATGAATGTATGATTTACTGACTGATTACTAGATTGATCGATTGATTGACCGCTTATTGATTTCCCAATCAATTGATTAATTGATGGATGGATAATTGATTGATCGATCGATCGATGAATTGATTGATTGACTGACATGTTCCAGGCCAGCTGACTGTGCTGTCCAGCCGGATCGAGGCGGGCGAGCTGCCCGCGGACCCCGCCCAAGCCAGGCGTGTGGTGGAACTGCAGCGCCAGGCGGCGCGCGTGGCAGACCTCGCGCTGCCCGAGCTGCAGAAGAACGACCCAGACTACTACGAGCGTAAGTGCAGAAGCGCCTCCTCCTTTAACCATAACTTACGATCGTCTTTAATAAAGGTTTTATCGATTCATCACAATAAACGTATTCTGCAAATTATCAAGTATACTAGTAATGTTGGATTGTTCATTCCTTGACAAAAAACGCAAAAGTCGAATTTTTGTGGTACGAATTACAGTTTTACTTTAGTCATGTAATGTTGATAAAGAAAGATTTATCTAAACTTCGAAGTTAAAGTACGTACAAGACTAAGACTTAAATTCAAATAGAGTTACTGATGTGCTACAAAGTAAAGACCAGCAGAAATGTTTTTATATAGAAAAAGTAGCATTTCAGGCCTGTTGGCCCGCCCACCGTACCACGTGATACTCAGCTGCGTTCTAAACGTACGAAAAGATGTGGATAAAAGATAAATACCAGTTCTATCCGTTAAAACTTTTCCCAGCAGATTTAAATTAATCACGGCTCAAAACTAGCCTCTACCAGCCTCCGTGGCTCGCTGGGAAAATAATAGAAATTGGCCAAATAGAGTGAATTGTATGAAGAGAGTCGGCTACAGGGAGACGGTCCAATATGCAATCCTTTAAGTAAAACCCTGTCAAATATTCTCCCTATAGCCGGCGTAGTTAGTCTGGTAGAGACTAGCTCAAAACTCGCTTTTATGTGCCGAACAACTTTCTCAAACGTGGAATTCATTTTCTGCACGTCAGTTGGAAAATACAGGTCCTCCTACTTGATCTGCACCTCACTTGATTACATTTTTTGCAAGTACTGTACATCAACCTCGCTCTTCTGATATCTCCACATCCTTATGGACCGAAAGTGTTGACCTAAAGGTCAAGGAGGATTCTGGGAAATCCCCAATGGGTTCTAAATCGTGTTGCTCAAGGGCAACTGCATGTTTGACCTTGATGTCTTCACGCAGTACGAACACCGGTGGGACACCCAGCTTGCCGACCCCAATTAAGACTGTATAATAAGCACAATTGGATGAAAGCGGTGAGGGAAAACTGCCGACTGATGAACTTTTACGAGTCACGCTTCAAGTGCTTCGGAAATTTCTCCGGTCTGGAGGGAGTTTCTGCTTTAATTAACTCCTGGGAAAGGGTTAAAAAGACTCCACCAACGCTGAATAATTTGTAGTTAGATTATCCAACAAGGTTATGAATGGGCTTCAGCCATTATAAAATGTTCTGTACGCTATTTTTGTGCACAAAGTAAAGCTAATACCAACAAGCTTTTGGTTAGTCCTTTGATCCCTCTCAAGTTGAAATAAGCTACCTAATTAAAGCCTATGTCACGTGACCTGAACATATGTGTGACATCTGCAACGGGTAACAGGTGCCTGGTTGTCTGTTTCGGCCCCCGTCTCTGTTGAAAGCACTTGAACAGTCGAAGTCACATGTCGACGAATTTTAGTTTCCAATAAATTTTTCAAACCGAACCTGCTATGACATTAACAGCACTGGCCGGTTTGTGAAGCGGGTATGGTGAGCTATTGTCGATACAATTTTCACTTTCGTTTGTTGAAGGCCAAAATAACAGAAAAAAATGTTTCCCTGGCAGCCCTCTGGACTTCAGCTAGGAGAGGGAAATATAGACCTTAGTGTGTTTCCGACCTCCGCCAAGGGGAGCAAATTTAGTTTCAATTCGATTCTAAATATATGGTTTCTCCGCCCAACGCACCACGTGACCCTCCCATCGTTTACCACCTTACAGATCTGTCGTCGAAATTATTAGACTTTGCAGCCTGCCCACCGCACCACGTGACACGTATTAACCAATCGTGTTATTCCCCACAGGCCTTTCGCCGATTTTGCAGCCCGGGCTCTGGGTGATTGACAGTCGCTCCAAGACGACAGACCCTCGCCTGTTGGCCCCGCCCATCGTCACACGTGACACTCCTTGACCAATCGTCTTTCACCTTACAGGCCTGTCGCCGATTTTGCAACCAGGATTCTGGGTGATTGACAGCCGCTCCAAGACGACAGACCCTCGCCTGTTGGCCCCGCCCACCGCACCACGTGACACGCCCTTCAACGAGGAGCAGAGTGACACATGTCTGACAGAGCTTCTGGGGACCGGGTCAGTTCTTATCACCTTCGCCAAGAAGGTTATTACTTCAGATGCATGTGCCTGTGTGTGTGTGTGTGTGTGTGTGTGTGTGTGTGTGTGTGTGTGTGTGTGTGTGTGTGTGTGTGTGTGTGTGTGTGTGTGTGATATAACTCAAGAATACCATGATGGGTTGTCTTGATATAAGGATGTGGGTAGTTGTTTCATATGAACTCGCCATGATTAGATTTTGGGCCTCCTAGCGGTTTGTTATGGTACTGCAGCGGAACTTCCGGTTGTGATATCTCGTGTTCTGGAATAGCCTGGGTGCCATCCTCCAAATATAGCGTCCTTGAGCTGCTTGCAAGCAGAAAATTCAACGGAAATTTACAGAATAAAATTAATCCATATCACGGTGTCGAGTTTTCCGCGTAGCAAATCTTCCAAAAAGGCTCAAGACGCATCGATTTCCTTTAAGTGTACTCGAGAGGAAAAGTAATACGTCTTCAAGGACGACTGCAAGGTCACACAGAGGCGTTTGGTATATCTGAATTCATTTCATTGGTTTGGTAACGGCATACGATACATACACGGCTTTTTTTTTTGCAATACAGAACCAAATTGCAAATTTTTGCATCTTCATTATGAACAAATCGGTGGCGCAGTGGCAGGGTGTTTAGCCCAGACCCCACCGGTCCTAGGTGTAAATCTTGGGTCCCCTGTTTTGTCTCATGGACGTTGTGCGCTTGGGAAAGGCAATTTACACGACTACCCCCTGAAAATGATTACCTAGCTTCGGTTAGGGGCGTCCCTCGAATATGAAGTTATATGTCCCGTGGAGAAGAGACCTATCTTCCAAAGGCTGAAAGAATGAAATCCCCGTCATTTACCACTATGAAAGTAAAGTATTTTGTCATTAATCATGTAAATTAGCCGCTAGGGGATCCAAACCTGCACGAATTATTCTCCCTTCCAAAAGTTATCTACCACTATAAAATCATGACCATAGCATGTTTAGAACACGAGACTTCAAAACCAGATGTTCCGTTATGTACAGTACCATAGCAAGTCGCTAGGGGGTCAAAAATCTTGAAATTTGGAGGTATGGTAAAGACCTATCCGCCTGCTAAATATAAAAACAATCCGAACAGGTATTCTTGACTAATCGTCCTTTGGGCACATTCCTGTAGAATTCTCGCAGATTGCACACAATACTACACCATTAGGCTCGCCCCTAAGGCGTTTCCAAAAAAGGATATAAAGATGAGGCACAAAATTATACAGTCAACTTCAAGTGAGCGAACAGAATACAAAATGGCTTAGCTGGAAAAGATGTTTCAATCGACTTAACGTTGTTTTGTTTTGATGGGAGCGTCATAAGACTGGTACAAGGCATTCCTTGGGCAAACAAAGTCCTACGCTAGACTCCACTGAGGAAGAGACAGAGAGGTCTCCTTAAGATGAATGACAGACGGACAGAAGGACCTCCAAGCGGTTAACATGAACTGGAAGAACGTTAAGAGAATGGCTGCGAACCTGCTAGCTGGGCCAACCTAACTGCCTCGTGTGTCGGACGACACGGGAGCCCCTAAGTCTAAGTGTAAAGTGTAGCAAACACAACGGAGGTATGTCGAGTATCAGGGTGAATTGACACACTGATGTGGCAAATCTGTGGTCGCCCAACGCACGGTGAGTGGTCTCCGCCCTGTCGCTCGAGACGGGGTTATACAAGGTCATCTGCCGTTCCATCCGTCATGTCGGTGGTTTCAGGCAATATCACACGGAGCTGCTGATATTGGACTTCACGTCAAAGGTCCTTCCTTCCGGCAGTATGAACATCGGGAATCGATAGAGCTTGGGTGGACCGTGGAATAAGAGACAAGAACGTGTTTTTTCTTATCTATTTACCTAAAAAAAGTACAGGTATACTGTAAATGCAGAAATGTTCGTGGTGGTTTTATGTTCGCGGTTTTCGCGGTGAACTCTTCAGCGCGAACTTAAAACCACTGCGAAACTTTTTCCCACCTATGACTGTAGTGCTACTAATGTTTTAAATGCAAACTTAAAACCACCGCGAACACTCCATTTTCTCCCTGCCGCGAAATAAAAACCACGCGAACTTAAATGCATTTACAGTAAAAATGTACACTGTCAGGTATAGTCCCATAGCCTTTTGAGGCCGTAGGAGTAGTCAGTGGGTAGTGGCATCGAGTGGCTAGGCTAGCTGACCCTAGATTGAGAGGTCAGGTGTTCGATTCCTGGCTTTCCTGACTAGAAGTTGTGTCCTTGGGAAAAACACTTAACATGTTTTCTCACTCCACAGAGGTGTACAAATAGGTACATTACTTCGGTTGGGGAGGTAAAGGGCTGTGGAAAGAGAGGGTTGCGCTCCGCCTTCCAATACCGTGCCCTAGACACAGTGGATATACGGCCTCAAAAAGGCGATGGGTCTACCTTTACCTTTCATATGATATCATTTACCTCGAAAGTTTCTTTTTTAAGCGAGTAGCATGCGTGATCTAGCGGTGGGATCAGATCCAGACATATACAGATCCAAGCAGATAGACACACATACAGGCCAAAACCAATATATCAAAACTAACATTACCCCTTTTTTTCCTTCCTAGTTCAAAGGTCAGTTGCAACATATCCCCATCCTGTTGGAGCCTGATGACGTCACCCGGTTACCAAGGTTACTGGCTGACGCACGAGCTGTTCTATCTGGAGATTGGTGAACAGGTCAGTGTCTTTTTATTTCATTGGATTATTAGATTTAGCCAAACTTCATGTGCGTTTGTTTATGACAGCTAGTGCTTCTGGCTAGTGTGCGTGACGTAAACTCTCACTGCCCAGTGATTTGATTTAAAACACCTCCCTGCCGCGCTCTCTCTCTCTCTCTCTCTCTCTCTCTCTCTCTCTCTCTCTCTCTCTCTCTCTCTCTCTCTCTCTCTCTCTCTCTCTCTCTCTCTCTCTCTCTCTCTCTCTCTCTCTCTCTCTCTCTCTCTCTCTCTCTCTCTCTCTCTCTCCCTCTCTCTCTCTCTCTCTCTCTCTCTCTCTCTCTCTCTCTCTGTGTCTCCCTGTCTCTCCCTCCCTCTCTCTCACATTCTTTCTCTGTGTTTCAACTTTATGTTTGTATTACATCTGTAACGTTATATTTGTAGAGAGTTTGGCGCAGACAAATTAAAACTATCTTTAGACTAAACATAGTTTTAGCGAGCTATTGGTTCTCGTATTGCGGCAATTTTAGTCTCTGATAGATTTGGCCTTCACAGTTTAGTTTCTGTGTCAACCGGGACAAAACTAACTGATGTAATGTATAGCAACTTTAGTTACATTTCTCCTCCACCCCCTCCAGGCTGGTTGCTCGCAGGAGTTGGCGATCCACGCAGCGGAGAGCGGGCGGAGGGACGGGGTCGGCGGCATGGAGGCCGGGTACTGCGCCAACATCCTGCGGGAGGCCAGGGGCCTGGCCGCCGCCGGCTTCAGGCAGGGCGACCGGGACCTCTTCATGGAGCAGGGTAACGGCAGCGTGTTTCCTCTCTATGCAGCAGTATTATGTAGATTACCGAATGAAGAGGGCGGCTCAATATAAGATGGAGAGACAATCTGGCTAAACACCTGGGCCCCTTCATAGCCAAGAAGTGCTAGACATAGTCTGTCAAGGGAGGGGTTCCTTCGAAGGAGCGACAATGTCCTGCAGGGAATGATGATGACAGAATAAACATGGCCTTTAGTGGCAGTCTAGCGTCTCAACTGAGTACCCCAATAAACTTTGTCTGATTTGTCTTTGAGGGAACAGCAGACCAACCAGCGAATGATTGAAAAAATTGTAGTTTTCATTCCGCTCTTCGACGTCTCGTTGTTTTTATTATCTCTTCAGACGTTATGTCCTAATTAATTTGATAAAAGCTTTTGAACATATCATTTCTGCTTTCAGCATTACTTTGCGGCCTTGTCGGTTACCGGGACTTCTTCCGGTCGTCATGGTTATCCGCCATCTTGTCTTGGCAGTCTCCATCCGGGTGCTTTGGTTACCAGGCAACCATGGAATCGGGCCGAAACAGACGGGTGCGGCGGCGGGAAAGGAAACTCTCAGGTATTTCTGAAATGTTACAACTATTGTACTGCTGCTTTATCAGCATGACCTGTACTTAGCTTGTAAGAGAATAAACGTACAATAAATGTATTTCATTCATTCATTCATTCATCTATTTTTCTTGGAGCCAAATGATGTTTTGAGGGAATTACAATCCAAGCAAGTTCGGTCTCCTCTTGGGTTGTTAATCTGATAACATTTAATAACGTTATCTGTGTACAAAACGTAAACGTGGAAAAAACCAGACACGAACGTTTTTGTTCCGACTTGTCCTACAAAAACGCTTGCATGTTTTTCGGGCAAAACGACGCCCCAGATAATGAATCATTAGAGCTTGGCTTAATTTTGTATCGATGCTATTTTGGAAACTTTTTCTTGATACCTGTAAGATTTACTTGCTGAGATGCTTACAGTTTCTTCTCATCATACAGTTTGGGTGACAATTGCTTCCTATCAGAAAGAAAATGTATGATATATCTAACAGGAATAAAATGAATACCCGTGCATAGTTTCATCAGGTTGGTAAGTCACTAGTACTGAATATACTCTTTTTACACAACCAAGATATTTATTCCACCGACGTTTCGGTGACCATCTGTCACCTTCTTCAAGGCAATTCTGACTGGTTCACATAGTAATGTAGCACAGGCCTAGGTGTCGCTGCTTTATATATACATAATGATGAGATGCATTCCCAAACGCAAAGAATTTACCATTGTTAAATGCCCCCTGTTCCCCATATTAGGAAGATGCTTGTCCCACAAGTCCGGCGTGGCGGCGGGCGCTCTGGCAGGGTACGTCCGCTACATAATGGAGTACTACCGGGACCTCTCACAGGAAACCGCGGGAAACCACTGACCAATCAGGCTCACAGAACGGCTTCGTGGACCAATCAGCGTTAACGTTCTATAGAATCGTCATGGAAGAACGGTGTATAGTTGCACCTTGCTTCACTCGTTTCTTGTTTCATGTATTGGGAAAATATCTTTAGCTGATACAGATTCTGAAATATTTGGCGTGGAATATGGGTCTAGTCTCGTTCGATTGATATGGATAACGGATGCTGCAAACGTTATTGTTTTCGTCTACCACACCCCGACCAATCGATCGCTTTGAAACTTAGATTCGAATCAACCATGACCCGACAAATCGCTTTCTAAGTTGCCTTAACGACTAAATCTGACAAAACAAACTCGCCAGTGAGATGCTGGAAGGTGTCAGCTTTCAAAACATGTTTTCAGATGGACAATTTTGGCACTTTGGAAGTGATAGAAAGTATCCGCAATTTAACGTTTAAAAAATAGTTTCTACTACTTTTCTTTAATCATTAAATCGCGAATACTTTATATCACTTCCAAAGTGCCAGAATTGTCAATCTGAAAACATGTTTTGAAAGCTGACACCTTCCACCATCTCACTGGTGAGTTTGTTTTGTCAGATTTAGTCGTTTAGGCAACTTAGAAAGCGATTTGTCGGGTCAACGCTGATTCGAATCTGAGTTTCAAAGCGATCGATTGGTCGGGCTGTACCAGTTTCTGTCCATGTTGTACTAGTGCCTTTACTGCTATAGTCAATTATACCAAACTATTGATATGTCAACAGAGAACAGAAATAAAAAAGGTTTTAGCCTATTTTCTTTGCGATGGGACTCCCAATATATTTCTCTACCTTACAAACTGGCACACCAACAGAACACACAAACTAAATAAAGTACCAAACGTCCTGGTGTTCAAAGTTGTGTACATAGATTAGCACACAGGTTTTATTATCACATCGAACTTAACTACGTCAGCAAACATTGCTCGTTTTACTCGTTTGTAATTAGCAATCAGGTATGGATTTGCAATAAAGTTATCATCATTATCATCATTTTAATATTTCATGGTGAAGTTTTTGAACATGACACGGAAGTCATGTGCCATACTTGGTTCTGCCAACAGCCACATAGTATGCTTGAAACAGTGTGTCTGACAAACATCTTTTTCTGTATCATCCTGCACGCTTTGTTTCGTGCTAGTCTTATTCTGAAGGACAGAAGATGACGTTTTTTGAAGATCACGTGATGGTCACGTGTCGTACTTGACAAACATGGCAACCACGATGCAGCCTAGGCAGCCCAGCGCGCTTGCGCAGACGGGCACGGCCACCACGTTGCCCAGGGCGCTGACGACCACGCCTAGCAACGCCCCCACCACGATCTGCGCCAGCTGTATCATAGACGTCACCATGGCGACGTCGATCCCGATACCCCGGGTTCGATCCACGTCCCCGTCTGCATTCTGAAAATATCAGTCATCATAATTTCAATTATTGAGACGTGGAGATCACTACACTGTAGTCTAGGAGGAAATTCTTAGAAGAGGTGTAGAAAATCCAAAAACATAGCCCAAACTGTACACATCTAGTCCAGTATTACAGATTGATGTAGCTGATGTTACGATTTTGTCATGTTTCTCCCCCTGGACTACTGCAGGTACATTGTATTGGGATATACGAATGCCCTGGCAAAAGAAACTAAGTAAAGATACAATTGTCAATTGAGGATGAGTGTATGTAATCTCAGATGTCAACTTTTGCACCTACACAAGAGCGTAGATGTTGTATTAATTTCATAAAACCTCCCTAGAAAAGTAATCCAACGAGGTGACAAATGATAAACCATTTCACAGTTCCAAGTGCGCATGTGTGGCCATGATGTATTGTGGACTAAGGTCAAATCCCCCCGGCAGGTACAAGCCATGCTGGGTCAACATGTCTACATGCGCACTAGGAACTGTGAATGACTTATACGCTTGGAAATATTAGCTTTATCTAAAAAGATGGCTGACCTTCTCGAGTTAGGCTAGTAACACGCGAACAAACAGCGCCGATAACGCGTTCTTGGCGAAGGTAAAGACCACTTAGTCCATGGGCCAAGTAGGTTTTTGGGACCACCGAGAGGGACAAGTGCTATCATGGAGTTTTTGTATCTGTAGTAGCCAAAGTTAATCATAAGCCATGATAATCACGTGATCAAATGACATCTTCTATAATCACGTGATCAAATGACGTCATTAGAATGAACCTCGCTTTTTGGAACTTTTTAAAAACTAACCTGCCTGTCCTGTGCGTACTGTGAGACGAGCGTGTAGGGTACGGTGCAGAGGGTGGCGTACATTATGCCCAGCACCGCACACAGGGGCAGCGTGGCGTGGTGGCTCGGCACTCTGCCGGGCAGGATCGCCATGATGCCCACCCCCGCCGAGAAAATGAGATAACCCATGAGGTAGATAGTGCGCAGGCTCAGAACTTGGGTAAGATGGCGGAGGGCAACTGTGAAGGGCATGGAATGGAATGACATATTGTGAGTGACAATTTCTTTCACAAAAATGTTCACAGAAGCATTGGTAGCAGTCTCATCTGCCTAATAGCTACTTGACATTTCAGCCCACTGAATAAGTGTTCTATTTCCACCCTTATCATGATATTGCTACCCTTCATTTCATTCCTGTATACACTGGTTGAAACGTCTGAAATTTATCATTTGCCTGATTTATCATGTATCACGTAATGATAATGATAATACCAAATACGTGTATCTTTTTTCGTGTCATTCCATACAACACTATGAGTGACATAGCCGGAGACTGAGGTAAATGTCTCGTGCTATGCAGAAATCTGAGTGATCGGTAGCCATCGTACGACCTTCGTACGATTGCAAACTGAGCAGAGGGCACTTAATTCAGTTGATTTTTGTTTCTGAAAAGGCTGTTGGTTCTGTCATAGCCTGCTTAAAAGTTCGAAAGCATCCAAATCGTACCACGACCTACGATGAATGTGACGTGACCGCGCCAGAATAAATGATGCATGCCTACTTGAGTAGAGTGCGCATGACAGCGCGTTGATAGCCAGTCCCCAGCTGCCCATCTCCACCCCCTCCTCATACCGCCGGTAAGCGCGACTGGGAGGGAAACAGGAAGACAAAATTATCATCATCATCATCAAATTTCTTACAGTAAAGAGTTGAAGCATTTACACTGGTACCTGATTTTTAGAATAACTCGACTTCTTTGAAAGGCGATTGCCGAATATAGCTGATTGCCGAATATAGCAAATCGGGTGTAAAGAAAGGCACAAACAAATACACACAATGATGATATGAATGCACTGTAAATCGCATTCACTGTTTCAGAAGTGCCATGTGATTTGTTAGTTTCTGTTCCTTTGCTTGCTTATGCTGTTGAGTTCTGCGTTTTTGCTCGGGTCGGATTGATGATTCGGATTTTGAAGGGGGATAGTTGCGCTACCCTGACGATAAATGTTCTCATCAATAAAGGAAATAGAATCTGAAGATTCATGGGGAACTAGACTTTTTTCATCCATGTACACTTTTCTATATTTTTGAAATTGTGATATCCAGATCCTACAATATGAGAAAGACTTGATGTATGTTTTTTACTTGTCTGAGAAAAAACCTTACCTTCCCCTGTCTGCATGTGGGTTCCCGTGGTACACCGCGCGGCCCATGAAGTCCGTGTAGAACAGTACGATACACAGGAACGCCATCCAGCCCAGCAGATGCGCCACGCACAGCCGCACCAGCTCACCGGGCATGCGCACCACGTTTCGAACCAGCGTTGCCATGGTGAGTTTCCCCGGCAACTCGGTGGTGGACCCTCTTGCTTCTTCCGCGGAAATCTCTTCGAAGGTTTCGTCCACGTCCAACAGAGTCTCGCTCGAACCCATGGAGGAAGAAGTTTCTAGAAGAGACTGTTCTTGATCGTACGACGCGTTTTCGACCGGTGTATCGTGCAATGCGTTACGGGTGGGCAGGGCGTTTAGAACGGGGTACGTTCTGTCGTGCTGGCGGAAAGGCAAGGGGGCACGAACCGCATGCGACACCGGATCCAAGATGGCGAAGGTGATCCCGCCGTCAGTGCCCGTCCTGACGTCATGTGTGGTTCGTGACGTCATGACGTGATTTGGTGGGCTCCGTGCGTCGTGCGTGGCGCCGTACCCGCTGACGTACCTCGGCTCCATGACGACTTCCCCGTTGCTCTCGTACCCGAGAATGAGCGTGACGACACCCCCGCGTTTGGACCGACTCGCCGCTCTCGTTCCCGATTTATCTCCGACTCGTCGTGCCGCTTCGGCGGTCGTCGGGTGTTTCCGGAAGGTGTCTTCGGGAATGCTCGACAGGTTCATGAGCGCGGTTATGACGAAGGAGGTGGCGGCGAAGACAAAAATGACGTGGTACTCTGATCCCAGCGTCCTCCCCAAGAAGGTGTCCTCCCAGTCTATTCCACTGAACGAGTAGCCCAGGAAGCCTCCGATTCCTCCAAGAAATTTGGAAAGAAAACAAATTAGCAAATTACCCCACTTTAGAAAAATGTAAACCGCGCATCTGACATAGTTGATTTAAGTTAAGTTAAGGTCGCAATTCATTTATAGATAACATCTTCTTGAGACCCAATTGCCATTCGAAAACTGTAGAAATTATAAGATCCAGTTGCGATGGCCGTTTTAGGTCACTAAATGCTAATTCTAGACCTAACAAATTTCATGAGTATCACGACATATTCTCCAATTTCGATGTAGTTTTTAAGATTTGTCACAAGGAATTCACAATGTTAGCGGTATACGAACATTTTCTATATGCTGGGAAGAGAAAGAAATGCTTTTGATTCAGAAAATAAACAAAACCGATGCTCGAATGCCATCACGTTATTCAATACCATGTAGCCTAACTTTACAGTCAGGCCACTGTGCAGTCAGGCTAAGAAGAGAATCTCAGATCCAATATATGTTGATAGTTAAGACTTATATGATGTAAACTGTATCTCTGTTATATTTTATCTGACCCTTACCTCTTCCCTCACTGCCACAATGAAAAGCGTCCTGTATGCCGATTTGAGCTTATCGTGAATAAGCAATGGTTTCAAACAAACAAACAAACAAACAAACAAACCTACCTACCTGTAGCCTAAATTTACATTCCAGGTGAAGAAGAGAAGTTCAGATCCAAACCTACCTGCGAAGAGTCCCTGCATTTTCAGCCCGTTCTCCCGGTCACGTGGTCCGCAGGTGTCCAATAGGTAGGCTCGAATGGGGGTTTCTATGAAGTCCGCGCTGAAGTCGAACAGCACGATGCCGGCCATGGTGATGACGATTGTCCACGTCGTGTTCTGTTTTTTTTTTAAATTTTTTTATTCACATTTAATTATTGATGATGAAGCAAAAATAAAAATGTTTAAGACAAACCCTACCCTCTCCTCTGGTGTTAGTTAGGGGGTTAGGGGATAATACAATTGATAGGAACATCCTGTCAATAGCCTCGGTCTTCTTACATTCCATTATTGCATCTTCGAAATATGTAAAATCAGGGATACCTGAAATATGTAAAATCAGGGATACCTGAAAAACAGGCTTCACAGCCTGAGTTGTATTTACCCTGTATAAATAAATAAATAAAAAACCCAGTGGTCCTGGGTATAAATCTCTGGCTGAAATGCAACCGATGTTGTGCTGTTTGGAAAGACATACATGTATTACACAACTTTCCCCACTCCCCTCATGTGTAGAAATAAGAGGTAAAAGTAATAAGAGATAAAAGGTGCTGGAATGAGAGGGTTGGGCTCTGCCTAAGACACAGTGGATAGACCCACGGCTTCCAAAAGGCTATAGATGGGTATACGTTTATCTTTATATAGGACAAGATACGTGAAGAATATTAGGATGGCGTACTAGTATATGTCAGTACAATGAGGTAACCTCCTTGGGCAGCACAAACTTTATTATCTATGATGATTTATACTCATCCTGCATTCCTCTACTCAAGGTTGTGGTATTTCTCTTATTGTCGTACGAGCTGAGAGTCAGACACAGATGATGTTCTAGTTGAAGAGATATTCAATTAAGAAACACATTTCTGTTATTGGCAAGCCAACTTTTACGCACACAGTGGTCCTGCTAGGTCCTGGTGTTTCTGACAAGCTGCAGGGTCTGATACCTCCTAGAGAGAGTCGCATTTCCACTTTCCCAAAGGGCCAGCCAACAGGCAGAACAACCTGAGGTCTCTGACAGGGTTAAAAAGTTAAAGTTAAAGTGACCCAGGCGTCCTGAAAAGACGCAAAGGGGTGGCGCCCATCTCCATTTCTATAGCCCTTGGGCCACACACATTTGTGCAAGTCACTACAGCAGGGCGCTAGTCCGCTGGTAATGATGTGTTATAGATTTATAACTAGATTCAACTACCATACCATATAGAAATAACTAGATTTAACTACCATAACTAGATTTAACTACCATACTGTTTCCCAAATGCTGGTAATGATGTGTTATAGATTTATAACTAGATTCAACTACCATACCATATAGAAATAACTAGATTTAACTACCATAACTAGATTTAACTACCATACTGTTTCCCAAATGCTGAGAAACAGTATGTTCCATTTTTAAAGTTTTTGGTATGACCCGGCCGGGGTTCGAACTCACGACCTACCGTGTACAAGGCGCGCACTCTACCAACTAGGCCATTGCACCGGTTATAAACTATTGGCTTATTAACGATTATGTAAACATTGTACTTTGAATAGAATAGAAGACGAATGTCATTTTGTGGTAGAATGTGGATTATATACCAAAGAAAGAAATGAACTGTATAAGCTTGTAGAAAACCTATTTCCCTACTTCAGACATTTAAGTACTGTCCAAAAAGTCACATTCCTAATGCGACTAGACAAACCTCCCATTGAAAAACACGTCTGTTCTTTTTTATCTACTATAACCGAAAAGCGAGGAGAAGTAGAATTTATCTAATGATAGTCATATTCTTTTATATCTGTTAACTGTACTTGTATTTTGTTTTGTTGTGACCTGTACTTAGCCAAGTGTGGCAGAAATGTGCAATAAAGGTCTTCATTCATTAACTGACAGGGTTGGAGATTAGCAATTTCTACGCCTGTCAATCGGCTATTTTGTCTCAGCCTGAGCGCATGTACAGTTTCCTGCTGACTAACGTTCCAAACATCTCTGCGGACTAAAAATTCCTGTGAACACATTCCTAGAATTCTTGCAAACTGCACACAATACTATACTATCAGGCTCGCCACTTAGGCGTCGCCAAAAAGGGCAACATGTAAGAGTGAAGCAGTGTTCTTTGTAACGTTACATGAGATGTCACATGAGATATCACATGAGATGCCACATGAGATGTTACATGAGATGTCATATGACTGTCCTACATTTCTATACATTTCAATCTTTGTCACATGATATCAGTCAGCACGTGTACATTAGTCTCCAAGCAGACCCAACAGATTGCAAAGACCGTACGCGTATTCAACTGGAAGAATGAGCTTTTATTATAGCAATTCAAGGTCCTTGGGTTGCAAAAGCGACTTCTTTCTGCCAGTTGGATACGGTCTTTGCAACCCGTAGATCTGCTTGGAGATTACGTGTACAAATCTTCTGACAGGACCTCACGTGTTAGGCGTGGGAATGGGCACAAAGTTCACACATACGTCACCACATGAGGTGATCAGTGGGCGTACCCACCAAGCCGGGCATGTGCAAAATATAACGGCGTTTTGATCAACCTCACACGCCTTTCTACGATAGAGATATAAAAACGTTCATTTTCGAAGAGCAGATATTCAATTTTCTTTTTTTACAGGGATGATACATTGTATTTTTTATTCCACTGTTCCTCCTTCCGACTGCGCGGGTTAAGAATTAAGAGCGCGAGCATCTCTCCTCAATACGATCCAAAGTTAGCATGAAGGGGGACGTTAACCAGTACATTGAATCAAGATGCCATCGTGACGTATACAGAGGTCACGACACGACAGGACACAGTGGTCATTTCGGAACTCACAGTGACAGCGTTAGGATCATCATCATGGCTCTCAAACACATTTTGTTCCTCGCATTTTGTGTGGGAATCTCCGTCACCTCAGGCAACATCGTCAAGTACAAGGACTGTGGTGAGTCATTTTAAATCCAATATTATTAAAGCGTGAGTAAGGAAATTTGTAAATTCGGAAAATTTATTTGTTCCCTTTTGAATGATTGTTGCAAAGGCCATCTGTTGATTCCTATACGTCACTTCAGGATGAATCCTCTTCTCTCAGAATTCTCCCGTCTTACAGTTTTAGCTGCCACTTAGAAAATAGCACTGAGGTAACCTCCATTAACATTACATAAATCCGCCACTCAGTGAAAAACAGTGGATGTGAGAGATATCTAGTGCAGAACTCTCAGGTATGCACAGCTTAGATATATAGGAGTGTATTGAGTCCGATGATCGGTACAACAATGCCACTTCTAACGAAAACCTGTACGCGTTATCTCTGTACAGGACCCAAAGGCAAATTGGCAACAATCAACTATGTCGACATCACACCATGTGAAAAGGCGACATGCAACCTGGTGAAAGGACAAGACGTTTCTCTGACCATCGACTTCAACACCAGTCAGTATTTTATGTTTTGTTCAAGAATCTCACTACCTTCTTTTCTGACACAATAGTCACAGTTGTGTATGTTTACTGAAATAATTTCGACACACATTTTGCCAAAAGTCGGTAGAAAACTTGAGAAATGCGCACGGACATTCTGTGTTTTCCACTGCAGTTGGGGGCGTGGTGGGAAAGATTCCCACGCTGGAGCTTCTCGGCGTTGATGTGGACGCATGGTTAAACACCGGAGGTGTCGATTTAAACTTTCTTGATTAAATGTACATTCCTCAATAATGATTTGCCTCTCAAAATGCGGCAAATAGCGTTTAATAGGATTAAAAATGTCAAATTTTCCACTTTTGTATCACCACCAGTTGGCTGACTGGCTGGTATGAGACTCGAATGCAAAGTCTTAGGGACTGTACGATATTTACCGGGGGTGGAGGGCTGGTGAAAAGAGGGTGAGGTAAAAAAGATTGCCTGGGCCTCCCCCCGGCCCAAAAAATATTTCATGCCCCTCCCCCAGGCTCAGAATGCTTTTCAATTGCCCTCCGCCCCGTCTAAAAAAAATCCGTTGGCCTTTCCCCATTTTTCATGCTTGCTTTGCATGGAACACACTACAATAAAAGTTGACCCTAGTATTGTTTGACGAGGACATGCCCCCCCCCCCCGGAAAATTTATTTTCCCGCATTTTGAGAGGCAAATCATTATTGAGGAATGTGCATTTAATTAAGAAGGTTTAAATCGACACCTCCGGTGTTTAACCATGCGTCCACATCAACGCCGAGAAGCTCCAGCGTGGGAATCTTTCCCACCACGCCCCCAACTGCAGTGGAAAACACAGGATGTCCGAGCTCATTTCTCAATCTTTTTTGACGACTTTTGGCAAAATGTGTGTCGAAACGTTTTGAAATGGACGGGCTCTGTCTGAGTCAATGCCCGTCCAGAGTTAGATATGGCCGTCATTTCATTGGCGGGCGCCCTTCTGGCGGCTTCTACGTAAAAAAAAAACTATCCCGCCGGACCGCACGCAAGCCTTGGATATGAATATGGGGATGCATGCGCGTTCTCAATACTAGTAGCTATTTTCTGAGAAGTACAGCATATTTTACAAAATTACCAGAACTTTGGACGGTATCATGGATTTTTACAAAACTTTTTTGATGGCACTCCCCCCGGCTCCAAAAAATTTCAATGGCCCAGCCCTCCCCCTGCTAAAAATCGTACCGTCCCTTATCTTCAACTATTCCAACTTGTGTATATGCTGTATGTTGTGCCTATTGTATATCTTGTGCCATATATATGTAATGATATATGTTGATAGAGTTAGGACATAAATGAATGTGTATCTCTATTATATTGTATATGCCCCTTACCTCTTCCCTCATGGCCTCAATGAAAAGCGGCCTGCGTGCCAATCTGAGCTTCTCATGAATAAACAAAATTCAAACAAACGAAACAAACTTATTCGCATGGGAATAGCTGTCGACTTAACGGTACAAATGTTGCTAAGTCGTCATCTTGCTCATGCAAATGATATCAAGGTTCCCCACTGTCGGACACTTGGTACATATCCTGAATGTAAAAGTACTAAACCAGTACATTACTCCTTGTTTCAGACAAGCGGATAACGGAGGTAACTGCGGCTGTCTACGGCGTCATAGCAGGTACTAGTATCCCTATCCCGCACCCTCTCCCTAACCCGAATGGATGTAAGGATCCGGATTCGGGGCTGGCATGCCCCTTAGCTGCTGGCGGATCTTACCAATACACATCCACCCTCAAGGTGCTCCCGATCTATCAGTTGGTGAGACATTCCTTAGTTACTGGATGCTTTGAATAGTTTAAGTCCGGCAGATACCCTGCCCAATGGAATCATTGATTGGACACAAAACAAAAACAAGCTATCAGCCACCTGAAAATCAAGACCACGTCCAGGTCAAAAGATACAAAAACGGAAGTTCTGCTGCAGTACCAAGGTCACATACCAGGGTGCCCAAAATCAACCTTGACTTTCGGCTCATAACACTTGCCCACATATCAAATATCATCGTAATCCATCAAGAGGTTCTTGAGTTATGCTGACTACAGTAGTGCGGAAACACAAACACACATACACACACACACACACACACACACACACACACACACACATACATGCATACACACAGACAGACAGACAGACACACCCAAAACTATATCTCCATTTTTCATAGAGATAACAAACAAAAGTACCTGCATACAATTTGATATCATACAAGTTGAAAGTTGAGAACTAACATAACTGTCCTCCTTCTTTTTTTTCAGATCAGTTTGCCGGTAAAGTGGGAACTAAAGGATCAGAACGAAGACGTCATCACGTGCGTCCAGGTCCCAGTTGAAATCAGTGGCGGCAAAAAAATCAGTGGCTAGTTGCCGCCTCACAATCTGTGAAGTAGCCTCTACCAGGCCCCGCGGGATGACTGGAAAAATAGTAGAAATTGGCCAAATAGAGTGAATAGCATGCCAAGGGAGTTAGCTACGGATAGAGGGTCCATTATGCCATTCACAGAGTGGCAAACTGTACCCCTATAGCAGACTAACTCCTCTTTCATGTTTTTCTGTCTATTTGGCCAGTGTCTACTCGGTAGAGGCTGTGAAAGACAAAATAAAATGTCTGCAAAATACAGAAGGCCTCTCTTGTCTATCTTTCAGAATGTGTGATTTGGGAATATTTGATGGTATTTGAATGGAACCTTTCAGATGATTCTCTCCCCAGAGGTCATTTCAGTAAAGCGCATAGTTTTCTATGAATGGATTGTGTGTATCATACTATGTTACTTTCGATCATCTTTCTTTTGTAGTGTTCTGTACTGAACGTAACTTGAGCCATATAATGCCACATCCAATAAAGTCTACGGTATTGAAACTTAGCACGCAGATAGCCTCCATAGCAGGATTTGAACCGGCTTTTTTTGGGGGGGGGGGGGCTAAATAATACACTTTTTGCAGCCAGCCCGTAGCTACCAGCCAGCCCGTAACCATTTACCGGCGAGATGGTTACGTGGTGGCTTATAGTTACGGGCTGGCTGCAAAAAGTGTATTATTTAACCCCCCACCCCCCCCCCCCCAAAAAAAAGCCGGTTCAAAGCCTGCTATGGAGGCTAGCACGCAGATGGCTAATCTCCGTGTGACCGGGCAATCTTCGGAACGGTAATCTTTATGCCTACTAATGTTATGGTCCCATTTCCAACCCGAGGCACGGCCGAACAGTTTGCGAGAACGAAAGTATGATATGAAAGATTAGAAAACACATAAAACGTAAAACAACTAGCTATGAGCATAATTACCTTCGCCGTAGGCAGGAGGTTGATATGTTTTTGGTCGAAATTGTGGAGTGACTGTGGGTGTTGGTGGTAACTCTTGATGCCATGAACGGATGTTTGTGATTTGTGGTTGGTAGGTTTCTGTTAGGCAGACGAAGGTTAAGTTCGAAAATGGGTCTTCTGGGGGGTTCCTTCGGTGCTGAAGTGGACCTTTTGTGTTTGTTTGTTTGTTTGTTTGTTTGTTTGTTTGTTTGTTTGTTTGTTTGTTGACGGCATAACTCGAGAGGAATTTCATGGATCGTAATAAAATTGAGTAGGTTGGTAGGGGTCAAAAAAGCAAAGGTCAAGTTCAAACATCTGTCTTCTGACGGGTTCCTACGGTACTGCAGTGGACCTTTTGTGTTTGTTCGTTTGTTTGTTGGCGGCATAACTCGAGAGGACTGTCATGTTGTTACTGCAGTAGTGTGGTCCACTAGCCAGAACCACCGAACGAACAACGGAGGACGGCGGATGGTTTCTGAGAAGTATTTTGCTTTATGCCCCATCCTCAATAATTAAAGGCACCCAGAGCATTTTATGAGGCTTGGAAACTGGAAATATTCTGTAATCTTTCTGAAATCGACATTTAATGCCAATCTTTACCACATTTGCGTGATGATTTCAAATTAAAAGTGCTCAAAAGCCGCGCAAAAATAAGCTACACGGTGATCTCTATAGTTCCACGCGCCTAGTGTAAATAGACCGATCCCATAGCCCCACCCACCTCCGTCAAAACGTAGACATGCAAAATAAAAACATAAAAACCCCAACCCACCACGCACCCCCCTCACCCCCTAAGGTCGTGCGATACCAAATCCAGAAGCGTTCCGACGTGTTCTACTAGCCTCTACCAGGCTCCAGAGGCGGCTGGAAAGAGTAGAAACTATCCAAATCGACAGAAAAACATGAAAGAGGAGTTAGTCTGCTATAGGGGTACAGTTTGCCGCTCTGATGGCATATTGGACCCTCTCTCCGTAGCCGACTCCCTTGGCATACTATTCACTCTATTAGGCCAATTTCTACTATTTTTCCAGCCATCCCTCGGGACCTGGTAGAGGCTAGTGTTCTACAGCTGTTTGGGAAACAGTATTTTCAGCATTCGACTATATATGAACGCAGTGGAAAATGAAGTACATTTCATTTGCCAATGCCCTCTATATGACGCTGAAAGAAACTAATTATATAAACAGCTTCCGTTCATTCCCCTAGCTTTCACCATTTGAATAGCTTACAAAAATCCATATCACTACTAGACTCAACAAACCCACTTACTATACAAAACGTGGGTCTCTTCATTTTCCACTGCCTTCAAAAAAGAAGTCAAACCCAACCACAACCATAGTCAACCTTAGTTAACTTAGAACTTTCAAAGTAGTCTAGATAACTATTTTTGATTCCCATATATTTCCATGTACTTGTTGTCTGCAATTAGCCTTCGGGCATGAACTTGCAATAAAGTTATCATTATTATGAAGTGGTGAGAACTACTGACGTCATGCGGCATGGCGGCGTCCATGATGGCGTCCCCGAACAGGAAGAGCAGGAAGCCGAGCAGGATGGTGACGGAGAACCCCAGGATGAAGGGGCGGCGGCGCCCCAGCCAGCTCCGGCAACGGTCACTGGAATAAAGGGAATAAACACAAGTCAAGCAAACGAAGATTGGATTTAAACAATGGGGCAGGCATTCACTGGGCAGCCGTCACTGGCACGAACAAGAATGAAACAAATGATTGGCGGCCGTTCAGTCAGCTCCAATAACGGTTACTGGACAAGGGAATAAACAAACATCAGACAAATGAAAGTTATTACTTTTATGTAGATGCATGGGAGAGTAGTTAGTCATTTGACAACTGTCAACGGGACAAAGGAATAAACTAAACAAAGATAAACGACCAAGTGAGAGTCCTCGTTTCAGTCCTAGTTGAGACTGCAGTAGGCCCAGTACGTATAAGGCACTGATGATCCACGTTAGGACCACCCCCACACACCCCACACCCGTGTAAAGTACTGCCCGTACCTGTAGGAGCCGAGTACCGGCTGCAGCACGAAGCCCAGTACGGGGCTGATGATCCACACCACCGAGTACAGAACCCCTTAACCTACCCCCGCGTACAGTACCTGCCCTCCGCGTTTAGACCCCCCCCCCCCGTCTACATGTACCCCCTGTAGCAGTCCGTACCTGTATGAGCCGAGTACCGGCTGCAGTACGAAGCCCAGTACGGGGCTGATGATCCACACCACCGAGTACAGGTCCCCATACCCCCCTCCCTTGCACAGTACCCCCTCTCGTCTACAGAACCCCCTGTAGCAGTCTGTACCTGTATGAGCCGAGTACCGGCTGCAGCACGAAGCCCAGTACGGGGCTGATGATCCACACCACCGAGTACAGGTCCCCATACCCCCCCTCCCTTGCACAGCACCCCCCTCTCGTGCACAGTACCCCCCTCCCTTGCACAGTACCCCCTCTCGTCTACAGAACCCCCTGTAGCAGTCCGTACCTGTATGAGCCGAGTACCGGCTGCAGTACGAAGCCCAGTACGGGGCTGATGATCCACACCACCGAGTACAGGTCCCCATACCCCCCTCCCTTGCACAGTACCCCCTCTCGTCTACAGAACCCCCTGTAGCAGTCTGTACCTGTATGAGCCGAGTACCGGCTGCAGCACGAAGCCCAGTACGGGGCTGATGATCCACATCACCGAGTTCAGGTCCCCATACCCCCCTCCCTTGCACAGTACCCCCTCTCGTCTACAGTACCCCCCGTAGCAGTCCGTACCTGTATGAGCCGAGTACCGGCTGCAGGACGAAGCCCAGTACGGGGCTGATGATCCACATCACCGAGTTCAGGTCCCCATACCCCCCTCCCTTGCACAGTACCCCCTCTCGTCTACAGTACCCCCCGTAGCAGTCCGTACCTGTATGAGCCGAGTACCGGCTGCAGGACGAAGCCCAGTACGGGGCTGATGATCCACACCACCGAGTACAGGTCCTTGGGTAGTCCGATGGTCAGGAGGATGGGAGTCACCAGGGCGGCCTGGTTGTTGTTCCGACAAAACAGAAGTCATATAGGTACATATCATCAAAGACCGAATGTATGTACAATGGAATACATTTTCAGCAGCGCAAACTTAGAAATATGCCTTCACGGAATACCATGCTTGTGCTCTGCAGTTTGAATGGAAACTGATAGGGGGCCAAATGTTTTACGTGGAAACCACCCAACGACCACCAGAGAAAATGCGCTTTTAATTTAATTGTCCACGATGTACACATCTTTATAAATCTGTCAGTTTACGTTTGGTTTTGACGGATTTTTATGGACAAAAATCATTCAAATGTTGTGATTTTGTATCTAACCAAATTCAGATTTGACACCGCATCCTTCAAATCAAGACATGGCATACCCCCTCCCCTAACCCAAACACACACGAAAATAGACCCATGATCGCTTCTTCCTTTTTATCAGTCAAATAGCAAACCAACAAAACCAATAACAAAGTACGTTCCTACATAGGTCTCATAAAAATATACTTGAGATACACTAACCTCTACTGCATAGCAGAACTCTCTCCCCAGCATGATGGAACTGTTCAGCAGCAGTTCGCACGTGGTTCTCGTCGGCCAGGGTCCGTGCCCGCTACCGAGCACTTCCCCATCGTCTGTCGGCCATGAGGCCCCCTCACCACCGGGTCCGTCTCCGCTATTCCTCGGCCGTATGTCGCCCGGTACGCCGACCACGTCTTCACCAGTCCTCGGTCGCGCTCCGTCCACGCTACCGACCCCCTTTCCGTCTCTCTTCGGCCATGGGTCGTCTCTACCGCCGAAAGCTTCTCTGCCGCCCTCCGCTACAAGCTGGACACTGTCCGTGGATTGCCTCGACAAGACAGCCGTCATGGTATCCCAGTCTAGATCCTCGTTTTCCAGGACCGACGCGCCCTGAAGTTTTTCCACGGACTTCGCTCGCTCGTGCGTGGGGCCTTCCCTGTACACAAGCATGGTCGAGCCGGAAGTACCCCTTTTCTCTAACAGCTACAGCAACTTTTCAACAAGTTCTACGCGTTTTTCCAGCGTCTTTCCAGACTGCTAATTCTAATCTAACCTCTATTTACAGTGTAACGCTCAGCTAAGAACTAAAAGACCCCGCCACGGTATTTTCTGTAAGTCCGCTGTGACGGGACGTGTAGCATAAGACAGTGGTCTTGCCTTGCCCGTTGAATGGCCACATGAGTTTGTAATTGTGTACGCATTATACACAAAGAGAGTCACGGCAAAATCCGGTGCCGCCGTGTTCAAACAAACCCCGAACTATCCCACGATTTACCCATCCTTCTTCACAGCGACATTCCCTGCCCTTAACGACTATATTTGCATCCCCTTTGTTAAACCACCAACACAGATGAAGTTTTCAGGCTAACGTGTTTGCCTGCCCTTTGTGTCCTCTGTACGCGTCGCTGTTGTGCGATGTGTTTTCTTGAGAGGGCATCACGGCACGAGAAAGTCAGCCGTTATTTGTTTAAACACTTCAACCGCCTGTTAGCTTATAGGACTTGTCAATGTAACTATTTACATATTCTTTGACGTGATGGAGGTTTTCAACGCCAATGATTTCACCCCTATTGCTCCGTGCGCATTTCAGCGTTTCAATGCTCTGTGATGTACTTGGTGACTGCTGTCAAATCAATAGACTTAACTATCATTTGTATTAAGTGTGGATCTCCTTTATAACCAGCTTCGAAAGCACGACGTTTCTAACATTTGGTGCTTAGCGTTACTCATCAAGAATCGAAGAAATGTCTCATGACTAATAATCATAACTGCTGTGGATGGCATCGAGTTTGAATTTGTACGCTCCAATCTTGCAACGATGATTTCGTTCAGTCTTATGGCATCCAAACCACTTAGTCAAGTTGTGTGGCCTATATATAGCTAGCTCAGAACTACGACCCCAACGTTTCCGACATCTCAAAAGTCAGTGAAGTCATGTGTGAGTACTTCTCCTCTTCAAGCAGATTTGTATGTCGGGCTTGTTTTTGTCGTATACGTATTTGGTGGTGTTTTATACGTTTTTAGAGGTGATCGCTTTTTACAAATAGTGCAAGCTGGGTTTTTGTCTTTCTCTTAATCTCCGAGCAGATGTAGCAGTCTGGCTTGTTTTTGATGTATTTGGTAGTGTTCAGTACGTTTTCTGGAGTTCTACGCTGTAAACAGACATCATCCTCAAGACGTCTTCGTCCGCTTATAGATTATTCTTCGCAGTGCAGCATCTAAAGGCCATGTATTCCCTCGGCTGGTTCACCGTCTCGCACGTTAGATATTAGTTCCCCAGAATAGACGGAGAGGATAAGGGGATAATCACCTTGCCGAGCTCCCTTTTGACCCAACTTAAGACCTCGTGTGATTACAAATTCAATGTCACCTTGGAAAGTCTTCTTCAAGTGTGTTTTTGCACGTGCTGTGACGTCACATCCGGTATGCCAGTTGGTTGCATCCGGAAGAGTCTGGTGACTTTGGTCTATGAATGTTGTAAAAAGCGATCACCTCTAAAAACGTATAAAACACAACCAAATACGTTATAGTTCAAACTCCATTCAGTATATATATATATATATATATATATATATATATATATATATATATATATATATATATATATATATATATATATATATATATATATATATATATATATATATGTATATATGCCTCAAGATTTGTGGTAACGCTCATTGTAAAAACGCATTGCATTGTTAGCCAGGCTAAATCGCGCTCCTAGCGGCCGGCCCGACGGATACCGCCCCAAGGGGTACATCAAACTCTGCCAGCGAGAGATTGTGTAAACACAGGCTAATTGCATTGTTACCTCCGGGAAGGAGGTTCATCTCCGACGGGGGTACTGTTTTTGGTTGTGTTTGTGTGTTGACTGTGTTCGCCCTATGACTCAATATGATTCTGTAGTACTCACTCACTCACAGCTTAGTCAGCCGTCGGGGCAGCATAGCTCTCAGTGAAAGCTACGCTTATGTATATCTCCGCTCTATAGTACGGAGATTTTTCTTACAACAAAAACAAAACGTGTAAAAATGCAGCATTTCTGTGTCACAACCGGAGAATGTTGAATGTGGTTGATCTGTCGTTCCAGCGTTTCCCGCTAGGAGTCGGTCCACATCTAAACTCTTCGGCTATAAAAACGCGCCGGTGACTTATAGCAGGTCACGGTGTCGGAGTAAATCGTCAAGAAGCGTCGCCTGGAGCAGGAAAATGTCGTCTCGCCCCGCCAAGTCTGTCCGATCCCGCGAGAGGAGATTTCGCTTTGATAGAGACGCCGCTTCATCAGACTGCGCGGAGCGAATCCGTCTCAGTGGCGGGTGGATCGGGGTGAGACTGGGTTATCTGTCGAATGCCCCCGTTCCACTTTTCGCTGCAACCTATAACTAAATTGGATTTGTGTAACCCTTGACTTCGTAGCTGGAATATCACGCAAAATGTAAAAGTATGACTGAAAAGACAACAAAACACACAAAGCGTAAAGATAATTGCTCTCCGTCAAATCCCTCCCGGAATGAGGGTATGACGTCTAGTAAATACACCTGCCGAAAATTGCGCCGCTTATATCTCTTTCTGGAAAGAATTGATAATCTGGAAAGTCTTTGTCCTACGAAAGGACTTTTACATAGTAGACAGCGTTCTGAGCGCGAGGGCGTTTCAAAGCATAATTTTGAAATTGAATCAGCCACATTATCCTTTTCTTCATTCATCGTTTTTATCATGTTACTCTCCAAGCGGACCTTCGGGTGGAAACTTGTTATTTCGGCAAAGATAGTATCCATTGACCACCATAGAAAGGCCCATGGCTCCAAGACCTCGTAGCTTGAAAAAAGTGACGATTTTACCTTTCTACACCTGCCAGGAGATTGTACTGTACTCACCTGCCAAAAATAGCGCTGCTGATACATGTATCTCTGACTGGAAATAATGGTCTAAAAAGTCCCACCAAAAGACGAACGCTTTGAATCATACAAGACAGCGTCCTGGGCGCGTTGTGTTTATTCCTTAGACTATTCGCTTTTGAAATTGGAGCAGCCGTACTATCATTTTCTTCATCCATCGTGTTTATCTTGCAATTATCTAATTAGTTAATTCATCAAAAATGGTTAGGAAAACGTAGGAAACGTATACGTATGATAAACAATTTAGCTTTGGCACGATGTATACGTAGCCAAGTTACCCTTAAAGCAGGTGTTTAAGAAATGGAAATGTCTTGAGCTCTCTGTGTGCTCTATAAGCCAGTCGCCTACATGTCAGATAGCTCGTGCAGGAATAAAATAGTTTCCAAAACCGCAGAAGACGCGACCTTCCCAGCCGAGAGAACGAAGCAATGTAATGTTATTGTATTTTTCTATGTAAGGTTTAATATTCATTTTCAGGGGTGATATTTCATATTAGCTACTGCTAGAGTGCATAACCTCTTAGTCCTGTGTATTATTCAGTTGTTTAATAAATAGATAAAATGTTTGCCGGTAAAATGTCCGTGTCTGGATTTACACATGTGCTCACTCATACCGAACACGCAAGGGCGCGACTCTGGAGACACTTAAAGAAATTGGCTATCGCTGTGAAGAACATGTAATAGACGTGGTCCATGGAAAGATTGCCGGAGAAGAAGATGAGTAGCGGGGAGCGTGCAAGGGTGCTTTGTCGGGGGAGAGCAGACGGACATCAACACAGCTCAAGATGGTAGAGGACTCAAAACTCTTTTGGACATGCACAATACAAACTTTGCAAGCAACTGGATGGATTTTGAAAGCGACCAGACATTTCAGATAATAATAATGTATAGTAAAGTTTATTGCAAGTTGTTGCCCGTAGCATAATTGCAAGTTCATGTAACATGAAAGGACGATCAGGACAGACAATTGGTAACAATATAGCATGTGACTATTCTAGTCTAAATACTGACACTATTTTCTAATAATTTTCTGATAATGTCCACTGCCTTTTGTCAGTGCCATTTGGATATGTTTGGCGGAAAAGGGTCAACGTGGATGCCAGAGCCATTGCTCTTCTAACGTCATCAGAAGAAGGCGCACAGTTTTATCATCTATTGGAAAATACCCCCCCCCCCCCCGCTGGAGTTTAGGACTCCTTTAAGGTATTATGTGGATGCTTGTTTGCCGTTGCGGAAATGGACTTTGTACTTCATTCATGAACTATGTACTTGATGTTCTTCAAGAACAAATTGTCTTGCAAGCTCTGACTTTAGGAAGCGACCCTTTCAGACAAGAAGCCAAACCAATCGCCCACCTGTCAATCTAACGGTTTCTTCACAGGTCTTCCTGTCTTTATTAGAGCCTCGAGTCAGGTGCGAAGAAGGCGAGCCCGGAAATTGCAGCAAATCAGACTGTCAGACTGAGTGAGTGCTGATAGAAGTCCTGAAGAGGTAAGGGCGGTCAGTCTGTCGTGATGGTCTGCATTGTAATATCACTGCACGAAATGGCCTCGCATCGGCTCCTGACGTATTCGGACAGGAGAAACGGGATTTGGAACCTCAGATCCGTAAGAATCCGGACCGATACGGGGGCCGTACTGTACTGAAACAACTCAAATTTACCTACATCGGCAAGTGGTACCCCGATGCGGTAAATATATATAAGGTGACTTTTCCCTTTATCGGTCACTATATATATATATATATATATATATATATATATTATATATATATATACCAGATCAGGGTACCACTTGCCGATGTAGGTTAATGTAGGTAAATGTGAAGTGTTTTTATTTCAATATCCGGTATCGGTTCGGATTTTTACATATCTGAGGTTCCGGATCCCGTTTCTCCTGTCCGGATACGTCAGGATCCGAGGCCATTTCGTGCAGTGATAGCTTCGACGGAGCATGCATGTTTCGAAAGCCGTGGACAATACTAAACACTACTAAAGAGAATTCCCCACTTTCACATGATCCTCCCTATGTACGGAGGTCACCCTGTATCAGATCCGAGAAGGAGTGTGTCTTTGCTTGTTGACAGATCACCTAAAAAAGTTCAGTGTAAATTTCTTTGGCCTTGAGGTCAGAATGATGTGATCAAACTTTGGTTCTCTGGGAGCTTATTTTCATTTAGATGCTGCAAATTATATGAATCGTTGCATTTCCTAAATAAGAAGAAGTTATTCTACCTTCGTGTTTTCTCCAGTCGGAGAAGAATTCTAGTCATGACTTTGTTGCGACTCTTTCCACACATGGCATTCGCGGCGGAGAAACCGGCGTTCCGGGCCGCCGGACCTGTCAGCCGTAAAAGTCAGCAGGTTGCTTTCTGATATTACCGGGAGGAACTCATCGGAAATGGCCTCGGATGCCGCCGCTTCGGCGATAGATTCTCAATCAATCATCGATGGAGACGGAGACGAAAAATCAAGTACTGTGATCTGAAAGAGCAACATTCGGAAGCAAAGTTTCCTCTAGAAAGTTACTGTATTAATATTTTTTATATGTTTGGCATTCGACTCAGAACCCCTGCTCCCTGACTAGATAGCTTCAAAGAGCGCTTTTAAGTTAGGTGTGACAGGTCGTTCAATATGATATAACTAGCGCTACGTGCCTGTAAAGGTGGTGTTTTACGCCGAATGGCGATTATACCAGCTGTATAGATACAGAAGCTGGTGTGTAACGCCGAATGGCGGTTATGTCGGCTATACAGATACAGAAGCTGGTGTGTTACGCCGAATGGCGGTCATACCGGCCATATAGATACAGAAGCTGGTGTGTAACGCCGAATGGCAGTTATGTCGGCTATACAGATACAGAAGCTGGTGTGTTACGCCGAATGGCGGTCATACCGGCCATATAGATACAGAAGCTGGTGTGTTACGCCGAACGGTGATTATACCTGCTATATAGATACAGATACAGAAGCTGGTGTGTTACGCCGAATGGCGGTTATACCGGCTGTATAGATACAGAAAGTGGGGTGTTACGCCGAACGGTGATTATACCTGCTATATACAGATACAGAAGCTGGTGTGTTACGCCGAATGGCGATTATACCAGCTGTATAGATACAGAAGCTGGTGTGTTGCGCCGAATGGCGGTTATACCGGCTATATAGATACAGAAGCTGGTGTGTTACGCCGAATGGCGATTATACCAGCTGTATAGAAACAGAAGCTGGTGTGTTGCGCCGAATGGCGGTTATACCGGCTATATAGATACAGAAGCTGGTGTGTTACGCCGAATGGCGGTTATACCGGCTGTATAGATACAGAAGGTGGGGTGTTACGCCGAATGGCGGTCATACCGGCCATATAGATACAGAAGCTGGTGTGTTACGCCGAACGGTGATTATACCTGCTATATAGATACAGATACAGAAGCTGGTGTATTACACAGAACGGCGATTATACCGGCAATACAGATACAGATACTTCTTCTATTGGGTCAGTTTAGTTCTCATTGTCAGTAAGTCGAGTTCGTCTCAATCATGACGTTTCTCCCTTCGAAGAAGAGATGCGTTCCCAGCGTTGCTTCAACACCTTGTGAAGCAAATTAACTGGACTGAACTCTAACGAGACTTTCGCTGACAAACGACTTGATATCTGTCGTTCGGTAGATCTGTCAATCACTTTCTTTCTCTCAAGAGCCCATCAGCACCATATCAAATTACGTGTCACTATTAGCCGAGATTTGCGGCTGTCGGCCGGTGAAAACGCGGAGGCCATTACAGAGAATGGTGATTGGTCTGACAGAAATGGTCGTCTGCGCGTGCCGTAGCCATGGTAACGCCATCAATATGGCGGACGTGATTGGAGATATTCGATAATGGATCCCGAAAGATCACGTAATGTCGGGCAGAGAGCCACGCTCGGGAAAGAGTTACTGCTGAATGGACTGCGCGCATGTCGTTCGGGCCATGACTTCGGGAGGAGCTCATAGTGCCAGATGGTTAACGACGTTCTATACTGGAGATTCGCTCCATGAATAGTTTCATCAGGTTCGCCATTCATTGGTTAACAAAGTTCTCAATGTACACACAACCAGAACCGAGGGAGTGGATGCCGGTGAAGTGTTTAACTTCGCGTTCTGCGGTAAAGTTTGTCGTGCAAGAATAGGCATCATGAGCCATGAGAGGCAATGCCAAGCCAGAATCAAACAGAGTAACTGACTGGAGCCGAGAGATTGACCGAAGCTGTCGACCGTCTACTGAGACGTAAAGAGCCAAAGATGAACAAAGTTCTTAACTTGCACACGACCAAAAAGTATTCAGGGCAAAGCTGACTGGTTCTGCAACCGACAACATTGTCAGACACAGTTCTGTGTAATAGATTTGAAAACGGCCAAAATATGTAATGATATATGTTGATAGACTTAATGACTGTGTATCTCTGCTATATTGTATCTGACCCTTCCCTCTTCCCTCATGACCTCAATGAAAAGCAACCTGCGTGCCGATTTGAGCTTATTGAACAAAGATTCAAACAAATACTTTGGTAAAAGACGGGTAAGACATCAGATGCACCCGGATGAAGGGGTTTGCGTGGATCAGAACGCTTTTAGCTGCAAGAGGCCAGGCCACAAAACGAATTGCACTCTGTATAGATATCATATTTCAAAGATGGCAGGACTCCTTATGCACGCTCTCGGCTGCCAGAGGCCTGGTCGCTCCGATAAAACAAACGATTATATATAGCACCTCCTGTCATCGTTATGTCGAGCTGCATCTCTTATGTACCTGCGATGGACCACAGGACCCCATAAGCACGCTTTCGCCTGCCAGATGCCAGGTCACTGCAACAAAACAAACAACGATTATATAGCACCTCCTGTTATCGTTATGTCCAACTGGATCTCTTATGTACCTTCCATGGGCCGCAGGACGTCCTGTGCACGCTCTGATTACACTTTTATATAGCACCTCTCGTCAACCTAGGGCCGATCTTTTATGTACCTGCGATGGGCCGCTCAACACCATAAGCACGCTCTCGCCTGCCAGAGGCAAGGTCACTCTAACATAACAAATAAAACTTCTGAAAAGCACCTCTTGCTGTCATTCTACGACAGACCTAAGATATTTTATGTACCTGCCATGGACCACAGGACCTCATAAGCACGTTCTCTGCTGCCAGAGGCCTGGTCACTCCTAAATAACAAGTAACACTTTTGTAAAGCACTTCCCGTCATACAAAGGCAGACCTGAGATCTCTTATGTACCTGTGATGGACAACAGGACCTCATAAGCACGTTCTCTGCTGACAGAGGCCAGGTCACTCCAACATAACAAATAAAACTTTTATGAAGCACCTCCTGTCATACTAAGGCAGACCTGAGATCTCTTATATACCTGCGATGGAAAACAGCACGTTCTCGGCTGTCAGAGACCAGTCGACTCCAACATAAGAAATAACACTTTTATCAAGCATCTCCTGTCATCGTAATGCCGACCTGAGATGTTTTATGTACCTGCCATGGACCACAGGACCTCATAAGCACGTTCTCTGCTGCCAGAGGCCTGGTCACTCCTAAATAACAAGTAACACTTTTGTAAAGCACTTCCCGTCATACTAAGGCAGACCTGAGATCTCTTATGTACCTTTGATGGACAACAGGACCTCATAAGCACGTTCTCTGCAGACAGAGGCCGGGTCACTCCAACATAACAAATAACACTTTTGTAAAGCACCTACTGTCATTCTAAGGCCGACCTGAGATCTCGTATGTACCAGCGATGGACCAAAGAAACCCATAAGCACGCTCTGAGCTGTAAGAGACCGGGTCACTCCAACATAAGAAATAACACTTTTATCAAGCATCTCCTGTCATCGTAATGCCGACCTGAGATCTTTTATGTACCTGCCATGGACCACAGGACCTCATAAGCACGTTCTCTGCTGTCAGAGGCCAGGTCACTCCAACATAACAAATAAAACTTTTGTAAAGCACCTACTGTCATTCTAAGGCCGACCTGAGATCTCGTATGTACCAGCGATGGACCAAAGAAACCCATAAGCACGCTCTGAGCTGTAAGAGACCGGGTCACTCCAACATAAGAAATAACACTTTTATCAAGCATCTCCTGTCATCGTAATGCCGACCTGAGATCTTTTATGTACCTGCCATGGACCACAGGACCTCATAAGCACGTTCTCTGCTGACAGAGGCCGGGTCACTCCAACATAACAAGTAACACTTTTATGAAGCATCTCCTGTCATTCAAAGGCCGACCTGGGATCTCTTATAAACCTACGATGGACCAAAGAAACTCCAACATAACAAATAACACTTTATAAAGCACCTCTCGTCATCCTTTGGCTTACCTATAATATTTTATGTACCTGCGATGGACAACAGAAACCCATGAGCACGCTTTGAGCTGACAGAACCTGTCAGAGGCCGAACGTCCCAACATAACAAACAACCTCTCCCCAACCTACGGGCATCTAGAGGTAGACCTGGAATCGCTTATGTAGCTGAACCTGTCGTGACGAATCATCGCAGGGTAATGGTAGGGTCACATTTCCTAACCGGGGCCCGGTCGGGCTGTTTGCGGAAACGCAAAATCAAAGTGTATGTCAATAAATTTGCACACGCTATGCTCTTAGATGATTTTGAGTACGTTTTGTGTTTTTGTTGTCTTTAATATCATACTTTTCGCTCCCAAAGACTACCCGGCCGGGCCCCGGATTTGAAATGTGACCCTAGCATTATTGGGATAATTCGTCAAGCTACATGATGAACGTTGGTGCCGCTGGAGAAGACGGATGCCCAAAGTGTCTGGGTCTCAGATTCGCAACCTGTCATCCACCTTAAACAAATCCACGCGAAGGCTACCGTGTCAACCCTCCTCACCCTGGTGTAGGGACTGACTCGGTCGTCATACTCGAATATCTGTATCTGTACTTCTGTATGATCTGAATACGAATAAAGATCACGAGTGATTACCAAGGCAAGACAAAGTAGTGATAAACGACACCATTTGAACGTGTGACTATTAGAACACGGTTTGCTGTACATTAGCCGACCTGGAATTGCTTACGATGGGAATTTCACAGACGCGAAACCGTTGAGATACCGTGAGCGCCCAACATTGTGAAAGATCTCTCTCCGGCCTATTGTTGACACAAACCATTTTACACTTTACTGGACTTGCCTACGTTTCACAAAATGCAGAAAGTCCGGAAGTAGATCTCCGAATTGTCTCCAGTTGTAGAGTTTGAAAAGTCTTTATATATTGTTTACCTGGATGTCTAACCTTTATAAACGTACAATGACATTGCTCTTGCATCTCGGACCTAAATGTTGTAAACTTATTCGTCACTGCGCTTGTATTCTTCACTGTCAGTTTTATTTACGTTTTACACCGGTGATTCCGATATCAGCAAGTGCTAGACTTTTTCACTACTGTCTTGTATTTTTTTCATGTTGATTAAATTTCATAATAACAAATAAGGATCTTTCAACGAGATATCATTGATGTTATCAAACCATGACGATTCTACACTTTACACTCCACATCCATGTGATCTTAAAAAATGATGTATCGTACTTTTTGCCATCATGATATATCATTATGTAGATAAATCGATATCATGGAAGGATGGGGGAGAGGTCAAAACCATTAAAAACTGGATGAAATGGCAAAAATGTGAATATCCTATGCTTTAATTTCATTTTATTATGATGCATCTGTATCCATACGGCAAGGGTTGCACATTTGTTCACCTCTAGTAAATTATGCAAACATTTTTGAATACGTAAGGCAACAGTTACTCATTGACAAGCAGCTGGATAGATTTTGGAAACAGTTGATTGTAATGAATAACTGTACACTAGCATATGTTATCACCTGGACCTTCATCGACGTATTTCGATAGATAATAACAAAGTTTACGATGGACTATCGTCAATCCATGTGACACCCGAAGATCTTTTGTGTAAAATATCGTAACGCTGAAAAATACACCAGCTGTTCTTCAAAATTAACATAAAAGATCGCTGATCCTGAACCGCCCTGGGGGTCATGAATTGGCGGATCTGTTCCTCTTTTACAGGTCCATAAAACCGATGATGATTAAATCCCTAATTGCTGAGTAAATCAAATAACGTTTATGTAGAAACGTGTTACAGTCTCCAATAGTCGTAAACCGCGAGTTTGATAGACGCCTAGCGCCTGGTTACGCGGCAGTTGGGAAATTAGTGAAGGAAGAGTGGATTCGATTTGGCTACAGTTACGGTCGTGTGGAGACAGATTTGTTTTTTACTCTTCTTGTTGTTGTAAAACGTAGCATCTCAAGCAGGCTACGTTCGATATTGCCATTCCTCTCTCCACTCAGGTGTAAAAATTAGTACCTGACTTCGGTTGGGAAGGTAAAAGGCGGTGGAAGGAAAGGGATGGGCTCCGCCGTCCAATACAGTGCCCTAGTCACAGTGGATAACGGCCCACTCCCCCTACGGCATCAAGGCTATGGGACTACCTTTACCTCCCTTAACCAATGCGGTTGTACAAACGACCGCGTAGAACAAAAAGAAAAAGGATTGTGTGTGCAAAACTTGACACCCATATATTAGGGTCAATCAGAACAAGGAGATTCAATCGACTACTTAATCTCACTCCCAGATGTCCCCCGTGATGCACAGAACTGCTCATAGTCGTTAAAACCGCTGCATTATAGACGAGACGACGTTTGGCCGGGCTTTCTGGCACGTCCAGTCCATAAATTGCACATCAGACGGACTCATAACGGCGCGGGGGGGCAAGGGTCAATCTTCTAGACCCCGAGATCAGCCGGAACTGCCATCACGGAACGCCCTGAGAAGCACAGACGCTGACAGATAATCGAGGATGAATATCGACGGTGTCATTGTGAGACGTAAAATACCTTTTACATGCTTTGGTGTGTGCAGAGAGAGAGAGAGAGGGGGGAGAGGGAGAGAGAGAGAGAGAGAGAGAGAGAGAGAGAGAGAGGGGGGGGAGAGAGAGAGAAAGAGATGAAGGGAGAGAGAGATTTAGGCTGCTCTTCTAGCTTCCACTAAGCCTTCTCATCGGGGAACAGATCGTAGAATTCGGCAAAAAAAGAGGGAGTAATAGGCCAGTAAAGTCCGTCCGGGGGAAGGTTTACATTTTTCCCGGCCGGTCAAACCCTCACTATAGTAACCAAACTTCTCTGCCAAACTATTATCTCTATAGCCGGCGTAGTTAGTCTAATGGAGACGACGACTGGTTGTGCATTGAAGTAGGAACGATTCAGAATAGATTGCTGAACGTCGTATTGTAGATCTAACACAGCCAGGGTTACCCAACTAGCCTGTGGCTATTACAAAGAGCTAGCCCTGCTAACAAAGACTTGTCTATTGTTAAACTAATTGTGGATCTGAATAAACTAAAACTCATAGGAGAGAAACACCATTACGCCTTACTTCTCCCGAGTGGATACTTAGTGCGGCCTTTGTAGGGCGCCGCCCGATCTGTTGGACTTATGTGCCCGTGCAAGTTTACGACTTAGTCAATATTCTACTGTCTGAGCCGTGGAAGATGGACGCGACTTGAGATGAAAACCTGGCGCCAACTCTTCATCTTAACGTCCCATATCGATATGAAATAGTAGGGCTCAAAATGTCACAATATGCATATGAAAGTTGGTTAAAGTTCCTTCCCGCACCAGATGGTGCATAGGGTGGCGCCCATCTCCGCTCCAATAGCCCTTGGACCACACAACTTTGTGCAATCAACACAGCAGGGAGCCGGTCCGCTGGTAGTGGTGTGTGTTCTATTGTACTAGACTCTTCCCCAAACACTGAGTGCTAAGCATAGAACGCAATTGACCAGCTAACTCCTCTTTGATGGTGATGGCAATGGTAATGACGGTCATGATATATCTGTCTATTTGGCCAATTTCTACTATTTTTCAAGTAGAAATTGACTAAATTGAGGAGTTATCTGGCCTGGGAGTACAGCTTGTGACCTTAAGGGACAGCTGACTCCTCTTTCATCTTATATCTAGTATCTATTTGTCCAATTTCTACGATTCTTCGAGCAATCTTTCGAGTCTGGTAGAAGCTACAATAGTTCCACATCGATTTGCGGCCGTGCATGCAGCTGGCAGGATAAGAAAAACGGTGTCACTTTCATATTAGTACGATTAACGACCTTGTTCCTGTCACCCTCGCTCGATTTGTACTTAAAGTTACGACGCGGCGTCCCATATCTCCACCATTGGGGCCATTCGTCATGTATCCCTCCATATTGTTTTTCCATCGATCACGAGGGAGAGGGTATAAATATGGCGCTGTGAGTTCATACAGGACATTGTCTCTGTGGTGGCACTTCTAAGACATCCAACGTTGCGACGATGATGCTTCAACTTCAACTTCAACTTGGCTATACCCTCAGATAACCCCGTCAGGGGCAAAGTAGGGAGGGGGAGGAGGCCCCGGGCTAAGGTGGGCAGGCCTCCAGTCTGACCCGGGAAGGCTCACAGATGCTATTTTGTTGTTGAATAACCGAAGCTAACTGAAGCTAGGTACTCATTTTGCATGAGTGAGATTCTGTAAAGTGCCTTTTCTATTGGCATAGCATCCGGGGATGTCAGGGGTTCAAACTCAGAACCTCTTGATTCTTAAGATAAACAATTTATAGCTAACCATTAGTTGATGTGTGCCACTGTGCTGTTTATGTCACCATGGCGACCACATCTTGACCCACCAGACTTGACAGTTGTATCTTTGGGCATCTTCAACATCATTTTGCTTTATTCTGATAGTCCTAAAATGCCTTTACGTGGACAGGTCTGCCATCTTATGCCCTGGGATTCCTGCTCGTGTAGCTGACATATCTTCTTCAACAACGAGCGTCGAGAAACCCGTTCATTTTAATGATTGAAATGCACATCCAGGCCCAACTGACCACACATACAACCCAACCATGAGTCCTTGATCATCTTTTCTGCTGATGATGATGATGGTGGTGATGATGATGATGATGATGATGATGATGATGAGGAGGAGGAGGAGGATGATGATGGTGATGATGATGATGATGATGAGGAGGATGATGAGGAGGAGGAGGATGCGATGTTTGGTCATCTTCGGCAACAAGCGGTCGAGAATCCCCTTTATTTTGACAATACTAAAAATCGCTTTGATCCGGCAAATCTGCCATCCACACGCCTGTAGTACCTCTTGTGATCCTGGATCCAATTGATGTGTCTGTCTTGTCTCTGCAAGGTTTCTGTCGGTCTGACGATCACCATAGATCCCCCGGGGGCCCAGCTGTGCCACGTCAGCTGCTCCTAATCCCGGGTAAGACGGGACAGAAATTGAACTCTCGCACCAATCTGCTCCCGGCTTAACGGAAGAAATCTATCATCGTCTCAGCTAACATCGTTACCATGCGGTCCTTAGAGTCGGGGTGATTCTTTCACGGGCACGGTTAGTTCAAAGGGAATGTAGAAATGTCTCAAGGTATCCCATTTGTCTCTTTCGTGCTCGTCTCTCTCCTACCCTCCCTTTCTGTCCCTGTCATCATCATCATCATCATCATCATCTATCGACCTGCCGGGTCCAAGCTTGTACATATTCACATAGCCCTGCCGAGAATTACCTTTTCTAAGTTCTCATATTCTTGTCTATCTAACTAAAGTGTCAGTAAAATCCACTTGGTTCCAATTGGAGGACAATAAAACTATTTCCTGCTCGGCTCGACAGTAACGACCACCAATGTCCCTATTGTTTGTTTGTTTTATTCGGATCTCCATTCGCGTAAGTTTTGCAATCTTACGCTATTCTTCCTGGAGTCCAATCACATTAAACACATTAAAATCAAAATACAAGGAAGATAACAAAATACAAATGAAAGACAGTCATGACCAAAATCAAATGTGATATACGACATCTGCAATTGACAGACATAGCATCTGCAATTGACAGACAATAATCTGGGCATCTATGTCCTGGAAACTATTTTCCCTCTTTCAATTTCAATTTCAGTGTAGACAGCAGTGAAGTAAAGTGTTTGGCTTCTCTGTCTTCAAGTCTTTCTGTGACTGTCTGTAGTACTGGAGTGTAGTGTTGCCCTTGTCGTAGATAATCAGTATTTCTATTCCTGTGTGTGGGACTAGAATATAAGAAGGGACATTGGGCAGTCTCCGACCTAATATGCCAGTGTCGTACACGTACACCCAAGCAACAAACTTCTACTTACTTCCGAAAATAATTTCATCAGGTTGGTAGAACATAGGATATAGGAGATTCTTTGTCCACAACCAGGAATCTCACCTGCTGATGTTTCGGTGTCTGTCAGACACCTTCTTCAGGGCTTCTGAAAGAATCTCCTATATCCAAACTTCTACTTATTTATTGAGATTTACAATGTTTTGCGGAAGGATTGACAGATTAAGTGACCGTCACCTTTTGAAGATGCAAACCCGAAGACATGACTGTAACCTACCATCCACTCACACAGGGAATGGACCCTACTCTTATAGATAAGTAAGCTCGAGGTGTGACTCTCCTCATACACGGGACCTCCATTAAACGTTCTATCCGAGGAACACCCCTAACCGAAGCTAAGTACTCATTTCCAACCAAGGGATCAAAAGTTAAGAATATCTTGTTAAGTGTCTTTCCCACGGGCACGACATCGGTGATGTTAGGATATCGAACCCAGGACCATTAGTTCTAGGCCAAACACCCAAACCATTACGCCACGCATATTCTACATCTAAGCACCCTCGTCCTTCACGGAACGGGTGAATGAATCGGCGGAAAAGCTTGCGTTGCCTGGGGGGAATCTATCGGACACCGCTGCCGAAGTGATGGACGGGCTCAGACGGAAACGAAGGCCTAACGACGCCACGAAAAATCCCCGCTACCGTTTCATTACTCCGCGCCCATGGATCATCTCAGACAAGTCTTATAGAAGAACGGACTTAAGAGGCATCCGCCGGATTACATTCTGCCTTACGGGACAGTTTTTGAGAACGTTGGATTGAATTCGGAGTTCGTACGTCATGGTTCATCCAGGCATCACAGATGTAGCTTTCCCATCAGACTGACAGTCCTTTCAATTTGTTTTGTTGCTTCGTTATGCTAGTTTTTTTATTACATTACTTTGTCTAATATGGTGTTTCAGTTCTACAAGTGATGTATCTAAACTACTGTGCAGTAATGCCATTGATGAATATGCATCTGCTAGGTTTTATAAAATGAAGAACTAGTATATATTCTCGTTCCATTACCTAAAATATGAATCGAATCAATCAGCTAACAAAATTGAATCAACAAACAAACGAACAAATAGATAGATAGATAAACAAATATGATATATTCCAACAGCAGATCTTCGTTTCAAACAATCAATTTTGTTCACTTCACCATGTGCTGACAGCACAATATATCAGTGTTAAACCTAATTATTAATAATATGACTCCGGAGGTTTCAGACAGGGAATCTAGGTCAATTGGTACCGGTGTAACCGACCCCTGATGTTTATTTCACCGTGATTTAATAACTCTAGAATTTCCCCAGGCAGAGAGCCCTGACACCCTATGGCCTTTTGACCGTACACATTTCATGGCGGTGACTGTAATTTATCATTCCGTATCACGCCACAGCCCGGTCACATAAACCGCCGTACGAGCGCAAACTGAGGGTATTGTTGAGTCCTACAAAATTCTGCCGTCTTGTTGTCTAAGATCCTTTTCGGCGGTTGGTATTTTCACAGCGTCCTTAAAAAATCTACGGCATGAGAATCGCCCGGTGAACTACGACGAACGTGAAGCAAAATAGAGCCGTCACTTGTATGGCTTACGAATAAATGCAACAGACATGTGGTTATGAATCATACTAATATCAGTAGCTCGCTTTTCACACTCGAAGAAAATTAATTTTCTGATCTATTGAAAACCTAAGCATGGGTTGACAAGATGAATAGAATGATATTAATTTTGTTCTCGGAGAGAGCGCGCGGAATATTGGTCCCAACGATGATGATGGGTGTAGCAGCAGTATTCATTATTCTCCCGACATTCAATTTCGACTTACATTAAATGAATCTGAGCCTAGCCAGTGAAAGGCTCTCAGTGATATGTCTATTTGTGCTTGCTTATATATGACGTTTAGGAGACCATTAACAGCAGAACTATCCGTGCGGATGTGGTACAAAAATAGTTCATACATTGTGTACGTTACAGGTCAATGACTCGATCTTCGACTATCTTTCTAACGTTATCTTGATGAGGACATTTTGGGCATGGACTGGCAGCAGTCACTACTTGTCAGCTATAAAGATGTTGTGAAAAAATATTGTCTGTATGAGTTGAAATGCTATAGTCTGTACTACAGGTACCCATTCACATCTAAGGGCACATCACTAATGGATTCTCTCAATAAACTCAATAAACTCAAACTTCCGTGCAGGTGCGAAGATGTGGATCCCCTCGACAGCCCAAAGCTTGGTGATGCTGAAGGTGCAATCCTTTCATGTCAGTGGTCTTTGAGGTAAAAACGCTTGCAGTAGGCATGTGGAATCTTGGCAAACCATGAAGCAAACGCCTGTGGCACCTTGGACTGGTTTGTTGTTGTCCTATGGTGTATTGTTGTTCATTGGAAAGCAAAACGAGACTATGCGCTCGTTCTCATTTAAATGTACACATTTTGTAATTTCCGTTACCGTTTGATGTAAGACGTTCCTGACATTAAGATATACCACATATTAGGTGCCAAACTGCTGTTTCCATAAGCTAGAAAAATTTCGTCATAAAAACGACAGTTTGACACTTTATATGTGGCATATCCAAATGTCAGGTACATCGTACTTCAAATGGTAACGGAAGTTACAAAATGTGTACATTTAAATGAGAACGAACGCATGGCGATTGTGCCAATAAGGCGCAGCCCTTGCTGCGTTTTGACTGTGGGCGCTTCTGACCCGCTAACCCACCATTGGATAAACACTACACTTGGAGAACGATAGAGTTTATCCTATTAAAGCAGTCTGTACTGATGTAAGTGATCGAAGTATCCAGTCCCTTCGATTCAACCTTGCATCCTTCCCTTTTCTCTTGCTTTTACCCTCTGACTTGTCATTAATTGGTAACTATGCAACCCACAGCACTTATCGTGTGTAAAAGCAGCTTCCTTAGTCTGAGGTATTCAAAGTCAATAGGTTTCCTGTCGACGGCGTTGTTAATGGAGTTTTTATATCTGAATAGACCTTGTCTCGGTTGTTCATAGTCATAACCGTCCCTCGGCCAGGTCCTGGTAGTACTCCAGAATGTACCGCAGATATCCGGCTAGACTTCCCGCTGCCACTCCCGTCATGTGCATTAAACAGCCGTCTGGAAAAGAAAGATAACCAGTTTATTTATCCGAAATGTTATTTATTTTCACTGTATTTCGTCTAAGTTTCCCCACAAAACGCCAACTGTATCATGTGCTGGCGGTAATAATTGTACCTCCATTAATAGGATGATAAATTGCCAGCCGTATGCAACAGGCCTAGGGTTGACTACACATAAAAACACCAACTTGCAAACAGAGAGAAAAAACAAAGTCTATTCTATTTTTCTTAAGTTCCCAATAGACTCCTGGCCAATTGTGTGTTAGATAGTGTACGGTATAGCTATAGGTTTACAAAAAAAATGTTATAAAAAGATTAACGTAGACATGTATGTGCAATAGTGAGTTTTGTAGCGCGAAATTAGCCTCTACCAGGCTCCCTCCAGAGGGTCGCTGGAAGAATCTTAGAAATTGGCCAAATAGACGGATAACATCCCAGAGAAGTTAGTCCTCTATAGAAGTTACAGTTTGTGACCTCTGAACCCGTGGATGTCATATTGGACCCTCTATCCGTAGCTGACTCCCGTAGCATGCTATAATTCACTCTATCTGGCCAATTTCTACTATTTTTCCAGCCATCCGTGGGACCTATTAGAGGCTAGCGTGAAATGTCCTGACCTGTTGTTTTTCTCTCTCTCCTCCGCACTCGCTTGTGTCTGCCGGTCCGCCCTGCTATCCTCTCGGGGGAAGGCGTGGTGAAGTGCCCAAAGCAACCGCTAGGGGACTGCCATTTCAAGATGGCGGACAGCCACGAGGACCGAAAGAAGTCTCTGTAGCCAATTAGCCCGCATAGCAATGCTGAAACACAATGCAGTTGTCGAAAGAAGCAAGGATAATTAACTAAAAGTGTGATTACGAAAAATGTAGCGTCATCACATGTTTTACAGTGCTGCTACTCACTTCCATCACATGCCATGTCAATTACATTGTTTTTAAAGTATTTTGATTTTCAATAAAACACCAGTCTATTTATGAAAAAACACATTTTGACTATCAACTTTAAACGTTTCGTTTGTATTTGTTATCCTCTAGTTTTTGTTTTTTTTTCACATTTAATTTTCCATGATGCACAAGAAGTTGCGACGAAAAAATAAGGGTCCGAAATATAAGTTACATATAACTTGAGTAAGACGTTACTTTCTCTTGTCACTTTTTTGTGTCCGATGTTTTTTGAATAGAAAAAAAGTTCGCACCCTGTTCTATGAAAAGATCCTGTCCACTTTCAAGAAAGCCATCTCCCGCTATTTTCCTGGCTTCCCTGAGAATGTTTGCACAGTAGAGTGACGTCATGCCGATGACGCCTCTCCTCTTCCCGGTCTCCGCTGCCCGCACCTCCAGCTGGTCCAGGCATCCCGCCCGCTCCCCAACCTAGATGTAAAATATATCCATATAGACAAAGGTAAAGGTTAATGTAGCCCCATAGCCATTTTGAGGCCGTAGTGGCAGTGGGACTTTATCCACTGTGTCTAGGGCACGGTATTGGAAGACGGAGCCCATTCCTCTGCTTCCACCGTCTTTTACCTCCCCAACCGAAGTCAGGCACCATTTTTACACCAGGGTGGGGTTATGAAAGTCGTGTGGCTTTCCAAAGAGGACAGCATCGGTGGTGTGTCAGGGGACTCAAACTCAGGACCTCTGGGTTCTGTGGCAAACACCCTAACCGCTACGCAAATACGACGCCACTACAGACTAATCAAACCAGAAACAAATGTATAAGTCTATACATCTATGCTAAACAATTTTACATATGGCACACAATCTGCTACGAAGACCAAGTTTCGGCAGGAGTTTTCTTAGCCAAATGTCTGTAGATAGCTGTAATTGTTTATGTAACGTTTATGTAATATATATGTACATTGTCCATGGCGACTAGCTACTTACAAATGTGTGTTAGCTAATGGACTGGATAAGTACCCAAACTACCTCAAGGTAGAACAACTCGTGCGTCAACCAGTAGCCAGTGAAGCTCGGTGACGTCATCATTTCCCAGCATGCATCGGAGATTTGGCACTTCTGTCCGCCATTTTGCCTGCAAGGCAAAGAGAGCTCAAGGTCAGAGCGAGGACGTTACATTACATTTATTTTTTTTTACTTCAGATTAGGCCACACCAAGTTAATCTTATGGATGACATCCGCGCGCGCATTGATTTTCGCCTGTTGTCAAAAAAAAAAAAAAAAAATCACCTCCTCCCAGGCTACACAGAACTCCGGAACTTGCCGACTTAGATTGCCGCAAAAGGCTAGCATTGTGCCGGCTTATCGGAAAACTGGGGGCGTATGTGGATTGGTGCCATCGATGTTGGCTAGGGGGATTTTGCGTTTGCGCAGTTGTACGAGAGGATCGCGGCGGCCATGCAGCGAGTATCGCCAAGACAATTTCAAACACGACCTATCCAGAGTGGCTCTCACACGTTTCTTTTGCAACAATGAGAGACATGGGAGAGGAATTGAGGGATTGGCAGAGGGATTTGTGAGCGTAAACCATGGAATGCTTAATATGGAATTCAATGCCATGTGTGTTGAAACTGCCCTTATGGGTGTATATGAGTATTCTCATCACAGTCATATATCATCCACAGTCCTCGGAGCCAAATACCTTCTAATAGTCTGCTATGATGAACAAGACAACCTACATGTACCTCCTACAAACAAACTGTGTTCTGTGGTTCAATTCGCAATACCAGCTTTGTACTAGTACTAGTAGCCCTGTGGTTTAGCAGCATTTTTTTTTTGCTGGATTTTTCTTTTTTTCGCCCGCGCGCATTAGTTTTGGGGTCTCCAGAGGATGTCATCCATAAAATCAAGTTGGTGTGGCCTTACTAAGATTTGAAAGAATGAAAATGATCTCCTTCAATTTCTTTTCCTTCATCGATTCATTCAGATGTTAGAAATACGAGAACTTTCAACTATCAGTTAGGATGAGCTTCGTGGATCATAAAGTACTCTGGGACCCCGCTTTGCAACACAAAGGACAGTAACAGTTCCTATGGTGTTGTCTTACCAACTCTCATAACATGATTTACATTTTTATGACATTAGCACACGCTTCTTACGAGTTAGTGTCCTTGACATATTAAATCAGTTATCCCAGTTAGAATTACTAGCATTGTATTCGTTTTGCCAGAGTTCATTTTGGTGACGCTGAGGAAGAGTGGTGGATGTCACTCGAAACGTCCGGAATTAAATCTCCAAATTTCATCAAGTTGTTGTGTTTGAATTGTCTTCATATGTTATCATGTTCCTTCTCGGGAACGAAATATTTTGCTGGGTTACATGATCAAGATAAACCAGACATTGCTTCATTCTATCAGAAAATAAATACACTGCCATGAGATAAAGGGATGAAATCAAGATTGTAGTTTTCCTAGGAGAAAAACTCCGCATACATTGCCCTTTAAACACGAGAAGGTCGTACATGTGTCAGGCATTCTCAGGAGATCCTGAGAAATCTGAACGAATATCTTCATCACGTGGGTCTATTACATACAGCTATATGCAGACTTTCAGAAATATGTAGTCGGGGATGTTACAGTAGTTATCATAGGTACTCTCAAAGCAGAGGTGGGGTTTCGGCTGGTTTTTGACGTGTTTTAGGCGTTTTTGTCGGGCTTTCTACTTTGTCATCTTTTTATTGTATAGGTGTGGGTTGGCTATACAAAAAAACGACAAAGTAGAAAGCCCGACAAAAACGCCTAAAAACACGTCAAAAACCTGTCGAAACCCCTCCTCTGCTTGGAGAGTAATTATAGGCACCTTGGACAAATACTACAAGTTCTGACGAATAGAAATAATACAAAGAAATGTAAATTGTTCCTCGACAATGCTATATCGATAATTCTGTCGAAGAAACTCTACGCTCTTATTTACGTCGTCCTTAACGGATCTGGTACTTGATCATTACAGCACACAGCCGTCAAAATGACTGAAAGTCACTTTTCAAAATCAGATCGATAGATTTGCAAGAGAAACGTCACGTATTACCGCCTCCCGCTGTTGCTGCGCATCATCTGAGTTTCACCATCAGAGAATCCATTTCCAATGGAAATATATACGGCCCTAGACCACACCGAACCTGGTAAACAATTGATCACGTCAGGCTGAAGACTTTAAAAGCCAAGTCATTAAAGTACAGAGTCGTCAAAATGACTGAAAATCCTTCTTTTCAACGTCAGATCGATAAATGTACTGGAGAAACATTACATTTTGCCGCGTCCCGCTGTTTTTGTGTCTCACCTGAGTCTCGCCATCAGCGAAACCGTTTTCAAGTGAAATATACGGCGCTAGACAACACCGAACCTAATTAACAATTGATCACGTCACGCCGAAGACTATGGAAGCCAAGTCATTAAAGTACACGTGCACAGTCCTGAAAACGACTGAAAAGGAAACAGATCGATACATGTTGTGGAGAAACGCTACATATCGCCATGTCCTGTGCCTCATCTGAGTCTCGCCATCAGCGAAACCATTTTCAATGGATATATACGGCACTAGACAACCCGAACCCGATAAGCAATTGGGGACGTCACGCCGAAGACTTTAGAAGCCAAGTCATTAAAGTAAGTGCACAATCATCAGAATTACTGAAAATCCTTCTTTTCAAAGCAAAGTCAGATCGATGAATTTGGCGAGGAAACATTACTTATCGGCCCGTTCTGCTGTTTCTGTGCATCATCTCATTTTCAATGGATATATACGGCACTAGACAACCCCGAACCTGGTAAGCAATTGCCCACGTCACGCCGAAGACTTTAGAAGCCGAGTCAGGACCTGTTTTATCGACCGAGAACTTGATCACTGAAGAAGGGTGAAGACTGCCAGTCTCTGTGAGCCGGGATCAATCCGAGGTGAGCGCGAGAGTTGCCCTCGAGTGTTTGGGAAGGCGGCCAAGTGTTGGGATAAGTTTCCCTCATTTGTCTTGTGCCGTCTTCGATACTTTACTTCGTGACTTCGTTTTTTTTAGTGATTACGGAGTAAATGTAGCCTCTACCAGGCCCCGCTGATGACTGGAAAACATAGTAGAAATTGGCCAAATAGAGTGAATAGTATGCTAAGGGAGTCGGCTACGGATAGAGGGTCCAATATGACATCTAGAGGTCGCAAACTGTAACTTCTATATAGCGGACTAACTTTTCTGACATGTTATTCGTCTATTTGGCCAATTTCTACGATTTTCCAGCGATCTATGGAGCCTGGTACAGGCTAGAGCATTGCAACTGCCGTTCCATGAAGACTCTCTCAGCGTAAGAAGCAATTATACATTTTTTTAACCAAATAACTTCAGGTTTTGTACCCTAGTTCTTATTCCGTCCCATGCCTCCTTCTGTGGCGCATCATGCCAATCGTTCCTCCAGCGTGTCCAGTTCTGTGCTTCCTTTCAGCTAGTAATCAGGACCTCCCTATTGCTTGTAAGTCTTTTTCTAATTCTTTTTCTAAGTTGGATTGCCATTAATAGAAAAAAAGTATCACTGTTAGATATCTGAAGTGCATGAAATATCATAGAACGGAGTCACGATCAACTTTCTATACGGGATCGGCTCACGAGGTTATACTAAGCTGTGAGAGCTTAAGCCATCATAATCACGGATTGCAGGGGTCGATAGAGACACTCAAAAGGACAAATGCCCACGGCGTAAAATGCGTTGGGGATCTCTTACAACCCAATACATGAGTATTGCCCAAGATCGTGACATGCACACACAAGACTCAGGGTGATCAGTCTGGCTGGTAAATTTGTTTTTGGTTGTGTTTATCGATAATCAGTGGCAAAGTGAACTGTGAACAATCACTAGACACATTGTAAACCCTTGACCAGCCTGGTGCCTCAGTTGTAATGTGTTATTTGGCATGTACAAGAGTTATTGTCTTGAAGTTACAACAGAATTCGTCACCGTTCCTGTTGGATGTTTGGTCAACGTTGCATCAGATTTTCTCCATTGCATACGATATATTTTCCGACATACGGGATCCTTGTATACGCGAACAAGACCTTAAGCTAATACGATAAGTTATGGCGAAGGGCTCAATACATGCGCATTGCGTTAGCTGGTAACAGAAGATTTCCCACTCCCTCTTTCAATCTTCAACACCAGCCAAACGAAATTACTTTCTTTTCAGACAAACTTCTTAAGAAGATTGATCGCGAGAGTTAGGAGTGAAGATCTATGCTGATTGATTCCCAATCTCCAGACATGGCTAAGAGGAAGATCCGTAATGCCGTGTTGATTCGATTATATGGTGGCATCAACGCGCGTATCAATTTCCGTCGGTTTCCGAAAAAGAAAAGTTCGCAAAATTACTGCAAAGCTGCTGCAAAATAAGCAAATATATGCTATAGATAATGGCAAACAAATATTGGATACAAACGGATACAAATGTCTTAGAATGCAAAAATTAAATCCAGAGTCAAAGGGAAGATGTCAAAGAACAACAATGAAGAATCTATTGTTTGGTATACCATACTCTATGTGTGAAGTCATTTATTCAACATTCCTGACCCCTTCAATTTCATAAGGAAGGCAACTGTGTGTGTGTTTTTTTTCAACTTTTTTTTCGCGCGCTTGCATCAGTTTGGGAGTTCCCAGGGGACGTCATCCATACAACCGAATCGACATGGCCTAATGTTAATTTTCTTCCCACCTCGAAGTCCTCAAACTCCCTGTGGGTGCTGTCGTCGCTCGTGATTTAGAACTCATTACCCGTGATCGCCTTTCCTGATTAGGAGTTTAGCTATGACGAATTGATTCCGCGGGTTGATGAGACAATCGGATGACTAAATATCGACGGAGATTTACCCCCAATCAGCGGCTGGAGGGGTGAGAAGCCGCGACAAAGATTTTCCATCAGGATCAAGGGGGCGGTCGAACGTTGTTCTTGTGAGAATCACGGCTCATTGGCGTCATTTGGACGAGCAAACGTCGATCGAAGCTCCGGTCAATTGAGCCCGATCGCCTGTTTGTACGGGATCCGATCACGTTAAACATCGTGGTCTAGATTTCGATGCTCCAAACATTTGTACAATTGTAGTAGCCTCTACCAGGCTTCAGAGGCGGCTGGAAAGAATAGAAATGGGGCAAGTAAACAGAAAAACATGAAAAAAGAGGTTGCTATATATAGGGGTACAGTTTGCCGCTCTAGGATGGCATAATGGACCCTCTCTCCGTAGCCGACTCCCTTAGCATACTATTCACTCTATTTGGTCAATTTCTACTATTTGTTCAGCCTTCCACAGAGCCTGGTAGAGGCTACAATTCAAGAGCAATCTAGAATAACAACAATGGCCTACCGGAGAAGTTGGGCGTTTTCTTGTCATAATATCAATCTAAGCTAGGAATGCCTTCTCAATAGTTTTCAAATCCTCCGTATTTGACATGTATGTTAAGTTAACTCACACGTTTCACGACCTGTACCTAGCCCATTTAGGTATGAATGCACAATAAAGGTTTTTCATATATCCATTCATTAAAACCTGCTGATTTTCAGTCACGTAATCCTTATCGCCAAACCGGAGTCAAAGCCGATTGGTTTCTCCGCAGGTCGCCTCGGGGTCACGACAGGCGGAAGGTTTATCCCTAACGTCGCGTCCCGCCGCTAAATTGGTCGTATCGGCGGACAAGGCCTCCGCTTTTCTGGCTACGGTCTTATAGGTTTATGGGCTTTTGGAAGCTTTATTGACGAAGGTTCAAAATGAAAAAAGTGTATATCTAACACATAGGCATATAGTGCAAACAGATATACATATACTAATATTGTTTTACAAAATAAAACATACCCATTCAATATCGTTTCTGTACATGGGCATTGAGATGTTCAGTTTGCTTAGAAAATGGGCAATATTGTGTTGGGTGTCTTGAGATATTAGTAAATACAGTATTTGGCAATTAAAATGAAGCATTCGCTGTCTTTCGACAGTGACTAGAGTGAAGAATTTGAGTAACCCATTTTCAAACCAAAACAGGTTATGCCTGTTGATGGATGATGATGCAGACCTGGGCCCGGTGATAAAATGGCAGTAAAGACACGGTTGTCATCAGTGCCGAGCGAGGTGATTTCAACTTGCCTTCTAATAATGTGGAAGCTGTCGCGAGGGTCCTTGACTGCTGGCAACTTAATTTTCCAGCTAATAGATACGGACGGATCAAGGCCTGGCGTCTACCGGGGGAAACGGCGTCGGGATTTGGATGCGAAGATGGGGACTTCCTGACTGCCAAGAAGAGAAATTGAGTTGACGCTCATGTGAAGGAGAAGGTTGGTTCAAAGTCAACAGAGAAAATTACTTTCTATAAGTAAGACTGTTTTATGGCTGTCTTGTTATTTGCTGAGGCATTCGAACAGAAGTTAGGTGGTTGTGTAAGCAACAGTCGACATAAACAAACGTCAGATTATTTTTGTAATATTTGATCATTGAACCGTTTATCCAAGCAAAAAAGCAGTACGCCGACGTGGTCCATGGGGATCTTGCAGGAGAAGGGAATCAACAGAGGAGAGGGTGCATCTTCTGAGGTAGCAAGCCAAATGGAGATGAGATTTGTCACCATTAGTGGAATTGAAAGTCTTTTGGAAATGCTTGGAGGAAGAAGGCCAACGTGGATGCCAGAGCCATTACTCTTCCGACGTTGCTAGAAGAAGAAGAAGAAATCAGAATGTAACGTAACGAATGACAGCAAAGATAACAATATCTAACAAAACTCAAACAGAGATATATGAGCTATGGGGCCTACAAATCTGATTCAAAGAAACTACAGGACATACGGGTTACTTGTGATAGACGATGTCGCCAGTCGCCAGAAGACGAAGTCAAAAGTAAGGCTTATTATGTGATGAGAAGAATTCTTGAAATGTCTACCAGTAATAAGTAACCGTCGTTTGCACGATTAGAAACCCTTCGGTGAATCATAGTTGCTAGATAAACATAATACTGTATATGGAATAAAGTGATAAGATACGCAACTGCCACTGGAACAGGAAATTTAATAGGCAATTTACCAGGCAAGAAACAGCAGAGTACGCACTGAATCCCAAACTCAAGCATGACAACATCCTACCGAGAATCCACAGGATATTAAGCAATCGAACGTACTTGAACCGAAGGGGGTAATTTGCCTTTGCAGTTTGATGGATTGAGGGACCTATCTCTGCGAACAGCTTGCCGCGAGAACGTCGATACTTGTGATAGTTCATCTCAATCTTTCATGAACATTTCCTCATACCTTCGGCTACGGTCGTTAACCGCCATATATATGAGAAACGTCGTAATATATGGCCCAGACTGCTTATTGTGCTTGTCAACAAGGCGATTGGATTTTCCCGTTTAGAGATTTGAAACGTCTTGGGGGGCTATCAAGTCCGTATGAGTTCCGTATTGATTTTTTTGTTCTTCGGCGAATACAAATTAAATTCACAGATACTAGAGTCAAACAGTCATAGAATACTCCAAACCAACCAATGTAAAAAATATAAGTATTAGTCCTATCTTTAAAAAAATGATAAGGAACTCATGCGGACTTGATGTGTGACCGCCCACTTTAGGTTTCAAACGTGCCTGAAACCGACGATTATAGAGTACCGACTAGATTCTAACTCATGACAAATTCCCAGTCGTAAAAATCGCTGGGGTTTATAAAGAATCGAACGTACTTGAACCGTAGCAGGGTAATTTGCTTTCATGGATTGACGGATTAACGGCTCTATCTCCCCAAACAGCTTGCCTCGGAAACATCGATATTTGTTAGTTTTTAGTTCGAGCCAATATAATCCACGGATTTGCTCCCCGTGGTGTTCCGTTATCGGGAGACCAACAACAGTCCTTTGCGAGACTGAACATGGGTACTAGGTCATTGTCGGTTGCCATCTTGGGTGTCCTTCATGGTCACGTGATGTTCGATCTGTTCGATCTCGCGCGTTGGGTCTCGCGATAGTCACGGTGAGCTGAGCATCACTCTTCTATCGACTTTGGTTTGAACTGTAAATCGGTTGGCAGCATATGATAGGTATTGGCAAGAAACAACACAGTGACATATTACTCTTTCTGTAACGGAGCATACCTTTTATCTTATTGGAAGACCGGTCGATTTGTCAAACCCTTTACACCTTGCCTGATGTTTTATGAAGTGTTTTAGTGGACTATCTCTTTCAGGGGGAATTAGCTCCAACTGAGTAATACGTTTGTTTGTTTTGTTTTGTTTTTCTGTTTTCATTCCAAAAGGATGATCTATCAATACTCAATTACGGAGGATGACAAGTGACAAGAATCGGTCCATAAACCATAAACCAATCACTAAACAAAAATCTAAACAAACTATAGAAAGGCCGGCCGACATTTGTGTCCTACGATCCTTGAAAGTTGGAGAAGAAGACGCTGATCAATGTGCAATGGGCGGTGAAGAGTAAGAAATGGGATATTGGTGATATCTAAAGCAGCCATTTCATTCGTAGCTTAAGCTGTACCCAGGAGAACCCCCCCCCCCCCCCAAAAAAATTGCCATACCGGGTGCCAAAGATTAACCCGTCGGCAGAGAGCCCCTTCTGCCCCGAAGAGAGCCCGGCCAAACCACGGTAGACCGGATGCGAGGTTTATACAACGTGAAACACTTCCGTCAGCTTACCCGGTGCCCAGGAGCTCCGACAGACACCTGTTGCTGTCGTCCTCGTCGAACGGGTGGTCACGTGGTACGGAGGGCGGGGACAGGAGGGCGGAGTCCGTGGTCCTGTCGGTGACGTCACTCTCCCAGAACCCGGGCTGGACGATCGGTGATAGCTCTGGAGTAAACGACAACATGTATAAAGCAAACAAACAAACAAACAAACAAACAAATAAACAAACAAACAAACATATCTGTGACAGCATCTCTCTTTTTCCAATTTCAAATGTTTCAGTACCGTCACTTGAGCAACTTTGCTCTCACTCACTCGCCCTCTCTTAAGCCCACTGGACCCGCGGCACGCTGGTGACCGATCAAATTGACAAAGCTCTCAACGAATTTCATCGACAAAAACGCATATTTTTAAGCTTTGCGTGTTTTGTTGTCTTTTTGGTCATACTTGTACGTTTTGAATGATATTCCTATTGTATGCCTTCAAAAAAGAAGTCAAACCCGACCATAGTCAACCTTAGTTAACATAGAACTTTCACAGTAGACTCGATAACTATGTCGATCCCCATGTATATCCATGTACTTGTTTGTCTGCAATTAGCCTTCGGGCATGAACTTGCAATAAAGTTATTATAAAGTCAAGAGTAGCACAAATCCAGTTCAGAACGCAGCGACGCCGTCAGCGTGCCGCGGGTCCAGTGAGAGGGGGGCTTTACTCTCGAGCTCTCTCCCCACTTTCTGTCTTTCTATTCATTTATCTATTAACAGCAAGGGTTGCACAACTAGCCTGTGGCTATCTCAAAGGAGTAGCCCTGCTGACAACGATATAACGTCAGACTTTACAGCTGGGATTAAGGTTTTGACATGGACAGAAAAGCAATCAATCTCTTTCAATCTCTTTCTGTTATTCCCTCTCCCATTCTTTCTCCCATCTCTCTCTTCATTCGGCGAAATAAAACTCAATGTGCGCTTTGAAGTCATCCATGACGCAAAAGGGTGGAGGAATCCTGTGAATACCCCTCTGTATACGTCCCTACGCGGACTAACAAATCCATCTGCACCTGTCTCCAAGCAGAGGTATTCACCACAGCGCGCCGCATGAGAGAACATGGAAAGCCCGTCCCAGAACGCGTCCTCTCGGCGCAGGTCCGGATCCGAATCATCCATCAAGCCCCCCTCTCACTGGACCCGCGGCACGCTGGCGGCCCCGCTACGACCTAAACTGCATTTGTACAACTCTTGACTTCATAACTGAAATATCAAGCAAAATATAAAACTTCGACTTAAAAGACAACGCAACACAAAAAAGGGTAAAGATATGTATTTTCTATCTATGAGATTCGTTTTAAAGCGCTGTGTCAAATTTGAGATCGCAGCAAAGTCGCCGACCTAGTAGAACGGGGTAAAGCCCCCCTCTCACTGGACCCTTGGCATGCTGGCGGTGTCGCTTTGTCCTAAAGGCCCCCTCTCACTGGACCCGCGGCACGCTGGCGGCGTTGCTGTGTCCTAAACTGGATTTGTGTTACCCTTGTTTGTTTGTTTGTTTGTTTGTTTCTGTTTTATTTAGCCAGGGTGGCCCAACCCAGTGCACTATACACTGCTTTGCAGTGGGGCCCTGGATAACACAATACAATCAGTACAAAACATAAGTCTAAAATACATATACACCGATACATACAAAATTTACAGAGCCATAATCCATACTCGTAGTCCATATTCCGTTCCTATCGTAAGGTGAGGTCAGAGGTCAGTTCATTTGTTTCAACATCCTCTTAAACGTTACACTGTTTGGAGCATTTTTCATTGAAAGTGGTAGCTTGTTCCATTCACCAACACCTCTGTGGCTGAACTTTCGCCTTCCACATTCCAGACGTGTCTGAGGCAGTTGCATAGATCGATTTAGACTGTGGCGTGTGGGATAGTTATGATACTCCGATACCATCTGAAAGACGTTGAGATATTCTGGCAGTTGTTGGTGAACAGACTTATAAACTGTTTGTAGCAGGTGCTCATTTCTCCTAGTTGCTAAGGTTTTCCAATGTAGACTTGAGAGTTCAGTATTACCAATGTGAGATACATATGACAGCCCAAGTATAATTCTAGCAGCCCGATTGTGTAGCTTTTGTATCTTATCTAAGAGGCCTTTACCACAGTTACCCCACACTACATCACAGTAGTTCAGTTTGGGCAGGATCATACAGTTGAATAGCATTTCAAGGGTACATTGTGGCAAAACTTGGGTAAGGCGCCGCAAGACACCCAGTCTCGCCGACAAACCATTGCATAACTTATCTATGTGATCTTGCCATATTAGACACGAGTCAAGCCAGACACCGAGATATTTAAAGCTGGAGACAACTTCCAAACATGTGCCAGAAAGAATTGCTGTCAGTTGGTCTTTACCTAGTCGCAGCTTCGCCCTAGTGCCAAAAAGCATGGCTTTACACTTCTTCACATTTAAATTTAGTTTGTTTGATTCAAGCCATATATTGACTTTATATATTGACTTTATAATGGGAATATCATTCAAAACGTACAGGTATGACCAAAAACACAAAGCTTAAAAAGATTCGTTTTTTGTCGACGAGATTCGTTAAGAGCTCTGTCAAATTGTAGATCGCAGAGAGGTCTACGCCCTTGTGAGATTGGGGTCAGGGCGGACGGACCCTGTGGATGACCCTCTGTACGTCCTACGCGGACTAACAAATCCATCTACTCGCAAAGGTATATTCAACACGATAAGCCGGTCTCAGCACGTGTCTTCTCGGCGGGGGTTCGGATCAATATTAGACCGCGCGGGTCAGTCATCCATCATCGAGCCGAGGAAAGAACCGACTCGGGAGAGAATCTTAAAGAAACCCTGAGGGTCTCTTGATGGGTACCGCTCGGCGATGAGAGCCTCTTATCGCGAGGTCATCTGAAGGGTACACCTCCGAAGAGTCTCTTACATTTCACTCAGTCTGCTTCATTTGTTCGGCCGGTATTCAGTAGGTTTGCCCTAAGTGCCATGGGCTATCATTAAGCTTGGCCTGTGACTTTAGAGCACATTTGTTTCTACTTAAGTGTGGTTGGTTCTTTATTTATCAACGCGCTAAAAACAGGTTTGCCAAAAAGGCCAGGGACTGTCATTAAGCTTGGCCTGTGACTTTCGAGCACATTTGGTTCTATCTAGGTATGGTGGGTTAGCTAGAAACTAACTCTGTTCGGCTGGTATTCAGCAGATTTGCCCAAAAGGCCAGGGTCTATCATTGAGCTTGGGCTGTGACTTTTGAGCACATATGTTTCTATCGTGTGGTGGGTTCTTTAACGTGCTGAAGATGTGACTAACCTGGAACACTGGGCTTCCGGCTCAAAAAGTCGCCTGCTAACTACTAACTACTACAATTCACTACGTTTCGGACCAGAACCAGAACCAAAAAAAAAACAGCTCTCTTGTCCAAAACTCTGGGGCTAACTCCTCATGATCAATACAGGAGCTCATCTGGCGTGAGATCTAATGACACCCTTGATACAATCGTTTCTTCCTTCTAAACATTCACTACGGACCAATTATCTGACCTGTACAGACACTGGTTACCACAACTCAGGGGTCGAGTTAGCAGCAGGGTGACCACACAAAACAGAAAATTCGACCAATTAACGTAACATGACCTATTTACGTGCAGAACCTATTTACGTCCGGTTTGGCTCATGTCCACATGTCGCGGTGTATTATGCCAAAGCCTGTTCTCATGAGCAATAAAGAACATCATAAGTATGATCCTTAGCCATCTCTTTAATTTTTGCACAGCAAAACATAATGGCCATGCGTTTACCACGAGAACGCCACGTGCCGCGCATGTGGGGGGAATTTACAGATAAACATCGCGTTAAGCAAGTGGCGGGACAGACATAGTGATTTTATTATCCTCCGGGGGGACAAGGTAGCAATCACTAGACTTTATCACCTAGTCTCATATAGCATGTGCACGCAATTCATCCCACGGCTGTGGAGTGCAATCACATATTATACATTTTGATATGCTATCATATTGTTTGTGGTTATGAATGCAACATTGATAAAGCACGCTGGTACACAGGACAAGTCAGTAGCACACCGGGACGGCACAGTGGCTCAGATGTAATCATCATTAATCCGCCGAGCTAACCCAGTAATCCTGAGTTTCAGTTACCCCGACTCATGCTGCATGCATTATTAGTACAGGACGGATGGATTTAGTTCATGTTAGGAGTGTTGGTAGACTGATTGCGATCTGTGGTAATTCATCAAGCTGTTTTATAGATAAATAAGTAAAGTTTATTGTAAAACCATGCCCGAAATCTAATTGCAAACAAAACAAAACAATGGTATTGAACATGTGTATACTTCTATACGCATATCATACAATGCAAATGAAATATGTAAATGGATTATATGATATTCTAGATCTACAGGTATTTCTTCTTTGAAGCTATTTGAAGGGTTTGTCTTCTTTGCTTTGGGAGATGATTTGCCCGACGTTTTGGTAGATAAAACGGCAAGAAGATATATGCATTGGTCCTGGGTTTATTGTATGCACCTATTGAAGAGAGCAGAGAATTTCCCTATGATGATACTTTGAACATGTATATTCTATTCACAACATACTGAGGCAGTTACTAAGGACCTTGCTGCATGTCAAACCGCCATAAGAAGAGCACTGGGAAATCACCTGACCTGAGCACTTAAGTCTATCACCCGCGATTTTCGTTGCGACCAGTGGGAAACTATCTGTACACCAACACTGGCAACGCTAAGATAGGCGATTCAACTTCCTTATGTGCCCGTCAGGATTTTAAGATACTGGGAGTCATGCGTCATTTCTAGGAATTTTCTCCTCCACTGGACAGTACCGTTCCCCACTCGACCGTTACCACTACTCTCCTTAAATGCATGTACGCGTAGAAGCTTGTATGGTATGCTGAAGGGCAATTATACCGGCTACACTGATACAGATACGGTTCAATATATATTTGTGTGCTCACCCAGATCTTAATTATATACTGGGAGTCATGCGTCATTTCTAGGAATTTTCTCCTCCACTGGACAGTGCCGTTCCCCATCCGACCTTCACCACTACTCTTCTAACAACACGTACACGTAACGTTACTGACAGAGCTCGTGGATCTCAGGAACGTTGCTGATGCGAGAGAATGGAGGATGACGCACGTAGATTGGCTGAAAGGGTTCCCTGGGGGTTTGAATGACGTCACAGTCAGGCATGAATCTGTGCACATGAATAGAAGATGTAAGAGCTGCCTCTTGTAGATGGCTCCGGATCGCTGAGGCAGAAACGCGAGCTCGTTTGTGAATTAGCTTGATCTTTGTAAGCTGTGGACGTCATGTTTGATTCAGGTAGGTTGAAATGAACATGGACATGGACATGAAGAACGTACACTGGCTTAGAATCTGAAGCTTCAAAGATCTTAGATTTGGGCACAGCTTACGTAGGACAATGCACAACAGCCACGTCTAAATCTTGGATTCTCATAATAGGAGAAGGAAGTAAGGCCCATTCCACTAGCCGGCGGTTACATCGCCACCTCGCTGCGATCTCAGTTGGATTTGAGTAACTCTTAACTTCACAATTGGAATATCATGCAAAATGTAAAAGTATAACTGAGTACAAAACGTAAAAATATTAATTTGTTTATTCATGAACTTCGTTGAGCATTCTGTCAAATCGTTCGGTCGCAGCAAGGTCACTGCCCTGATGAAATGTGGGTGTAAGGTATATTGAAAAGAATCTGGGGAGAGAATCTCTCTTCCTTCCGGGTTTACTGGCTTAGAATACGGCTTACGTAGGGCAAGACCCAGACTGCCAAAATCCACTTCTAAATTTTCAGATCAGCAATGTAGCAAGCAAGCAAGCAAAGTAATAAACAGATACAATAATGTTTCTTGTGTACTGCAAATTCTACGTCTGATTGGGTTCGACTTCTCCTTTAAAGGCGATGAGATATGGAAATTTCGGACCACAGTTATTGGTACATCTTTGGAAAGTAGAAACAAATGATCTGAGATAACTTCATTTAACCTTTTTCCCAGAAAACTACATGCATCGGGGTGGGACGTGCGAGTTGGTGTAGGATTTCTTCACAGGTCATGGTTGTTGTTGTTGTTGTAGTTGTTGTTCACCTTGTAGTGTCTAGCTAGTGGCACATAGCATAGGGCAGCAAGTTACCTTGGTGTTTCTGCAGCAGGGTATATTTGTACAATGAAGGATTGCTAGCCCTTCCCCTTAAACATGCTCGAGGCACCTCCCGAACATGGACACCCATTTCACGTCCCTTCCGAAAGACTAGTGCAGCCTCAACCAAAATGCCCTTCCCAGGATCAAACCGGTGTCTCCTAGCTACCAACCGATTGGAACCAGGACCTCAACTGTAAGTCTGCTGCCGGTTGAGCTACGGAGGTATTCCATACAGATCATGAGCTGAATTAGTAACACTCTTGTCGTGTGTCTTGGAGCAGCGTCAGCAAAATATCGACGTCCGGTTTGACAAATGGTGTCTGAAAGTGACACTTTTGCTCGGAGAGACGTGGAGTTCAGAGACCAAGCCTGACACTGCGTTTCCAGGAATCAGAGGCCAAGCCTGACACTGTACGTTTCCGGGAATCAATGTAGGGTCGGGCCTAGGAGAAAATGTCATGTTTCTGGTTTCTTCCGGAAAAAAATAGGGTCTGTAGGTAGGTTTCTTTTTCTTCTTTTTTTTTTTTTAGAATTCGGTCGAAGTGATTCAACAAATAAATTTCGACAATGTAAAATCGTATTGTAAATATAAAGATATAAAATATGCCAAAAAATAGGGTCTATAGGTGGGATTCCCTAGGGATTTCGGCCGAAGTGGTGTACAACTGAAGAACTAGCATGCATCAGGAACTCAGTGTGTTTCAACATCGTGTTGTAATCATACGGATGTAATTGCCCAAGCACAAGTCAACAAGAGTAAAGAAGTGCAACATTTACTACAAATTCTTACACATCAACCGTTCAAAGCCCTCATCTTTTGACAGAGGATGAAATACAAGAAGCCTGTATCAGATTTCATCACTCAGATGTCAATTTGAATATCTTATGTCCCTTGTCATGCCAGAGGTCGACCAAAGAAAGACTTTGTATTTTTTGGGGTCAGTCGAGTAACCAGAAACACAACATTTATTTTCCTGGGCCTCGTCAGGAAGCGTGGCGGGTCAAGGGGCGTCGCGCGCAGTAATATCTAACCATGACATTGGCTGTGAGGTGGTTAGTTCCCGGAGGGTCAAACCGAGATGACATTTATCATGGAGCAACAGTTGCGTAATATCAGACGTCACGGCCATGCTTGACTCTGGTCGTAACGACGGTTGGACCAGTTGAATCAAGTAATTAGGTCATAGGTTTACAACGTTTATTTTTAGCAAGAAATAACACAGGAAAGAACTCTAATAATACGCCGATGAAGGTTAGACATCCAGGTAATAGCAGGTACGCCAAATAACATTTACTCAAGCAACTGGATAAAATTTGGAGACGTTTCCAAATTTCATCCAGTTGCTTGAGTAACTGCTATTTGTCGCATCTCTATCCATAGTGTTACATACAGCGATGACACATACATCACGTGACATTTCTCTCCCTCTTTCATCTCATCATCCCTTCTACCTTTGATCTCTACTTTACCCTTCATCTCCCCCTCCCTTCCTTCCCTTCTTTCTACCTTCATTCATTCCTTCCTTCCCTTTTTTCCTTCCATCCCTTCCTCCTCCCTTCATTCAATCCTTCCTTCCTCCTCTCTATCTTAATAAACTTACGTTTGTAGTAGTCCTTGTCTTGATGCTCCAGTTCAGGCAGTGTCCTGTCGGCCAGGCTAGCGGCCCGCTCCTGTAGCGAGGCGATCTGCTTAATCTGCTCGGGCTCTGCCTGCACCCTGCCCGCCCGCAGACGCCGTAACAACACGGTAAGCTGCCCTGCAGAGCACGGCATAGAAATCAATTGGGATATTTTTGGCATGGAAGTGAAATTGGATATAAACAATTTTTTCTTATTTTTATTTATTTATTTATTAATCTAATTATCCATTCATTCATCTTTTTATTTGTTTTTTATTTCGCACGTAAAAGTAATAAATACATAACGAGGCAATACAAATGAGAATATAACAGTGCAAGGAAGGCCGAAAGCTTATGCTTATCTAAAAGCCTCCCTTCATCAAATTATAAGAATTCAAGTAAATCAATTAAACAAAATAAATAAGATGGGTAGTAAAGAACTAAAACAATATAGCCTGAAAATCTATACTAGAATATGGATAAAATAAACAAATGCCAGGCTACCATGCTTAGGGACGCTAATGGCAAAGGTTACACGTATAAGCGTGTACTACTATTGCATATCATCATCATCGGGTACTCCTCTTCCGAGGTGTAACAAGTGAAGTTTGCTCTCCAGAACTTCTTGTCGTTCATTGCAGACAGGAGTTCCTGTCCTTCTGAATTAGTTTCAGTTTCTATGATTTTCTTAAGTGTTGTGATTTTCCGAACAATCCTTCTGTTTGTGCCCGGGTTCAAAAGCAGAAGACTTCCTGGTTTTCTACGAAGTACCACGTGACCCGCGAGACTCAGCCGGCGATATACCAAGCGCTTTTTACCTAGTAATGAACAGGAAGACTGCCAAATCCTGCTCTGGCAGAGCTGAAGTCACTGAAGGGTTACCACAAGGATAAGGTGACTATGAAAAATGTGGCAACCTTAAAGGTGTAGTACGTGTATATGTAGTTAAGGCGAATGAGATCATGATTCTTAGTCAATACAGTGCGAGTCGAAATATGTACACTGAATACTTTGAAACTTTTGAAACTTTGAAACTTTATTCTTCAAGTGCAACATCGCAAGCACTATGTCTGAATTGTGTTGCCTTTTTACAGTGGTTTGTAAAAACATTTACATTCATACTTCTTAAAATCGTAAAATTTACATATATAGCGGGAGATTTAAAAAAACAGTTAAAAATAGTATGTACGGAATAAACAACAGTTGACAATATCATATGACATAGTACTATACTAGGGCTCCATATCGACAATGTAGAGCGTCTTATAAGTACAGTACGTTTCTCGGAACACGATATTAACAAACGTCATTGAGGAATGTTCATGAGACACTATTTATCAGTCCATTTGCATTTTTGCAGTAGTGGTAAACTTTGAGTGGAGTGCAGTAGTAGTACTTTCTGTATCCAAACGTTTGAAAACGACGTTCATCATGCCCTGTGATAGCAACGACCTCTTAGTACAACGCGGGGCATTTCAATTTGCATTAACAGTTCCTTCTTTAGGCAAGAAAATGCAGTTTTCCCCGGAATTGTGCAATGGGGACACGCAGACCGCTCTAGAGCTTTCTCATTACTATATATCTACGCCTCCGGTCGACTTCTCTTCCATAAGTTTTCGGCAGATAGCACAGACGCCCTGGGGAAGTCATCAGCGGTTAACGCAGGGAGAGAAACTCGGCGTGACGTGGCGTCCATCCCCACATATTGAGTGCAGGGGAGGGTAAAGGTTAATGTGCACGCCTAACTAGCCGATAAATGGAACGTGCCGGAAGCAACGAAATTTATCATTTAAGCATGCCTCCAATCATGCGTAAAGATTCGTTTTTAAAATAAGACTTTACGTATGCTTTATGCAGTGACCCACTGGTAACTAACTAGCCGATAAATGGAACGTGCGGGAAGCAACGCCCACTGTTCAAAATTTATCCTTTAAGCATGCCTTGAAGCAGACGTTTTTAAAGTAATACTTTACGTATGCTTTACGTAGTGAAGGTGGAAAAGTTACAGCGTTGGAATCAGAACCAATAGGTCCAGGGTTCTATACTCGGCCCCGACGTTGTGCCCTTGGGAAAGGCACTTAACACGACTTTCCCTGGCGGTGGAGTGACGCCCACCGAGCGTCTTCGGCTAATCTGTCAAAGTGGGCCAAAATACACACTATGGATCTAGCACATTTGCCACTAGCACATTTACGTAGTGACCCGCTGGGGACTTCCATCAGCAGGTTCTGCAGATTTATGTATTCAGATTTACCACATTTATGGAAGGATTGACATAACAGGTGGCTATCACCCGATGTCAACCCGACAACAACTGTAAGGTTTGATCCACTCACACTGGGATGGACACATACTCTTTTCAATAATGTCATGGGGCCCTGATTTGAACCCAGTACCTCTGGGTTATAGGCCAAACACCCTGCCGCTGCAACACCGCGACGCCGGATTCGGCTGCCAATGTGCCGACATCTAGCATATTTGCCACTAAGAACCGTTAATTTTTTGTGACCCGCTGGGGACTTCCATCAGCCGGTTCTGCTGATGACCAGAATCTGGTCGTTTCTCCTCGGATCGAGGCTAGTTTCAGCAAGAGAGGCTGTGCTAGCAACCTCAAGAGATTCTCTGTTTGATGCCCTGGGTAGATCAGGACTGTAAATGAACAGAATAGAGCGTTTTCGTGTTCCTCCATGGAGGTCGCTTTTACGGCCCCTTCTCTGTGTGAGACCGAATGTCGGACGACTTGGACCATTACCAACTCAGCCCAGTCATCTCGGTCCATCACCCTGATCAACTCGGCCCATCGCCCTGGTCTACTCGGCCCATCGCCCTGGTCTACTCGGCCTGATAACGAAGACAGCAATTTAGTCACAAAGACACACACACGATAATTATTAAACAAATATGTATGACCAAATATCATTGACCACATCATCAGCATTGGACATATCGAGTCTGTAGATGACCAGAATAAAGCGTATCCACTTGTCAATGAAGTCATCACTGGGTCCGCCGACATATTGTAATGGCAATCTTCCTTTTGGACCAAGGGGTAGAGACTTTGCATTTCCGTTCCTTGACTTTATAAACTTACTTTATTGTATGAAAGCTAATGGAAGTGAATAAAGTACCCAAGTACTACTATCCAACTCACGATCCGTTATTCATGGCTTTCATCAAGATGAGTGGGATAACTGTAGTCGTGTTTATATCTGTTATCATTGAATGTAGCAATTGTTGAGCTGTTTGGTCGGAAGATGGTTGTGACGTACAAACTGGAGGACGTCCAGAAACCAGCCCAAACTCCAGTCATCTGCTTGAAGATCACATCAACCCTGCATGACGCCGTTAGCATGAGGAATGTGGCGCCTTCCCGAGATTGTCAATCAGCGCAGCCGACGAAATGTCAGCCGCTCGCGCAGTAATTTGGTATTTTAGATACAATCTGCCCCGTCTCCAAGCACCTCCTAGGTCCATTACAGACGTTGAACGACTTAATAAAACCGTGAAATGTCAGAGGGTGCGTGCCGAACTGCCGATAGGGGCGCGGAAATGCCATGCAGACCGTTTGTAAGCAATTACAGGAACGTTTGACGGCGGTTTACTGATCTGACGGATCATTTTAGTTCGTCAATGATTGTATTTCGATATGGCGGCGGGTTCTGGGGTCGGTGAGAAGAAAGGAAGCCATCTCTGTGCAGATTGTCGCACACTTAAATTAGATAATTGGAGGCTAACTTTAATTAGATAATTGGAGGCTAATCTTCCTCTGGTTGTACCAGGAACAACCACTTTGTGTGATGGTTGCCGCTGCTATGTGTTCCCTCCTCTTTTCGATACATACAGTTATCATCTGACGAGGTCGTAACGTTCAATCCTTAAGGTTGCAAATCTCTCAAATATTAAACAACAGGTCTGGGTTTGACCTCTTAACCTCTGATGATCTGATCGCAAACCACCAGACCAAACCGGGGTTCTCCCCTTACATGTGGAAGCCGCGGTAGGAAATCTGGTGGCATATTTACTTATTGTGACCGACCAACTTTTTATAGAATGCGATCAAAATGACAAAAATGCTATACATGTTAGTGGAGCTGGTAAATTTTGCTGTAGTCTTGAGCTATATAGTTTATACCCACACTTCGTCAAAACTATTTGTTGAAAACCACATTTCATTCTCAATACTCATCATCTAGTTTCAGCATCAGTTTGATGTATTCCCACACTATCAATCTGGTGTGAACTCTGTACACTCACCGTCCACCATGCGTACCCCTATCACAGCATCCAGGTTCAACATCCGATAGTTGTGCTCACAGTAGTCCAGCACCCTCCCCAAAGCGTCCATGGCGTCCTGCAGCGCCGGTTCGTGGGGACTCTCTACGGAGTTGCTCGGGGCCTGGTGCAGGAACGTCCCGACCAGCAGCAGGACAAGCATCGGTTGCCTCATGTCTTTCGGCGATTAGATCTAGCAAGGCCTCTTCACACTTGTGTAAAATCTGTAGGACACTAATGGAAACAGAGAAGCAGTAAGTATTCATTTGAAACCGCATGGACGGAAAACCCTTCACAGAAACTCAAGGGAGAGAAGGAAGGAATGCTAGCACAGAGAATCCAAATAAGTCTGACAGAACTCTCCCTTACACCACTGGCCCAAAGACGACTAGAACTATGCAGAAGCTATGCTCGCTCCCTACTGAGATCCCCGATCTTCCGAGACTGCCTCCCACCGTGCCGCGAGGCGATTTCCGGCAGAAAGACTCGGTCGTGTAACCGGCTACAGACTTTTAAAGCAAATACCGCCAGATTCACTAAGAGCCCCATTTACTACATGGTAACTCTGCTAAACAGCACTGACTAGTAAGAGAATATGACATTAAGATTTTAAATCCGAAGAAATTTGTAATTGTTATGGTAACAATGAAATGTATTGTAAATTTGATTTTTGATATTGTGAACTGTATTGTAAATTTGATTATGGACATTGTGAACAAGCCTGTTAATTCAGCCTCAGGGCTGCCATGAGGCCTGTATCTGTTTGTCTACTGAATAAACCTGTCATCATCATAAGTCCAAGGGAGCACACCCTAGCTAGCCAAACAAAGCAGTGGAAATTAACCCTGTAACAATATGTAAGTGTATAAATTTTGCAATTGTAAATGTGTTAAAATGTTATGTTATGTTATGTTATGTTATGTACTGGTGTATGTGTGAATAAAAAGATTCTTCACAGGACTCCATTCTGCAACACAATCTAAAACACAGAATACACGCACAGACAATTCCAATGATGTTGCTCCTGCGTGGATGCAGTTTCCTCTTTTGCAATAGTTCAGATTCTTTTGGTATAGATATCCATTAGAACATGTTCCAATACTCATCCTGTAGTCCTTATTGGTAGATAGCAACATCACGTCATTATATGAGGATTATACGAGTATTTCGTGCGCATTCTATGAGAATTATGGAAACATTATCATCATAGAAATATCATAGTGGTAGCAATAACCATCTTTCAATTATGTTAACAAACCTACATGTACCATGTTGAATAGCACGACACAAGTCAAATCAATTCACAATAGATTATCCATTTAATTTGTGTCATTACCTTATCGTCGTGTATACCTCATACGTTAGGTTTATATTGAGTGCCTTAGTTTATATTCATGTGACAAGTCTTTTGGCCATTCTATGCCTAGTCAAGAGCAATCTTGACGCATTCTTTCTCAGAACTGTTGTAAAGTAGGTTTTCTCATCAGATACTTTACAACAACGCTTGGAGCTAGACATACAGGGCTTAGGTGCGGTAAGCCTTCTGATATAACCAGCTGCTGCCACATGCCTCCGAGGCTGATATGTCACCATTGTAGTTATATAACACCATCATTACTGCAGATACAGATGTAGATACAGAAGACCTTTTCACAGTACTTGTACTTGATTGCGTCTTTCCTCTGTTCTCTTTCAGATAAGGTCCCCGAAGTATCATTATACTGTACCATGTCTGATGGCCGCCTACAGAAAACGTGACATTACTGCACTTAACGATCCACGACTCAGAGACAATAACGACACGTCTTTCCACTGCAGGGTTACGGGTAGCCTATATTGGGCCTCCTCACTCAGGTGTAGGAGCTGACACGGTCATCATACTCGAATATCTGTATCAGATTCTGTACTTCTGTATGATAAGAAAACGAATAAAGATTACGAGTGATTTGTCATACTTATTGGGCCTTTGCCAGGTCAAGAGGAGTTCTAGTCGCTGAAGCGTTACAGGGAGCCTATGTGGGACATTTGCCAGGTCTACCGAGATTAAAGTCTGTGTAATGCAAACTCCCACTGCTCAGGGCTCTGTAAAGACTTTTGTAGCAATTCACCCCTAAATCAGGAGACTGATTTTCAAAAGAATAGGAGTTCTGGATTCTTTTGTCAATTCCAAAATCTAGTCCAATAGGAGCTCAGGATTCTCGGTCACCCTGGAAACCAGTCATGACAATCTCTAACACCATGGTAACAGACAGTTACCGGGTCTGACATGGTCCATGTTCATTACATACATGTATGCATAACTGAACAAGATAAGGATGTTCCCTCCATCTACCTCCATCTGATATTTTGTCACCAGTTACTATGATGATATGGTGATCCAGTGCCAACAAAAGGGATGTTACATTCTTAATGTATAGCTATTCAAGACCATATCCAAGAACACACTCGTCTATTAGAGCGATCTAACACAAGGGAACTTAAGAATGACATGCCTAAAGGACAATGACCGCTTTTAAAAACCCATTGCGATTATATTTACGGGAGTTTCCATATCGAACTGCAATCGCCAAAAGAACTGTCTAAATGTGCAGGCATTCAATTCAGATTCCACCACATTCATGGACACCTCGCCTGACTCCATCCCCCCACCTCCAGCGGAGCAGGCGTAGTGATGAATGTACATCGTCACTTAGCAACTCTGGGCAGCGGTCCTCTCGTACGGGGAGGTAATACGAACTAGCCGCGAGGCGTGCCTTCCTCCTGAGGAACGGCAATCTGCTAATGAAACGGAGTGCCGAGATTAAAGTCGGGTCGATTTCGTATAACGCCGAGACGCTAAAGACGTTTCGGTAAAGCGAGTAACACTTTAAAGTTTTAGTCTCGGCCCTTTGATGTATGGAGGTGGACGTTGGTGTGGAAATAACTTTATTTAAAAGCATCTGTTTCGGCTACTATCACCTTGAGGCCGTTAAGCCTGGGGCGTTTGATGTTAGGAAAAAGCCATAACGGTGCATAAAACACCAGTCACCCGACACGCACGCCGCTGGGAGGGACTACAGTCTTTGGAGCAACACGTTGTAATATGCTTGAGTTGGCTAGTAAATATAAAACTGGGAAAATCTGCATGTTGGCCACGTTTGGGTCTCTCTTATCGGTAGTAGCCATGCGGTTTACTCGCCCGGAGGTCCTCCTTCCCTCTCTCTACGTGGAACCGACGCATTTTGCACGGGTAACGTTTGCTTGTACTCTTAATGCGTCTGAACGTAGCAGTTCCATAAAAGTTAAATGCTCTTACACCTCGCCTGACCATATACTTTAAAAAAGGCCATTCTTTATATTAGCTTAGTATACTACTTTAAGTATCGCCAAAAATAGTTATTCAAGCGACTGGATGAAAATTCAAAATTCAAAATTGTATTCCGTTGCTTGAACAACTATTTTTGGCGTATCTTACTACCTGGATGTCTAACCTTCATCAACGTCCTTTTAGTATCATATGTGTGTCTATGAAATACAAGTATACGTTTTTAGTCATTGTTTACTGTAGTAAGCTGTATGATTTGCATCTCCACCCACTCACTCATTTTTTTTCGTTCGTTATACATTTGTTCAGTCTTTCCGAATGGTTCTAAGAACTTTATGTCTATGATCATAGATACAAGTATATACGTCTTCATTTCTTGTAGAAACATGTATCATCTGGGCTACAAAAATACACTATCAAATCACCTGCACCCACCTACTCACTCACTCACTCACTCACTCACTCACTCTTTCGTTCTTTATACATTTGTTCAGTCATCAGAAATGGTTCTTAGAACTTGTATGTCTATACTAGTAATCAAAAATACAAGTACATGTATACGTCTTTATTTCTTGTAGAAACATGTATCATCTGGGCTACAAAAATACACTAAAGCATTTGAACCCGCCCACTCACTCATTCTTTCGTTCGTTATACATTTGTTATTCCAAAAGGTTCTAAGAAGTTCCAACAATGCCCCAGGCTACACACGACTCACGGATGTCTACCGTGGCTCTTCAGGTGATTTGTTTGGCTTTGTTCAGCGTACAGTCAGGCAGCCGAAGACGACTATAAAACTGTCAAACTGCGTGAGAAGAACATACCTTTAGATATACGCCCTAAGTTGCAACAACAGCACCTCGCCCACTTCTGAAACATTCCATTAACACTTTGTTGCAACGTTCTCTCCCAAAAGTAGAGTAGCTGTTGGCCCAGAGTGAAACGTCGTATTTTGCAACTCGCCTAAGACTCTATCCAACAGGATAAATGTCTCTCAAGTTCATTTACAGGTAATGGTGCACTCAGTATGATATACAGCAACGACATACAATCAAAGTTCAGATCTACTGAATGAATGAATGAATGAATGAATGAATGAATGAATGAATGAATGTTTGTTTATTTCCGTGTCCTGCGACAAAAGTCGCCCAGCCCATACGGGCTTATAAGACACCATACATAAGAATACATAAACTTGAGAAATGTAGGAGGTACAGTAGTAAATAATGATAATCAGAAATAAATCATAATAATAGCAGTACTGAGTAACAAAATAATATGAGCATAATAAAGTGGAAACACAAAAAGGGACACACAAAAAGGGACAAGATCAACTCAGTAGAAACAGAGCTCCAGGCTCTACAAGGCTTCTCTAAGAAAGCTGACACAGACAAAGAGGCAAAGATGGGCAAAATTACAACATATGTACAGAATCTGGCACACTCACTTGAAGAAAGATTGAGAGAGCAAGAGTACGCCCTGTCAAGGACACACCAAATGGTACAAGAGATAAGGGCCAGGTGCAAAGATCTCGAGACCTCAAGTGCTGTATGTGTCACAAGTGAAACAGCAGACCACATCTTGAGAAATGGAGACAACAGCAACCAAACTGGTGGAGACAACAAGAGACTTGGTACAGGGGTTAGACTTGTGAAACATACTGAGGAGCCCTCGACCACAACACAGGGAGATACAATAACCTCATACCTGCAATCTGCACGCCATGAGCAACGGGGCTCAGACAGCCCAGCAGAGAGGCAGGGAAACCAACAGGGCAAAGAAAAGCAGAATGAGACAAGGCGGTCTAGAGATGGAAATGAGACTGAAAGCGAGAGTGGGGAGAAGAGTACCAGAAGTAATGACCATGCTGGCGAAACCAATGTTATCAATTTAGATCCCAGCCCAAGAGGAAACACTGATTCAAGGGGCATAAGAGGAAGAGACAGAACAACAGATATGAAGGCTACATGCAGAACCCCTGACTCACCAAGCAGCACAGATGAGGGGAGTAATACATGGCCACTGACAGCCAAGAAGGGCCTAGGACAGATTTATACAGGAAGTCAAAGTTCGAGTACAGGGGACAGAAACAAGGCAGAGAGCCCAAAACCACAGAGAGACCCGTCAAGACTGAGAAGTAGTCCACAAGGAACAAGGAGACTGGAATGCACACAGAACAAGACATACAAGGAAGCAGTGATGACACATGTGCAGCAAGAGTACTCCCCTATAAGGAAAAAGAGACCAAGTCGTTCACCACATTCGTTAACATGCCCTACCAGAACCCAACAATACAGCAACGAACACAGAAGGCTACAGACAGGGAGGAACAACATCAACTGTGCAGACAGCCACACTGACTTCTCAGATTTTGTGGGTATTGGGAGAAACCGAGTGCGGAGAAAGAGGTTCTTCCTGGGCTACATGAAGAAGACAGAAGCAGAGAGCCTTCAGAGCATGATACACAAGTATGCTCAGAGTAAAGGAGTACAATTATCGTTTGTGAGAGTCATGAATAGTAGACAAAAAGACATAGCGTTTGCCAGAATCAATGTTCTACTGCACCAGGCACATATGGTGGTGAAGGAAGACTTTTGGCCCGATGGGGTCAAATGTCGTGAATGGATGTCAGAGAAGAGGTACAAAAGCAAGGGTGACAACACTGAGGGTGGTGGTGAGAGAAACCAAGCAACAAGAAGCAGTCCTTTGACAGGGCCAACAGACTCAGAGGTCACACAATGATTGCCACTACTACAGCAGACTCATCTAAAGAGCTAACAGTTGGCTGCTATAATGCCAGAGGACTAGTGACAGCACTGCCATTCATAAGGAAACAGCTGGCTCATATAGACATCCTTGCAGTTACCGAACACTGGCTATACCAAGATGCACTACCAGAACTTGGCAAAGTAATGAATAGCCACAGAGGGTGGGGGAGAGCAGATAACCGGCTAAAGGAATTCAAACATACCACAGGTTGGAGAAGAGGGCAAGGTGGAGTTGCCTTACTGTGGAAGGAGAGTATTGATTATGCAGTACACAAACTGGAAGATGGCAATGACAGGATTATTGGAGTGAGAGTTAGACTCCAAAGCGGCCAGAAAATCTTTGTCTTTGCAGCCTATATGCCACATAGTGGCTTGGCAATAGACAACTACAGAGAGCATTTAGACATTATGACAGAACTATACAGAAAGTACGAAAATGAAGGTGAAGTGATCTTTGTCGGAGATTTTAACGCAGACCTCGGCAAAAAGGGAGGCCCAAGGGGCAGAGGTCAGCCATCCAAACTGGGCAAAGAACTATGGGGCACACTAGATGAACTGGACTTGTTTTCCCTTAACTTGAGCCATCTCTGCAAGGGACCACTCCATACCTTTCAAGCTAATGGAGACAAACACTTGTCCACGATAGACCACATCCTCATACCTTACTCTCTGTTAACAGAAGCAGTCTCATGCATAGTGATTGGAGATTGCAGCCTCAACTTATCAGATCATAGCCCCATAGTTGCCTCATTCGTCAACAAGCCAAATGAGTTCGAAGAAACAGTGATCAGACCAAAACTCAACTGGCATAGAGATGGAGACCAGACACTCAAAGAGGCTTACAAAAAAAGAGCGAGTGAGAGGCTAGAATCGAATAGTGCTCCAGCCACATGGTCAGCAGGGTCCATAGAGAAAGATCTTGATACAATAACAACAATACTGAGAACAACAGGAGAAGAAGTGATACCCGCAAATAAGTGTAAGAAACACCAGAAACCCTACTGGTCACCAACGCTGACAGAAGCGCACCAGCAACAAGTGAGCGCTTGGATGCAATGGAAAGAAGGGGGAAACCAAGGGAGAAAGAGAACCAACTGTACAAGGCTTACAAAGAGAGGAAGAACCAGTTCAGGTCAGAACTGAGGAAAGCAAAGCTCTTACAAGAAGCCAAACAGAATGAAGAGCTGGCAGCCCTAGCAGCATCTAATGACAAAGAGTTCTGGAAAAAGATCAGACAGAGAAAGGGCAGAACCAACAGGCCTCAAGCAGTAAAAGTGGGGGAACAAGTCATCAACAATCCCAGTCAAGTGAGAGAAACTTGGGCAAGACACTTTGAGACACTGGGCAACGAACAAGAAGAGGAAGCCATGCGCTTTGATGAAGTACACAAGAACCAAATCACAGAAGAGGTAGCCAAGATGGAAGAAGAAAGCTACAGCAACCTGGAAGGGATACTGGAAGAACCCTTCTTCCCACAAGAGGTAGCCTCTGTTTGCAAGGGTTTGAAGAATGGAAAGAGTGGAGGCAAAGATGGCCTGGTATACGAGCACATCAAGTATGGAGGTGAAGCATTGTGGGCCCGTTTGACAGGGCTGTTCAATGCAATAAGAGAGAAGGAACACATCCCAAAGGCCTTTAAAAAAGGACTGAAGATACCCCTCCTCAAGCAAGGTAAAACCAACAAAACAGACATGGACTCACACCGGGGTGTGACACTGTTACCTGTCATTTCCAAAGTATGGGAGAGGACATTGTTTAATAGATGGAGTCCTTGGCTCCATGATAGAGGTATACCTCACCAACTCCAGAGTGGGGGACAAGTTGGATGCAGCAACATCACTACCGCTTTCATCGTGAGAGAAGTGACCAACCACTACATGGAAAGAGGGAGCCTAGTATACGGTTGCTTCCTCGATACAAAGAAAGCTTACGACACAGTCTGGCTGGAGGGAATGTTGTTTAAAATGTACAAGAAAGGAGTAAATGGCAGACTATGGAGACTCCTCAAGCTCATGCACACAGGTTGTACATATTCTGTCCTGCTGAATGGAGGTGTTTCCAGAGAATTCAGCACTTCAAGAGGTGTGAACCAAGGAGGTGTACTGTCCCTTACCTGCTATCTACTAGCAACAGATGATGTGCACGACGAACTACAGCTACAGTCGGGTGGAGTGAGCATAGGAGGGATCAGTTGTGCTTCACCTGCCTTAGCGGATGACATATGTCTGCTGGCGAGCACACAGGCAGGTCTGCAGAGAATGATCGACACTATGGGACATTATGGAAGAAAATGGAGGTTTGAATTTGCACCAGGAAAAAGTAAATGCATCGTCTTTGGGCAGACAACTAGCAGCCAAAATGTGGCCTGTGATACAACCACATGGAAAATGGGAACAAGTTCTATACCAGAGACAGCTACAGTAACGCATGTTGGAGTACAACACACTGCCAACATGTTATCTAAAGAACCCATTGAGGCGGCATGCAGAAAAGGGAAGGGAAAGATTAGTGCGATTTTGACAACAGGCTCTGAAGGACAACATCCCAACCCTTTAATCTACAAGACCCTGTACAACACATTGGTCATTCCCAGCATGCTGCATGGCTGCGAGTTTTGGGACCCTTCAAATAGTGATCTACTCAAACTAGAGAGAGTGCACAGGAGGGGAGCAAAAAACATGCAAGGCATGCACTTTCAGACAGAGACGACAGCGTGTCTAAGTGCAATAGGAATGACAAGTCTGAAGTCAATTCTAGACAAGTGTAAACTCTGCCTTTTCGGAAAGCTGGTCAGTCTGCAAAACACTGTACTTGCAAAGAGAGTGTTCCTCCTCAGGCTGTACTCCTACATCCTAGCAAAACCAGGCAGTAAGACAAGAGGATTTGTGAATGAGTGTTTTGAAGTTGCTAAGGAATATGGCCTGGTGGAGTGGCTGGAAGGATACTGGTTGACAACAGACTTCCCTACAGTAAATGCATGGAAACATCTAGTGAAGACGACGATACAGACACAAGAGAGTGAGAGGTGGAGGGCGAGCACAGCGTCCCAAACCAACTGCCACAGGTTCTACAGAGTCCACCAGACAAACAACAAACCCCACAAGTTATGGACACTAGCAAGACAACAGCCAGAGTACCAGAGAGACCTTAAGAACCTCATACTTCTCAGTACCATCCCAACCAGACACACCGTAAAAACATGTCCAACCTGCCATGACCCTACAGAAGACTTGGTCGGTCATCTAGTCACCAGATGTTCCACTTTTAACCACTTACGACAAACCCTGGCAGAAGAAATAGCAAACATTCTGGGAGTAAGAGTCATGGTAAAAGTACACGAACAACCAGACGAGAGATTCACAGAGGTCATGCTGGGTGCCGAGATAGTGGAAGAAGTTATAGAACCAGCTGTGTGGAGCACCTTCATCACAACAACGGCCAGATTGCTCCGCCCTCTGGCAGCCATGGCATTAAAGCACGCCACCTGGAAAGAGAGGCAAAACTGCAGCACGGGGGAAGGAGAATAGAGCACACGAGAGCTGAGTACATGCATAGTATGTAAGCACATACGGGAGAAGAAGAAAGAGCTGGACTTTAACCACCCAAGAAAAGCTACAACACAGTCTTGGCAGAAGCTAGGCTGCGAGTTAAACACGCGAGCTGTGGAGAGCTGAGCTGTGTGGATTCACAAGGAGTTGTAGAGAATGATGCAGAGACAATGAACTTTGAAAGTGAAACACTAAAGACCTTTAAAGAACTCTGAGAGTTATTTGTACAATACACAGAAACAGTTTTTTATAGATATGATATGATAGATCTGATCGAATGTTTGTTTTTTAATGTCCCAATGGTCATCAGTAGACTAGACGTGTGGGGCATGGGAAACCCCTGGCAGGTTCGTTCACCTGGCCTCTGAGAGATTGTAAATATGAGTACGGAATAACAGCAATATAAGAATATAATTATTTTATAAAACAGGATTGCTATGTACCACATGTTAAGGGTCATAGCATCCCCTTTGTAAATACTTCAACTATGCATCGCTCTCCCAAGGGAGGAATAAAGTACAAGAAAGAATGAATGTTTGTTTATTTCCGTGTCCTGCGACAAAAGTCGCCCAGCCCATACGGGCTTATAAGACACCATACATAAGAATACATAAACTTGAGAAATGTAGGAGGTACAGTAGTAAATAATGATAATCAGAAATAAATCATAATAATAGCAGTACTGAGTAACAAAATAATATGAGCATAATAAAGTGGAAACACAAAAAGGGACACACCTGGTACAATGATTCAATTCAAGAAAGCAGGTGGTAAATGAACATAAATTAAATTCAAGTCAAAAGTTGTTGAAGGAAACACACGTATATCAACTCAGTATATAACAGTTTATTCTAACCCTTATTATATTACGGTCTTAAGTACTGACTGACTGATTGTTATAATGAAATTGGGTGACGTCCAAGGCAAAGTCACCGCACACATTTCAACATTACAAATTGAATCATGATCATCACACTGTAAATCCGATACAAGACATCAGATTGGAAATCTTACTGGGAATCTGTGTTCACTTGGTGCGAATTGACGGAATCACTGATCTCAAGGAAGATCTTACGGTAGCAAAATCGTTATGTCGGCAACGGCAGTATCCATTTCCGAGACAGTATTCATGGACCAAGACAACATCCATGGGCCCAGACAGTATACATGGGCCTAGACAGAATATATGGGCCCAGACGATATACACATTTGCTAGGAGGTAAAAATCACTGCAAAGTCCAAGAAAATTCTCTCCAACGTTAATACCCTTCTTTCTTGGAGCTCGATTTAGCACTGGTTATTTGCAAAGCATACTAATGTTTACCATACTCCTCTTAAGCTAAGGTTGCATGGATAATAGTAGAGATTGACCATAGAGGGTGAAAGCTTCGGCAGAGGTTTTAGCCGGTCAGAAAAGCTCTTACGCCACGGACTCTCCTACAATCTATCCAACATCAAGAAAGGTCCAATGGGGACAAGTGATGTACAGCGGAGAAAACCTGGTAGTCAGATAGACGGATCGATAGGTTGGATACACCAACACGTACCCATAACGCACTGCACATACAGTATATAGCTGGCGTGGCATCCAAACCACATAAACGATCTCCCGAAGCGGATCTCCTCCCCATCCCGACTATTTGCCGATGACACTGCTGTGTACCGGTTGATCGCCTGCCCTGCAGACCCAGTAAAGCTACAAGAGGACCTCAAGAAGCTGGAAGACTGGGAGCAGGAGTGGGACATGGCTTTCCATCCAGACAAGTGCATTCAGCTGCCCTTGACACGTGCTAGAAAGCCACTCAACGCGGACTCCAGCTACACCCTCCACGGTCACACCCTCAAGCGAGTGTCATCTGCTAAGTACCTTGGAGTTACCCTGCAGACAGACCTATCCTGGGGAACACACATTAACAACATATACTCCAAGGCCAACAGAACGCTGGGTTTCTTGAGGAGGAACCTGAAGGTGCTTTCCAGTAAGACCAAGGAACTGGCATACAAAACCCTGGTTCGGCCAATTGTAGAGTACGCCTGCTGTGTCTGGGACCCCCACACCACCGGGAACACCAACAAGCTCGAAAAGATCCAGCGCAGAGCTGCACGGTTCGTCCTCAACCGTCACAGAAACACTTCCAGTGTTTCTGACATGCTCGACCAACTACAGTGGGTCCCTCTGCAAGACCGTCGCCGCTCCATCCGACTCACCATGCTTTACAAGATCAAGCACGGCCTGGCATGTGTGAGATGCGACGCGCTGAAACCCCTGACCGACAGCAACAGGAGAAGACGGAGAGTTCACAGTCAACAGTACCAGCACTTCAACTGTCGTACTGACTACAGGCTGTACTCTTTTTTCCCACGCACCGTCCGCGACTGGAATACATTGCCTGAAGCCACAGTCCAGTCCTCGTCCCTGGCCACCTTCGTCTCGAAGGTGTCCAGTTCTGCTTAGAACCTGACCCTTGACCCGTGACATGTCAGTGATGGCCGATATCCGGCCGATGGACATTATCGGAAGAAGAAGAAAACCTACCATAATAAGCAAGTCTCTTCGTCCTATTTCGTCAACGTTATTTCATCGTAACTATCGTTAACGTTCAACTTGATTAACATAAATTCGCGGGGTACTTGAATTCGCCATTTTTTGAAACGGTGTATTTTAGGGATATGTGCTAGATGCAAAATCAGCTATAACGCCAGCAATGCAAACCGGATAGACTAACGTATTCAGAACACTGGCTGAAAAGCTTCGATAACCATGCATTAGAAGTTGGCGACGTCAAAAACTCTCCGTCCCTTATTGACAGAGTCTGTGTGCGGTACGGCCGTTTTTTCGTGTATTTTTTTTACTTGGACACGTCTATATCCATAGCACTCTCCTCAAGCCAAGGATGGAACGAATAGCTGCTGTATAAAATGTAATTAACGGTAAGATATTCAAGACGAATCTTCTCTCCCGAAATAATGTTCACACCTGTCCGACAACACCGTCATTGTGCGTGCGGCGGACGGTAGTTTCAAGTTGAAATATTATGGTGTCAGCACGACTAGAGACAATATCTACCATATATCTGATTAGTGCAAAGATAGTACATGATACTGACAGAATAATAGAAAAAAAGGATGGTTAATTGTTCTGCTAGATTGATTTCAGTCAACCATTATCGGAAAAATGGCGAATTTATGTTACCCAACGTTACATACAATCCCTCTTTGGATGCAACCACATAAACCCATAGACGGGGAAATAGCCTAATATACATGTACGTGAACACGATCTTAGGGCCCTGTCACATGTGTGCGTATATTCAAGGGCGAATGAGTTCCGCAGTTACATTTATTGGGTTAAAGTAAATTTTGGGGGAGGAAGTTGTTTTTTACTTTGACCCACCGTTGAGCAGTCTAGTTATGAAACCAAAGAAATTACTTCTTCGGCTGCAAACTTAACCTCAACCCAAAATATGTCAATACGCAGCTCATGCGGGTATGTATATACGCACAAGTGTGACAGGGGCTTAATACTCTTACGCTTCTGTGTCACGGTGCTGAGTGCACCGGGGTTCGGTAAATGCTTCCACCCTTTAGCAGACATGTCAGTAACAGGCCTGTCAGTCATAACCAAACCTCGCGAGACGTCGTGATTAATAACTACTTACGCGAGAACTTTATTCCTTATTTGGTTCATCTGACGTGACTGCCACTGAGTGATTGCGCATGCCTGGCCTGAGATGATTGACACTCTCGGACCGATCAAAGTCTCGCGGGACGTGCCCCTCTTGAGTACGGGGATGATCCAAATCGGCAATTTCTTTGATCAGTGCACTTAGAGTCTGACAAGCGGGACACCCATTTCTCCACTATCATTACCGCTCGCATCATTTCACCACTCTTCGGCTAAATGCGGCCATTGCTCACCATTGCACTCTTGGGTATAACCCAAGGCCTACCCTTCAAGGCGTGCTCAAGGTGCACAACCCCTCAAACAGAAATGCTTACAGCGTCCGTTCCGAAGAACTGCAACTCTTTCCAGTGGTGTGTATATATCAGAGTTAAGATCGGGATTTATACACAAGATAACAGTCACTTAAGCAACTTTTGGGTTATGGGTTCCTCATCAGTTTTCAGCCTGTAAATGACAATGGCCTGGACACATTTTATAACAGAGTAAGTCTTTTGGATGGTGTTTTTGCCTGAGGTATGAAGTTAGTGGCAATGTTGACCGTTTGAAAAATAATCCAGTTTCTTGAGTAACTGTTTTTATGCGCACATTACTACCTGGATGCCAAAACTACATGTACGTGACGGGGAGTCATACTGCTGAAGTCGCCCCAGAAGCAGTATCGATGTGCGCTACATCACAGAGCGCTATTAAGTACGCTCTAATTCTCTTCATCTACCCGGGCGCCTCCTGATCAGCCTTGTCAGCATATGTCTGAGGAAGGTTTGCTACCGACCCAAATAAGGCTTCGTGCTCATGTCAGCAGATTTGCACGAAAGCCACAAAACCGCAATTATTCCTCTGATTTCTGTCGTTATATTGTATGTTTTGTACCTGAATATGTTATGTCTATAATATATCTATGCATCTTTTGTATGCTGCGGGGTAGACGACTAGCAGAGGCGAGTAATCATTTGTATTGTCTCCCCCTCTATTTTGTAAATGGAAATTTTAATAAAGAAATAAAAAAAAGCAGCAAAGCCAATCTGACGAGTTCCATCCCGTGTGATAGGCCCTTATCGAATGTTTTCACGGCCCAGGTATGACATAATCACCTGTATTGTCTCCCCTTCCATTTTGTACACGGAGAAGTTTGATAAAGAAGTAAAGACATCCTCCCAGCCGGGCTGACGAGTTCCGCCCCGTGTTATAACCTAAGTTATCACCCGGTCCGGAAGATCCGTATCGAGCGTTTTCATGCTCCAGGTATGACATAATCACATGTATTGTCTTCCCTTCCATTTTGTACACTGAGAAGTTTAACAAAGAAAGAAAGAAAGCAGCAGAGCCACGCTGACGAGTTCCGCCCTTCCATTTTGTACACGGAGAAGTTTAACAAAGAAGTAAAGACATCCTCCCAGCCGTGCTGACGAGTTCCGCTTGTGTGATAAATGGTACAGCGTTAATAGAACCCGGTGAGGAAGCATTAGTTGGTCTCTCCGTGCGCGACAACACAACATTCCGGTAATTCTTACTAATGATATCCTCCCCATTCCAATCTCCGCCCGCCATCAGCGCTGGAACTTCCCAAATGGCGATATTTCTCATGGTGGCCATTTCCTTCACAGCTCCCGGTAAGTGTTAAGTACTGCCGAAAAGCCCGCTAGTGTTGCAGAGATCCCAGCCTCAACACCCAAAGATAAGCGTTACTAAAAGGTCGTGAACTCCGAGTTGGCTCTCAAAAGAGAAAAGTCTTTTATGTTTGCGATGTTATGACATTGGTAGGAATAGAATCACAACTCTGGCAAAAAACATGCATATTTTCTTCACAGCCCCCGGTAAGTGTTACATGTAAGTACTGCCGAAAGTCCATGAGTGTTGCAGAGCTCCCTGTCTAATTTTCGTCTCCCCAAACAAAGATAAGTGTTACGAAAAGGTCGTATACTTTATGTTGACTCTCAGGAGAAAATTCCTTTTTGTGTGTTGCGATTTCATGGCATTGTAAAGATGAAACTAAAACTGGTGGCTTTTGACTATGAAAACATGCATATTTGCTTCGCACAGCTTTCTACACCCAGGAAATGAATTTGACAAAATCCTGTAGCTAGACAGTTACTTCAAATCAGGAACCTTAAAACATCCAAGAATACAACTCTTCTTTAGATCTTTCAAGGACTTAACTCTAAGGCTGTCACAAATAACTCTGGCTTAAGTATTTATCAGTCTCTGTCCCCTTCACCTTAACCTAGTCCCATCCTCATCTTGAGGATCGGGGACCATGGTTGCTTCTAGCACAAGCTTCCTCCATCCTTCCCTGTCCTTCGCCCTCTGAGTACAGTCTGCAAGTCCCCATGCGTCAGTTAATCTCGTGCACCGCATGTGGCCAGTTAAGTTAATGGGCCAATAAATGGTGGGATTACATAACGCCGTCGTGTATTCTTTGCTCAATCCTAATGCTTCCAAAGGCATGCATGTACAAGTCTCTACGGTGTTGTCTAAACCACAGAGCTTTCGGAGAACAAATCCTTACTATTTTGACAACGTATGTTTCTGATTTACCCTATAACACTAAAAAAAAGTACAAGGCAACTCCTGAAGATGTTGGATGCTGCCGCTTCTGGTGAGATATAAAATACCGTCAGCACCGTCAGAGGACAATACAGACAGCCGTTCATTTCAGCCTATATTTCAAAACTGCAGCCCAACCTTTAGCTTTCGAGGCCGCTGCACTTACCCTTCCGTCATGTAACTAGGCAGAATTGACGACGTTCGTTAAGGTAATTGAGTGAAGTAGCATGACCTTCGAGGGAGCGATTCTGAACGATTGTCCAAATTAGGTTTTAAACATGGCAGGATGCCGGAACGGTTTAGATGTATGGAGCAATTAAAGACCTCAGTTCAGCGATTTCCCAGCTGATTGGCTAGATAATCCGATTTAAAATCACAAGTAGTGTGACAGGAAGGATAAGTCATCCCCGTTAATGTAGCGCGAAGCCCCGGGCAGGTCTAGTGGCTAGCAATCAAGGTCTACCAGTACGAATTCCAAAAACTAGAATCTATGATTCGAAGAAAACAGGTAAATGTGAGGGATCTTTTGTTTTATATTTTTTTTGCAAGAATCTATTAACAAGGCATCGGGAAGTGCACGAAATAGAGCCAATATACGCGATAGAATGAATTAGCAATATCAAATCAAGACAAAGCTGTACGTTGCAGAATACGTCGATCTAAGAGCGTTTACCCGTACAGGGCATAATTGATATCGCAAGCATCGAACTGTTTTAAAGTTGGAAAGTGTAGGGATTTTGTTTTTGAGGAGAGCCACACCTCGATAGCGATTGCAACAAACAAAACTACATGACTACTAGAAGAAACAGTGGAAACATTGGCCAAACATACAAGCCGAAAGCATTCTGTTATTCTGGTTGACGAAAACTAGGCTTTGGGTTCCAAATGCAGTCCTGGGCTGAACATACATTGTTGTGAAACAAGAAACATGTACAACCACAGGCAGAGGCCGTGGAAAGAGTCAAGCCAGCTTGTCCCGTTAGACGTGACGTATGTTCCGCTTACGGGGATATTAGTCAGATCGAAAGTGCGCCACGCGGTGCACTTCTAAAGGCGTTAGAAGCTTTTATTCAGACAGGTGTTAACGGGTTTACATGTCCGGATTTGCGCAAATGGAAAATCGACATTAAACACCTTTTAGTACTGACAGGGTCTCCTGGATAAAAGTCCCTCTGAGACAAGGGATGAGGCATGTGGTGGTCTCGTGCTGGTGTAGATGGTGCGATCCTTGTCAGTTGGGCGGTACATTGAGCTGCTGGTTTGCAGTTCATGTCTACTTCCCACAGAGATGCGACAGTGTGAAGATGATATAAACGAGGAGCTGCACTCAAACTTAATCTTCTGACAGAGATCTATCTAACTTTATACGACCATGCTTACGCACGGTGTGCAGCTTCTAAGAAAGTGTCAAGTACGCAGAGGGCCTCTGAAAGAAATCGACATCATCTCTGTAAATTTCGACCCTCAGTTCTTGCCCCTTTTCTCGGCAACGGCGCCAAGCAGCCCCTTACACGCACATCAACGCATCATCAGACAGGAATACGTGGTGAATCAAAGCACCCGAGATGAACTTCTGTCAGATATGCTACCGTGACGAATGTCACCAAATTCTGCTCATCAGCAGACTCCACTCCCGGCTGAATAGATCGGTATAAATGCGAAGAACTGATTTGCCAAGGGACTCAGTCAGGCAGAGGAGGTTGCGCGATATAGCCTCTTATGAAACAGCGTGGTTTGGCACCTGAGGGTGATCAAGACGGTGTAATACAAGGTATCTGATGGACAGCAGCATCACTTCTATCTATGGCAACATTTCCCTCTCTCCGTGTCCTCGGATGGCCTTTGACTCCCACTCCTTTTTTTCAACATCAGAGAAGAAATAGATAAAAGGAACTAACAAATGTTCAAGTTTAAGATGACTCTCAATCAGCCATTGTACCGTGAGGAATATAACATCTGCAAACATAATTCCACCAGAGTACATAATTCCGCAACCCGACGTTCCCCAGTATAATATACTCCTGTATATCTGTGCATACCTGGGGGTGCTGCACTAGAGATCTGTCAAACCCGCTGTTTTCAAAGTGGCGGATTTATGTAACCTGGCGGATGACTCGTAATGGAGGTTAACCATATTCTAGTCGCAAAAGAAGCCTCCCAGGACCATATCCATTGTCAGAAGGAGAGTGAATTATTTGTGGCCAGTAAAGGTCAGTAAAGAGTGTGTGCTGCCAGATGCCGTTTAATTTGTATGTTGTCTTTTCCACTCGTCTGACACCAATGTACTCAAGTCGCATTCTTTCTTGACCACAACACATACCCCCAAAACCTCCATAGTATATGTTTTATGGGCCAGTTAGTGCCTGCATAAAAATTAAATGATAACCGTCTTCATCATATCGGTAAGTTTCTGAAGGTAACCAATGCTAACCATTAGATAGCTTTTTAGTTTAAGTTTCTGGAACTATCTTATATTATGTGTATGCAATATTGTGCCTCATCAACGATGAATAGTTATTACCTTTGTTTAGTTTTAGTGTTTATGTTACCGTAGTACCGTAGTAAAGGACGATGAACTTGAACATATTTCTATTTACTAATGACGTTTCTAATAAACAGATAAAGAATTGTACTAATAAACAAATGTCATGATGAATGGAATCATATTCGTCCACTACAGGGCCTCACTGTTGATGCCCTTGGTAAGGACAACGTTGTTTTATTCACGTTAACGCTGCGGGTAAGTATGGAAAGATCCCGACACTGTGGCCATTAATTGATTTTTTTTTCTTTTCTGAGACTTAAGGCATAAAAGAGGTTGCAAAAAGAATCAATAACTTTCACGGACTCCAGACAAGTAGAATTTATCTTCCCAAACGAGGTTCGAATTCTAGAATCTATCGGTTTCTTTTTACCCGTCTGTCCCGTTGTTTTGTCATAGCCAGACACCTCTTACAAACACTGACATACTGTTCGAGGTGAGAAGATCACAATCTAGCCATGTGTCTGTGTGGGCGTGTATTGAAGCGGGGTATTGAGACGCAGGTTTCAAACATTGACAAATGACTACAAGTGACGCCAAACCCTGCAACCCTGCTCTATATATCGATCACATCATCATGTCCTTGGCCTTACGCAAGAAGGCGCAGTGAAATCTCCATATTGGAGCGGCGATAAAAAGGATCTTCATCGATCATGTTGACCCGAAGTGACCTAATGATTTGACTGATACGATGATATTGGATACAGGCTTCATGAGACTGTAACTCAAGTCTGCATGCTGTTTTCTGGATGGTGCTGTAATTGAATAGAGTATTGTAATTGAATGAATGCGACCATATTGGACGCAGTCTTCACATGATTTTCAGTCAAGCTAATTTCACGCGGCCATGTGCTCTGGATGTACTGGGCCACCTTTATAATCAATATGCCAGTTTTGAGGAGATGATCCAAATTTATATCTAAGATGATACTATGAATAGATTTGGTCGAAGATGTATTTTGATGGCTCAATTCCAGACCATCTAGATTTGCATTTACATGTTCGTGTTGCTCGAATAATCGAAATGTTAGGAGTGAAGGAGTTGAGTCGAATTTCTCTATTAGCCTATAGATATAGCCTGCTGAAACTATTCAAGTACTCAAAATGATAACGGTTGTTAATCTGCATATGGAAGGACTTCCTAAGTATAGTTTTAGAGTCAGACGTTTTAAGTTTACGTGTTTCTGTTTGAATAAATGTTACAGTAATGAAACATCAGTTTGTTTCAAGGTTAGTCATTTGTGACATCGTTTTACCCACTTGTGTTTCTGTATGTGTATCTTTTGGTCTGTCCATGTCTTTGTCTTCCTGTCTCTTTCGGCCTCTCTCACTCTTTCTCTCTCTATCTCTCTGGGTCTGTCTCCGTCTCTCTCCGTCTCTCTCTCTCTCTCTGTCCCTCTGTCTCTGTCTCTCTGTCTGTTTGTCTATTTGTCTGTTTGCCTGTCTGTCTTCGTCTCACTCTCTCTTCCTTGTGCGATATAGCTACATAGACAAGCAGCAATGTCGCATTTTCATCTTCCTGTGCGAGGATATCATCATATGACTCCTATGTTTGATGATAGCTTCTTTATGTTATATCATTGTGAATGTATTATCCATACAATTTATAATCCTTTTTGCATCCTGATTTGTTATGATTTGTAAGGACTCCCTTGGAAAACAGTTACTTAGTTAACTGAAGGGACTACTATTAAGATTTACAAATGAAAATAACTATGTCGTTTCCTCCACAGTGTTCCGTCCACCATCCGGCTGCTCATTCGTCCGGACGTAATTTCCTGCTGACTCAACATGTCCTCTGACGGGCTGTCGGAGAATCCTCCGTCCTGTTTCTCGTGCGTGTTTAATCAAGCGGCGGGGAGGGGCCGGAGGTGTGGAAGTCGCACCTGTGGTGAATGCCGAGTGATTGTAATGAAAGCTGTGACATTTCCGCGGGCGGAGATGTGATGGGAGGATTATTGCGGAGTCCTACGTGAGTGAGATGGAATAAAGGGGTGGTCGAAGAGGAATTGTCGGGGGACAATGTATGTGCTTGTGTGTGTGTCTGTGTTGTGTTCTGTGTGTGTGTGTGTGTGTGTGTATGTGTCTGTGTGTGTGTGTGTGTGTATGTGTCTGTGTGTGTGTATATGTATGTGTGTGTATGTGTATGTGTGTGTCTGTGTATGTGTGTGTGTGTATGTGTGTGTGTGTGTGTTTGTTTGTGTGTGTGTGTGTGTGTGTGTGTGTGTGTGTGTGTCTGTATATCTGTGTGTGCCATGTTTTAAAATGATACAAATATTTACGGAATGCTCAGATATTGAAACGTAGAAAACGCCTCTAAGCAATAGGGATCTATAACAGTATAATCCCATCTCGACCTACACCCAAACCCCAGCCCTAACCTTACCGCTAACCAGAAAGCCCCCCTCTCACTGGACCCGCGGCACGCTGGCGGCGTCGCTGCGGCCGATCTAATTGACAAAGCACTCAACGAATTTCATCGACAAAAAACGAATCTTTTTAAGCTTTGTGTGTTTTGTTGTCTTTTTTGGCCATACTTGTACGTTTTGAATGATATTCCCATTATAAAGTCAAGGGTAACACAAGTTCAGTTTAGGACGCAGCGACGCCGCCAGTGTGCCCCGGGTCCAGTGAGAGGGGGCTTTACTCCACGCACACGCACTACCCACGGTGGAAAAATCCGGCAGAGCAGTTACTTGGCGCGACACGGGACTAAGGTCTGCGCTTCCATGATATGAGACGAACATGTAGACCCTGAGATGGTTACTGTTACAAGTTTGTATAATAAATCATGACTTAGCGACGCCGATGCCAGACCCAGGAGAGACGGTATCTCTCTCAGACGCGGTTCCAGAGTCTCCGTGTGCCGTCATGTCTGGCTATCCCGTAATCCCGACCACACGTATTCGAAACGGGCTGATGATACTCATCTTGCTAACAAAACCACGCAAGGAGATGTATTACAAACTAGCACCTCCATTCCACTAGGGCAAAGGAAAGGAAAGTGATCTCGAACCAGTCTAGCTCAAATGAACTCAATGAACAGATGAGCTAATCGTGACAGGAAGACAGACGTTATATACAGTATTTACAGGTTCATTGTACCGGGGGGAAATTCCCCTAGCTCTTTTCGACAAGCACAATGAACAGTGGACCACGGCTTAACGTCCAGTCCTAAGGACTGCCACCCTTTCCGGTAGCGTGCATGTCGGGTGAGCGACACAGCCGGGATCGAACCCGGGGCTTCTAGTTCCAGAGGCAAGATCGCTAACCACTGGACCACGCACGCTACGTTCTCGCGTTCTCGCAGCGACCCAATATTTGACAGAGCGCTCAACAAATTTCATAGATACAAAATGAATGCATTGCGTGTTTTGCCTTCTTTTCTAATTCAGTCATACATTTTGTATGATGTTCCAATTATTAAATCAATTCTACGTTGTCCTCTAGTGTGAATGGGACCCTATCAAAACTACGCAGCGAGATATCTTATACTAAGGGCATAGGGAATTCCCCGAGAATCATTAGTTAACTAATTGATCCATTAATCAAATCATTCATTCATTCATTCAGCCTCCGCAATCATTTGTTCTGCTATTTGGTTCAGCAATTCTACACTCTTAGTGAGTTGATTTTGTCTTAACCATGATGGTTCTGAGAGATGTTATGTTGATGAAGGTTAGACATCCAGGTAATAAGATACGCCAAAATTAGTTACTCAATGCAAGCAACTGGATAAAACGTCGAAACAGACGTTTCAGACAGCATCCGCTATCTTTCTTCAGTGGCTATTAGGGAAGATCTGGCAGAACCAAAACTCTTAGTAGATATGTTAATGAAGTGAATATAATTTCAAATGGTTCAAAAGAATAGTAAGTCTTTTTTGGCGAGAAGAGATGTTGTTCCAGTTCTCTGTGCCAATGTAACATGAGGCTCGTGTGTGAAATTGCCATTCCAAGAGATGTAAGGGGTATAACGTCAGACTGGGTGAAGAAAAGAACCTGAAGCATCAACAGAAACGAACACCAGAAGTTAGGCCGTAATCTCGAAGCAGATCTTTCGGTGGCTATAAGACCGTATCCAACTGCCAAAGGAAGTTTTCGTCGCCATCCAAGGGGATATAAAAGCTCCTTTTGCCAGTTGGATACGGTCTTTGCCACCGTTAGATCCGCGTGGAGATTAGCTGGGCCAGAGTGTTAATTGAAAGGGAATTTTGCATTATTTTGTATGGAATGAAAATGTCCAATTTCGTCTCTTTACTCAGGTGTGTGATTGCATATCACAATCGCTCTAGTCTCTACCAGGCCTTTCCGTCAAATGGAAAAAAGGTTGTCCAAATAGGCCAAAATAGGGAAACAAGTTGGGGCTCCGAGCTTTCCTTGAAGAACAAGTCGGTCGGTTGTTTGCAAATCGTAACGATGTAGCCGGCTATCTCTACTGGCAAATTATTCAACCTATTTGGCCAATTCTTGATAGAAGATGTTTATTGACACAACAAAAGCACAGCGACTTTCGTGAGGTCTACTACATACATACATACAAACGAATAAGTGCATACAAATGAATTTGATTACACACAATCATATGGGATAGAGCAACATATCGAAATATCACATATATGTCATATACTTATACATTGCTTGTTCTAGTGTTCAAAGATGATATGTTTTCAGCAACTCACGGAGTTTGGTAGATACCGCAGCCACTCTACAAGGATTAATAAAGAATCCTACTCGTAATACATCCGCCGCATTGCAGAAACCAGACAGACATCAAATTATCAACAGAAGACAGGACCGAAACCCGTGATAATCAGGCATGAAATAAAGGCATTAGGGCCTTATCTTCGATAAACACGACTGCAGAACACCTGCTTGCGTTCGCGCTTGGTTTGGTCTCATCATGCCGGCAGACAGCCAGACATTTAGTTATAAGGAATACCCGTAAAGGGCGTCAAGCAACCATTGAATGCCGCACGACGTGAATGCATAAACGCCGCGGTAAACGGTGATCATCTTCTTCTTTTTAGTAAAGATTCTGAGGCTTTTATATAACGTTCCAGTGCTGTGTGCTGTTAGGTTTGATCCACTCACAACGGCTAGGACCTCCTTTTCAATAAGTGTTGTCATGTGGGTTCTTTATCGTACTCAGCTCCAGGTATAGTTCTCCTCAAACACGGGGCCTCCATTTAACGTGCTATCCGATGGACGTCCCTAACCATCTACATTCTACATTACGTTACCCCCAAATAACCCCTCCAGGGGGAAAGTAGGAGGGTAGTTGAGGTCCCGGGCTAAGGTGGGCAGGCCTCCAGCCTGGCACGGAACGACTCAACGGAGGCAGCCGTCGTAACCGTGCCAAGCAGGGTAACCGAAGATACTCTTGCAATATCCATCTGCTGCAGTTCCAAGGAAATCTGCCAGAGGGCCCAAAGTCTACTCGAATGCTTTGACGGATCAAGACCTAAAGGCAAACCAAATTTTATAACAATCCATCGGTAGCTTATTTAGTTATGCTGTTTGTTAAATGTGACTGGTCACTCGGTGTAATATAACTAGCTTCTGCCTCGCCGCGTGCCTGTGAAGCTGGTGTGTTACGCCGAAGGGCGGTTATACCGGCTATACAGATACAGACACAGAAGCTGGTGTGTTACGCCGAAGGGCGGTTATACCAGTTATACAGATACAGAAGCTGGTGTGTTGCGCCAAAGAGTGGTTATACCGGTTATACAGATACTGATACAGATACAGAAGCTGGTGCGTTACGCCGAAGGTCTGTTATATCAGCTATACAGATACAGATACAGAAGCTGGTGTGTTACGCCGAAGGGCGGTTATACCAGTTATACAGATACAGAAGCTGGTGTGTTGCGCCAAAGAGTGGTTATACCGGTTATACAGATACAGATACAGAAGCTGGTGCGTTACACCGAAGGTCTGTTATATCAGCTATACAGATACAGATAACGTTGCAAACGCTACCAAAAGCACCACCTTCCCGGCAAAGGTAATAAAGATGAATATCACGTCTAACGGTTCTCTGTTATTTGCATGCGCGGTGCGGCCTGGAGCGCAATTACGTTGTCGGTGTCGTGACCCCAAACATACGGTACGCACGGAGGTCACGCATGGGGGTTCTCAATATTCACTCACGCCCAGCCTGTAGGGGTTTACTGAGTCAACGTGGGAGGGCTGATGTACGTTCGCTGAACTTTGGGTAATACATGAATGCCAGGAGAATTGATTACTCTGTCACCAAGGCTGAAACTTAAAACACCATTTCATCCAATATTAACAATATCAATGCTTGTAATGTATGCTTTAGAATTATTGAGCTTGTATAGAAATACAAAGGATTGGGCTTATGTATATATTGGTTTTACCCAGTGGGAGAGCTAGCTTATGTGTGTTCACTGAACCTTTGGCTATACAAGAATGCCAGGAGAATTAATTCCTTATTAGTAAGGCTGAAACTTCAAACAACATATTTTGTCAACATAGTCAACATTGGAGAGATGATGAACGTTCACTGAACCTTTGGTTATACAAGAATGCTGGGAGAATAAATTACTCAGTCACCGAGTCGGTCTTTTCCGGAGGCTGAAACTTAAAACAGTATTTCATTCGATATCAACAATATTACTGTTTGTAATTTATGCTTTACTAGGTAATTCCAGGAGGCTGAAACTTCAAACAATTCTTCGTTCAAATATGAATATGAGCAATGTTGTCAAGTTATGTTTTAAAAGGAATGGCCTTATATATGGAGGAATACGATTTTTAGCTGTCCAGTCTGGCTTTCCTGGAGGATGAAACATCAACAAAACATTTCGTTCATCTATGAATATGAGCAATGTTTTAATTCATGTTTTAAAATGATTGGGCTGATGTACACAAAGGTCAGAAGAATACATTTCTACGTTCTCGAATCTGTCTTTTCAAGGGGCTGAAAAATAAAATTACGTTTTAGTTCTTTTATAAACAGGAGTAAAGTTATGTTCTAAAATGGTTGAGCTTATATAGGAAGGTCAGAAAAATAGATTCCTCAGAAAGGTTGAAACATAAGAAATAGTTAGTTCATATACGAATTGGAGCAATGTTTGAGCAATGTTTAGGTTTAGACACGTCAACACTTAAAAGAAAGAGTTCCGTAACATTGGCAAGAGACTCTCTGTTCATAACATATTAGGCCATTGAGGAAGAAATAAGACGGAAGTACGCAGGTACGCACGGCTTGCCACGATTGTAATTTCTTGGAGAGATGACCCTGAAATTCATCAAGGTCACTCCGCCCTGGATGCCTTCCAGCTCCTTCAATGACCTTGAATATGACTCGCATTTTCATCTCGCACTGTAACGTCTTTCGTCAAAGCCTTGACGTTCCCGAACGGTTCGGCAAATTGGGGTTTCATTTTACGGACTCGCATTGTCGCATCAAACCGCCAACTATTATAGCTGACCATTTCCAAATGTGCAACGATTCATAGATGAATGAAACTCTGATATTAAGCATAAACATTATGGTTTAGTAAGGATGGGAAGCAATCATATAAAAACACAGTCATGAAGAACCCAAATTCAGATTCATCCCAAACACAGTCACAATATATTTCCTAACATAAAATCTACCCATGACCTAAAAACATGGAAGTCCATTTACGACATTTAGTCCGGCGGCATAGCTAAAAATTCGTGTAAGATAAACACCAAATTTGGCACACGTGTAGTCGAATTTATTATAAACGTGTAGATAATGAGGCATTATCAATTTCTACCAAGAATCGAATTCATCTTAATTCAGAGATACGTCTATGAAGGTTAGACATCCAGATAATAAGACAGGCCAAAATAACAGCTACTCAAGCAGCTGGATCCGTGTTTCCAAAACCATATCCTTTAGTAATTGTTATTTTGGCCTAATTCAGAGTTCTCTTGTCACAAAACAGACCAACCGGCGGCCTTGAGACCCTAAATCCAATCGCGGTGAAGGCTACTATAGAGACACTACATCACTGTCAGCTCCCGGTATCACGGGTACTGATGGTGTTCACATAAGTCCGGGATCACAGATATAACAGGTCTGTATGACGCGTCGTTTCTTTTTTTATCCAGCCCAAAATCTATCCACGACATAAAAACACGAAGGTCCATTTTTTAGATTCAGTCCAGTGGCATAGCTAGGAACAGGTACAAATTTGTCTGACAATAGCACCGAATTTGGCGCACATGTAGTCGAATTTATTTTCAACGTGTAGATAATGAGGCATCTCAATTTCTGCCCAGAATTAACCTTATCCTAACTCAGAGTTCTCCTGGTGAAAATAGACCAACCGGCGGCCTTGAGAACCTAAATCCCATCGCGGTGAAGGCTACTGTAGAGACACTTCATCACTGTCAGCTCCCCGGTATCACGGGTACTGATGGGGCTCACATTAGTCCGGGATCACGGATATGGCAGGTCTGTATGACACGTCGTTTCCTGTCAGAATCAGATCCGTACGTTCCGCGTTTTTAACTCGATTCATTCATCAAAACGGACAGTTCCAATTTGCCCGTGTAGCACGTAGTCCATTTTCCTTGATGAAACGTTTCCAGTTGTAGATGTACGGGTTGGTTCAATTGTAAGGAGGGAGGGGGGGGGGGTGCTGCACGGGTTAGTTCATTTGTAAGAGGGGGGATTCAGTATTTTTCTAGCCAGCTCATCGTCGACGAAGTCGGTTCGGGCACTTGCAAAGTAGCGAATTAACAGTGAGTCGGATTCGAACAGGTGACCGTGCGATTCAGAAGCACATTGGTCTCTGTCTCTACCTGCACTTTCTGTCTATTTCTTGAAACTGTACTTTGTGCTTCTGCACTCTGACAAATGACAAAAAAATACAAAGTACATCTCTCATCAAAAGTGTCGTTGTACCTAAACCGGCGTCAGTACGGTAATTATAACCAACTACAACAGGGAAGGTAGTAGAATACACACAACCTTCTACAAGGTGCATCATGGCCTTGCCATCATTAACTCACAGAACTTACCTTCAGTCAGTCGACCAAAACGTCAGACAAGACGTCTTCACCCCTTGTCCTACGACATCCCATTTTGCTGAACGACGTACAGACAGTTCTCTTTCTTCCCACGGACAGCTGCAGAGTGGAACTCTTTGCCTGCAGAGATGGTGGCTGCCCCCTCCCTGGCGTCTTTCAGGGACAGGGTGACCCACCTCCACTAGACCCAGCTAGACATTTACACTAGACACCTTCCCCCGTCACAACTGGTACAGACAACAGAAACCATCCCAGCACCAGCACTACCCGTCAAGCGCAGCAGATTCATCAACATGTTGATGTTGGCTGCCGAACCACAAAGAAGAAGAAGAATAGCTAGCTGCACCTTCAACATGACAATACATGTACTTACGTTTTAGCCCCTCTTGGTGCGTCCGTAGGTCCTCTCGGCTTAGCTGTTAAGCGTCCACTACCGCCAGTAATGCTACTGATCCAGAACTGGAACAATCGCGGACTAGCAATGTCTTGAAATGGAGGATTTCTGCAAGCAATGACACTTTTTGTTTCAGCAACCCGCTGACGTGAAACCCTCCGCCTGAAGAATACGTATCCGCTGTTGCCGGTGGCGCGACGGAGTACCGACTAGTTCAACCGAGAATGTACTAGAATTAGGGGTTTCATAAGTGCACGGCTTTATAAAATGACAGTTGTCGAGTCTTTGCTCCTACAACACGCGTACGTAAAGCCCTCCGCACACAAGCGCGCCCGCTGCTGATGCTAGCGCGATTGACTCAAGACTCGTCCAACCAACCAAAGAATAGCAACGTCATTGCATCACAGAACTGCGAACTTGGTCCAACCTGCTCAGTCGGCGATCACCGGGGGGCCAACGAGACAGTCCGTCACTGGAGCGCAAGATATGATGAGTGAGACTAATAGGCATAAGAAGAACTAAAGTATAGCACACATCTTTCTCCTTCTAAGTCATCCGTAAGGTCTTCCACACACTATTCAACCCGCTGCAGTCGGTAACGTGTTTGTGTCCCCACTGATCCAACCAAGGATTAGCAATGTCGCTGCAGTAAGAGGTATAAGGCGCAGAAGGACTACGGTATCACTCACGTTTTGCTCTTCCTAATGCTCCCGGAAGGTCCTCCAAACATTGCGCATCCTGTTGCTGCCGATAGAGCGTCCTGCTCTCGACTAGTTCAGCCAAGGATTAGCAATGGCATCACGGTAAGAGGTACAAGGTGCGGACGGGACTGAGATATCACACACGTTTTGCTTCTCCTTATGCTCCTTACGGTCCTCTTCACACTGTGAATCCTGTTGCTGCCGATAGCGCGTCCTGCTCTCGACTAGTTCAGCCAAGGATTAGCAATGGCATCACGGTAAGAGGTACAAGGTGCGGACGGGACTGAGATATCACACACGTTTTGCTTCTCCTTATGCTCCTTACGGTCCTCTTCACACTGTGAATCCTGTTGATGCTGATAGAGCGTCCTGCTCGCGACTAGTTCAGCCAAGGATTAGCAATGTCATCACGGTAAGAGGTACAAGGTGCAGACGGGACTGAGATATCACACACGTTTTGCTCCTCCTTCTAGAACTCCTCTTTGACGTCATCCACACACCGCCTATCTACCGTGGCCAGTAGCGCCTCTGAGTCCCGACTAATCCAACCAATGCAAGGCGTACTGCAGCCGTTTTGACATTGCAGTAAGACCGGGTATAAGATCACCAGTCTTACATGCATTTTACCCCTCCTACTGCCGCCGTAAAGTCCTCTACACACTGGCAGCGCTTCTGAGTCCCGCCTAATCCAACCAATCAAGGAGTACCGCTACTAAATAACGCTAACGTTTTAACGTTAAAGTAATAGGCATAAGGTAGGAGAACTACTGTTACAGCCTTACAGACGTTTTACTCCTCCTAACGCATCAGTACGGTCCTCCACACACTGTGTATCCCTCTGCAACCCGTAGCGCGTATAACTCCCGACTAATCCAACCAAGGGGTGCCAACGATTTAACATTTAAGCATTAGGTATACGAACTACAGCATTACACACGTTTTACTCCTCCCATCGCCTCCATAAGGTCCTTAACACACTGCATCCCGCTGCAGCTAGTAGCGCGTTTCGGCTAATCCAACCAAGGAGTACCAATGTTTTAGCATATAAGTATTAGGTAGAAGAACTACAGTCTTACACACGTTTTGCTCCTCCTAACGCATCAGTACGGTCCTCCACACACTGTGTATCCCTTTGCAACCCGTAGCGCGTATAACTCTCGACTAATCCAACCAAGGGGTGCCAACGATTCAACATTTAAGTATCAGGTACTAGCATACGAACTACAGCATTACACACGTTTTACTCCTCCTACCGCCTCCGTAAGGTCCTCAACACACTGTGCATCCCGCTACAGCTAGTAGCGCGTTTCGACTAATCCAACCAAGGAGTACCAATGTTTTAGCATATAGGTATTAGGTAGAAGAACTACAGTCTTACACACGTTTTGCTCCTCCTACCGCATCAGTACGGTCCTCCACACACTGTACATCCCTCTGTAGCTGGTATCGCGTATTACTCCCGACTAGTCCAACCAAGGAGTACCAACGCTTTAGCATTATAGTAAGAGGTATGAGGTCAAAGATAACTACAGTATTACGCATGTTTTGCTCCTCCTAACGCATCAGTGCGGTCCTCCACACACTGCACATCCCTCTGTAGCTGGTATCGCGTATTACTCCCGACTAGTCCAACCAAGGAGTACCAACGCTTTAGCATTATAGTAAGAGGTATGAGGTCAAAGATAACTACAGTATTACGCATGTTTTGCTCCTCCTAACGCATCAGTGCGGTCCTCCACACACTGCACATCCCTCTGTAGCAGGTATCGCGTATTACTCCCGACTAGTCCAACCAAGGAGTACCTACGCTTTAACATTATAGTAAGAGGTATGAGGTCAAAGATAACTACAGTATTACGCACGTTTTGCTCCTCATAACGCATCAGTGCGGTCCTCTACACACTGTGCATCCCGATGCAACCCGTAGCTCGTCAACTCCCGACTAGTCCACGCGCTGACGCCTTGGATAATAAACGCTGCTCGCTCCCTGCCTGGAGATGCGTTAGCCTCCACCAGGCCCTCCTACGGGCGTATGGATAGTAGAATTCGGCAGAAAAAGGAATAATTATCCAGTAGAGTCAGTCCACGGTGAAGATCACCTTTCGCCCGTGTTGGAAGCCTGCAAATGAAACCCTGGGAAATATTCTCCCTATAGCCGGCGTAGTTAGTCTGGTACAGACTAGAAATGCGTCTCTAACACACGGGTATCCGTAACGTACATAAAACGTCTGCCCATGGGCTTAGCGTTTCTCCCGAGCCACGGCCAACCTCACGGTCGGTACCTGTCGGGGATTGATCGATACATCAGCTGATCAATTGACTGGCAGATCAATCTCATGATTATTGTTTTTTGGTCGATCTATCGATCGATTTTTGATTGAGTAACCGATTGATACGAACCTTAGGCCCAGACGTTCGAATCTTATCGATAAATGTGTTATCTAATCTCACTGTAACTTTGGATAATTTTTGTTACATTGGAAGTTTCCGTGGAAAGTAACTGATTGGCTTGTACAACGCACATTGCCTTTCTTCCAGAACAAGCTCTTGCTATTGTTCCGATGTAGTCAAGGCTTTCGTTTTTGCATCTTTTGTATGTTATTTGATGTCTTGTTAAGAAGTTGTATTCGTTCATTAACGAGATGACGAAGGAGACTGAAACCGTGAATAGTTGATTTGAGACCAAGATGTCAATGGTGTCATTTACAGCTCACTGTATGGCACGGGGGACCTCTTGCGACAGACATGTGAACTGCATCACTGTATGACATAACATAACGTACTGTGGTGGTATCGGTGTGGCGCAACGGTTAGAGCGCTAGATTAGAACCAATAGATCCCGGGTTCGATACTCACCATGCGTTGTGCCCTTGGGAAAGGCACTTTACACGACCTTCCCTGGCGGTGGAGTTACGCCCAACGAGCCTATTCGGCTAATCTGTCAAAAGTCGCTCAAAAAAACACTGCGGATTTGGTTGCCAATGTGCCGACATCTAGCACATTTGCCACTAAGAACCGTTGAAATATAAGAATTTATAACGTATTGCGTTTGTTTGCAATTGCAATGTACATTGAAGTCTCTGCCGGACTCCTCGGATTGCTATCAAAAGCGGTTGAATGATTTTGACGGGTTACCCGACCAAGGAGTTACACATTCGGTTTGCAAATATGTAACGTTGATAACTTGAGTTCATTGGGAGTAATACATGTTAGATCATTTTTGCAAAATAAGTTAACTGTGCAACGGAACCAAACCGTGACCCAGGTTACGGGAGTTGTCCGCATACATTAGCCTGAAAGCCTGACTTCTCCATGGCCTACACGGGCAGATCCTCAACTCCAGGGTTGATTGAGTCAAACTTTTCTTGGGGGCCCGGGTATGTGGGGTCTAGAGCCGAAAATCATGTCTGTGTAGGCCCTGCAAAAAAAAATGGTACAAGTGCCATCAACTGACCAGTCTATAAAACAGGTTCGGACCTTTTAGCCTAGCGGTTAGTGCGTGCGGTTTGTTCGCTGGCGGGTCAGCCTTCGATCCCCGGGAGCCAGGAGACTGTGATACTTGCCTCGTGTCACAAGACTAGATACACATCCATGTTTTCTATCCGGACCACCAGTTTCTGTCAGAGGGAGCAGTGCAGTTTCTGTGTGTTCCGCCAGGAGGAGCCTAAGGCCACACCAATTTATTTTCTTGGTGAACGGAATAAAAATAAATAAAAAATGCTAGATTGGAAAAACAACATGAAAACAGAATCTCAGAGGAATGTTTTTACTTTGGGTGCACACAGTTTCAGGGTGTGAACAGGGTCAGGTGCAAGTTTTCACCCCAGCCTTCTGTTTTCATTTTTTTTTGCTAAAATTAAAAATCTGTTAACCAAGAAATTACATTGGTGTGGCCTAAGAAAACCAAAACAGCTGGTAGAAGAGCTAGTAATTTTATTTGAAAAATCTGATGTTGTCCAGTTTTGGTGTCTGTCTTCAGGAACAGCAAAGTTGTATCACACAAAGAACTGTCTACACCTACATGTGAGCTGAATAACTAAGTTCTTCATTTACAACCAGTGTTATAACAGCCGACGTTTCGGTGACCGTCTGTCACCTCCCTCTGGGTACTACTGACTGGTTCTACTTCCCACTGTAGCAAGGTGTTGCTGCTGCAGTGATAAGAATGCAGTCCCAAATGGATTGTCACATATACAAAATGTAGATATTGTCAAGTGACAATGATACGGTAAGTTAAATAAAAGCTACTTCTCAAAATGTGGCTGTTATAAGACTCTGGTTGTGAATAAAGATCATTTGTTATTCAGTCCTTTGCCGACCTGATGAAATTATGCACAGACCTGTTGTAGTACATTTTTGTATTACAAAACGTGCCTTCCCACTATATTCCACAGCTGCGACAACAGTGTGGAATATCCCATTGTGTGTAACAGCATACATTTGTTCACTAAAGTCATGAAAGTTCATCTGTGTTGGTTGAAGTCATTCTGGATTTAAGTTATACTGTAATTTGCCAACACAAAAATTGGGACTTACCCAAATTGGCTTCCTCGTTCCAATGACAAAGATTGGAGCTGATCAGTCGAAAATTTGAGTAAGTCCAATTTTTGTGTTAGAAATCACACTTTTTAATCCAGAGCGTACATGTGTATTTGGAACCACCCAGATTTAAGAACGTAGCACTTTCTCTACACATGGACAAGTTGTGACTTTGGATGTGGCGAGGTATAAATGTAGCAACTGCTGAAAAGCACAAGCGGACAAAGCCGAGAACACACGGATACACGGATACGAAGCTTGCACACAGGAACCCTTTGTTTCTTCCAGGCAGCTGCAAGTCATTTAGATCTAAGCTGCACGAAAACCTTGTGCACTGATCTTACACAGCAAGCTGACCAACAGGCTTCACCCCAGTGGCATCGCCAAAAAAACAACACAAGTTGTAATGATAAAGTCACACAAAGTCAATTTATTGATAACATCATGGTGCCTTTGTTTTATTTAGACTTCTATAACAAGAAATCTTGCTCTTTCTGACAATTGGGTAAAAATACACAACAAAGCTCAATGCACTCCGCAGCATGTTACCAGAATCGAAAAGCCCCATGTAAAAGCTACCACACAAGTCATAACATGTCGTAAGATTTCAAAACTGGGCAGTTTGAAAATGGCTCATTGCAAAACAAGCTGATGTCATCATAAATTAAATCTGTGTGGTTTTTAAGCGACACTCAGGTACAAAAAAATGGAGCCGAAAGCACAGCAAACCTAAAGCACTTGTGTACAACGGACAAATTTTACATTTACACTTTCGACATTGTCAACATCAGATTTTAGTGAAAGAGGGCAGTAATATTTTACTTCTACCAAAATATAGTTTTCAGTACTATAATAATTATAATAATATACAATAGTAGATCGTCAGTCTTGTTCAATCATACATAGCGAAAATGAAACCAGTCAAAAACTATTGTTGAAAATCGTCATACAATATGCTAGTGAGCTACTCTAGATACAATTACATTTCAGTTGTCCATCTTAAATATGATTTTAAAAACCCCATAGCTGCATTTTAGTCGTTATGACTATACGAAGAATTGATATATATAACGTTAAACTTAACATTAGCTAGTCGTAGGTACAAACCAATATATCACAATGTTAGAGACGACAATTTGCAAACACTGGAAATTTCATGTTCACAAAACCACAACGTAAACGTTTGAACAGTAAAGTCTGGAACTATAACATAAGTTTCCACAGAGTAAGAATAATGTGGATAAGACCACACACTTTGGTGTAAAAGTTTTACACTCTTTTTTACCCTCTGGACTTCCTGAAAGACATAATGTAGCAAGTAGTTTAATAAAACGTCGTCTTGGATAGCAAATGAACTTATGAGTCACTCCCTGACTGGAACTGATGTAGTGATTTGACATGGTGAAGGAATTTTGTCTAAAACTAAAATTCTAGCAAAGTTGCTGGGTTGTTATTGTTTTGTGTGTATACAGTCAAACCTGTACAAGTGACCACCTGGGAACTGTGACCACTTTTTGGTGGTCCCTTGGATACATTTTTTCATAGACACCAGCTTTAAGAATCCTGTCTATAAAGACCAGATTTAATCGGTACCTTGAGTGGTCCTCCTGGGCAGGTTTGACTGTACATTATTTGGTTTAACTGCACAAAAATACATCAGATACAACAACGACCCGGAAGCTGAAAGTAGAATACAGTCCCTTTTAGCTTTGAGAAACCTATAACTGTTACAATTTCTTGGGTCTGGTCTGACAGTTCTTGTACATGTAGCAGTCTATTGCTTGCACCATTCAAGTTATGAAAACATATAGCTACAAAGAATTTATGATACTTGCACAGACTTTGCAATTTTGTTAAATATGTGCAGCTTTTCTTATTATGTCACACATGGTAAAACATATAATCTACTCATAATGTCTGATGCCTGTTCTCACAGTCAGTTTAAAACGAATAAAAAAAAGCAGTTGAACAAGCTTTGTTTGTGGCGTTATCACTGCTCTGTATTGTGTTTTGGGCATCACTAAACCAAGATGGTGTTGAGGTTAGAAAATTATGGCAAAGGCAGAAGATACAGCCGCTTTATAACTGTCATTCTTCCACACTTGTGACCAATAACGATTCTTTCCACTTCCTCTGGCCACACCATTTTAATTTCTTGGTTAACGGAATTTAAAAAAAATATTCTAGATTGGAAAATCAACAGGAAAAGAGAATCTCAGAGGAATGTTTTTACTTTGGTGCACACAGTTTCAGGGAGTGAACAGGGTCAGGTGCAAGTTTTCACCCCAGCCTTCTGTTTTCATGATTATTTTTTCTACAATTAAAAAAAAAAGTTCACCAAGAAATTGAATCGGTGTGGCCTTATCTTGACATAAAAAAGTGGCAATGTCGACAAGGAAAATAAAGTCCAATGAAACCAAAACGTGAGTTTGCTGAAAAAAAATTAATGATGATGGAAGAGAAAATAAGAGATGGGTTAGGCCCTCCGTATGTGTCTAAATGTCTGCAAGCAGTAGTGAAGAAGAGTGGAATTTAAAAGCACCTCGCATTTTGCAAACTTAGCACTGCCTGATTGTCAATTTACTACCATAGAACAGGGCTCGAAATACCACCTGAATATGCAAGTTAGTGCAGGTAAAATATTTCTGATATCTACCTGTACTGGTCCATGTACTGGGTACATACAGGTTACTGCAGGTGATATTGGAGAGTGCAGGTATTTCTGATGTCTACCTGACCTAACCTGGTCCATATACTGGGTATATAAAGGTTAGTGCAGGTGAAATTGGAAAGTGCAGGTATTTCTGATGTCTACCTGCACCTAACCTGTACTGGTCCATGTACTGGGTACATACAGGTTAGTGCAGGTGATATTGGAGCTGTGCAGGTATTTCTGATGTCTACCTGCACCTAACCTGGTCCATATACTGGGTATATACAGGTTATTGCAGGTGATATTGGGGCTGTGCAGGTATTTCTGATGTCTGCCTGCACCTAACCTGAACTGGTCCATGTACTGGGTACATACAGGTTACTGCAGATGATATTGGGGCTGTGCAGGTATTTCTGATGTCTGCCTGCACCTAACCTGAACTGGTCCATGTACTGGGTACATACAGGTTACTGCAGATGATATTGGGGCTGTGCAGGTATTTCTGATGTCTACCTGCACCTAACCTGCACTGGTCCAAAGTAGAATCCTGTTACAGAACAGATGGTAGGATTTCGAAGGGCATCCTTCACACCTCCAAACATTTTTGCTTAAAGAACTGAAAGGGATAGAAAGAGTAAAACGTATCTGGTGCAAGATATTTCAAATGTTACCTGCACCACTTCAGTACTGCATTTCCAGCCCTGTGCATAAATATACTGTTAGTAACAGACGTTGTGTATTTAGCAAAGAAGCGTTTTTCCTCACAGCACATTTCACTTCCTTACTGCAAGTCTCGGGAGCAAGTTGTCCAAGTCCAGGCTAAAACTACGTACGTCGTCCAAAACTGTCGAAATACACGTCGTTGAATCGAAACACACTGAGCGTGACATCATTTTGGAGTCGCTTTTTCTCACCTCTTTTCTTACAAAAATGGAGTCGACCGCTACGGTTAACATCTCTGTCGTATGAGATTCGAAAGCAAAGCACACACGTTTGGTAGTACCAGAACCGGAGCTCTTCTGTCATCATCCGAGACCAAAACTGTACGATATATATTTACAAACACACGGCGCATGTGCTGGGAGGTCACAGCATATCAAGGGCTTGTCTATTATCTTATGCTTAATTCATTTCTAGCTGACAGACTTTTCCCTAGAAACACTGGCAGACTTCTCTACAATTCACACTTCTACAAATCTTTAGTGTACAATTGCCGATTAACTTATCCCAAAAGATGAAGTTGATCACGTGAAATGATAGGGATGTTTTTTGCGATCACAATTTGCTAGCGTCCCCTCTCCCACATGTTTAAGACCCTCGCATTTGTCTGCGAGTATTTTGGCCGAGCGGAATTATTAACCATTCTACATTGTATACCTCTTCCATGCACACATAAGTGGGTATCTCGCTGGATTGTGGCACGTTGGCAACCTCGCAAATTGACAGATCGCTCCACAAATTTTATTGATAAAAAACAAATCTTTGTACACTTTGTGTTTCCTTTTCTTTTCAGTCATACTACTTGTACGTTTTGTAGAATATTCCCATAAAAGTCAAGAGTAACACAAACCCAATTTAGGTCGCAGCGAGGCTGCCAACGTGCCGCACGTCCGGTTAGATACCCGCTTTACAGCTAGCGCTAGCGTTGTCACGGTTTCATAAGAAGGGGTTGGTGGGCTGCGCCTGCTGTGCTGAGTTGCCCATGGGGAGTAGTGGCTGTGGGAGGAGGTCTGCGCCCCCCAGCCCCTGGAGGCCCGGCACTACGGGGGGTCCGGGCGGCGAGCGCATCTGGTTGATAGTCGGCGGTCTGACCACCTGAGCCTGGAATGGGTTGCTGACGGGCTTGGCCGCCGGCGGCGGTTGGGACAGCGGAGGAGGTTGGGATAGCGGTTGCGGGAGGCCCGGCGGTGCGACCCCGAGGAAGGGGTTCGTGCCGGCCGGTTGGACCGGCGGCGGAAGCTGGGGCGGCGGGGCGGCAGGCGCGCCGATCAGGTTGTCCAGGTTCACCAGCGACGAGTTTTCCCCGAGGAACGTCTCCGGCGTCTTCTGTTTCCCGCCCTGCATGGGCAGCCCCATGTCCAGGCCCATCATGTTGAACGCGCCGCTGTTCTGTTGCCCGGCAACCCCGCCACCCAGGAGGTCCCCGCTGCCGCCCGTGGACCGCGAGCCGAGCAGGTCGAAGCCGTCGAGGTCGTTGTTGGCTGGCGGGTTTCCGAACGCGTCGAACGACGTGCTGCTCACTGGGGCACTGCTGCTGATGGCTGGTGACCCCCAGGGGGACTGCGACTGCGATGACGGCTGGCTCGTCGAACCCCCACCCCAGGGGTCAGCCTGCTGGATGGGGGGTGGGGCTGACTTTGGCTGGGCGGGGGGCGAGCTTGACCCCCAGGGGTCGGCTTGCGCGGCGGCTGCCATGTTGGTGGCTGAGGGGGGCGCGGAAATGGTGGCGGCGCCCCCACCCCAGGGGTCTGCCTGTCGGATGGGCTGCGGGGCGGAGTTGTTGGCTGGGGCAGGGGCGCCCCAGGGGTCGGCTGCGTGTCCGGGAGGCGTCGTGTCAGCAAGGTCCAACAGGGAAGACTGGTTCAGCTGCATGGGAGACAGACAAACCATAGTCAATACAACGCTTCATATTTAAAGCTAAAGGTTCTGAGTTCGAATCCCGAGCAGGTCTCAATGTCTTTCCGTTGAGACAGGCAATTTACACCAATTTCCTCACTCAACCGTTTGGGATGTCTTCTGTGATGGGACGGAAAATGGTTTTCCTGTGTTTGAGGAAAGCCAAACGTCATCATTATCATTCATTCTATAGTAATAGACAGTTTAGACTGTGCATGGGCCCCAGACAAAACACAACACATCTGGACTACCAAGCATGGTCTAGATAGGAACTCTATACTCTAGATAGGAACTAGATAAGAGTTGTTTACAATTTAAGGGCCTTCAATTTTGATGTATTACACACGTCTGACCATTCCTGAATTCTATCCAGTTGCTTAAGTACTGCAATTCACTTAAGTTCACGGTAACAAAATTTCATGATGTAAGAAAAATTGACATTTTCACTGAACTTTCACTTCATGGTGGCAGCAAGTGATTTACAGAAAGGATGTGTGGAGGAATCATCAATAGTTTTTTCAAGGTGATGATAAGTTCACGGTCCGGAAGTGACAGTGAAAAGAGCGAACATAAAGTTACAGTGAAAGAAACAAGAATTACAGTAACTGTTACCTCGAGTATCTTATTACCTGCATGTCTAACCTTCATCCACATAAACTTAACTCTCACCTCTTCCTTGGAGTTTTCTTTCTGGCTCTCCTCAAGCGCCATCTGCAGCCTGACATCGTCTCCGCGCCTCATTCTCTCCTCCTGAGGAAAAGCAAGCAGTACAGGTGTCAGCTACAACTTCTTAAGGTTCAACTACAACTTCTTAAGGTGTCAGCTACAACTTCTTAAGGTGTCAGCTACAACTTCTTAAGGTGTCAGCTACAACTTCTTAAGGTGTCAGCTACATCTTCTTAAGGTTCAACTACAACTTCATAAGGTGTCAGCTACAAATTCTTAAGCTGTCAACTACAACTTAAGGTGTCAGCTACAACTTCTTAAGGTGTCAGCTACAACTTCTTAAGGTGTCAGCTACAGCTTCTTAAGCTGTCAACTACAACTTAAGGTGTCAGCTACAACTTCTTAAGGTGTCAGCTACAACTTCTTAAGGTGTCAGCTACAACTTCTTAAGGTGTCAGCTACAACTTCTTAAGGTGTCAGCTACAACTTCTTAAGGTGTCAACTACAACTTTTTAAGGTGTCAGCTACAACTTCTTAAGGTGTCAACACTGACGTCTTAAGCTTCAAATATAACTTCTTAAGGTTCAAGACAGTCTTAAGGGTGACAACTCTAACTTCTCAAGGTGTCAACTCTAACTTCTTAAGGTGTCAACTCTAACTTCTTAAGGTGTAAACTCTAACTTCTTAAGGCGTAAACTACAACTTCTAATTAGGGTTCAAGACAGTCTTAAGTTACAAGATCTAATGTCGTTTCTCAGACAGTGGGAAAGATGTGACGTGATTGTTGTCAACGATGGTGATTCCAATCAAAACAGTATATGTCAGAAGTATGAATCAAAAAGGTATACATGGTATGACAGAAATCAGAATCATTCATAATAACATGAAAAAATGCAAATTAAGGCTTTAATTTAAAGCTACACTGGCTAATAGTAATATAGATGCAGATATCTGGTTCAAGAAAATTGATTTTTGATAAAACAAAAAACTGTAAAATCTACTTCAATATCACAAAACATAAACTAAGTTTCAAGGATAAAGAAGTACAAATGTATGTTTGTACCCTAGTTTCCATATTCAAAGACAGCAGTACTTTTTCTACTACATTAGAGACAAGAATATATATTAAAATACACTGTATGTATAGATATAATATTCTTGTTATCTTTTGTATTTCACTACCTGGATGTCTAACGTTCATTGGTATAGATAACAAACAATTTCTAACACTTGATACAAAGAATACATGACATGAAATGTGTTCTCTAAAATCTAGATAAAATGGGTGCACAAAAACCTTTAACCAAACCAAACAAACAAAACTAAATAAAACATCACCATAGGTATGACCATACTAAAATCATCATAATAAAACATCAAATACATGAACTGAAAACAAACATAAGTAAAGTAAAGTAATACTTACTCCTCCATACAGTACTGTCACTCATAAACTAACCAAGAAGGATTTGGGGAGGGGGTGAAACTTTGCTACATTTTTTGTATCAATGCTTTCTGCTTTTTTTTTTCAAAGACAGAAGTAGACAAAAGAAAGAATATTGAGAATTTTTCAGCAATTCTTTAAGTTCATTCTTTTGTCATTTTCAAACCACCCCCTTAAAATCCTTCTTGGTGGGCTCCACACCGGGTAGTTGGTTCAAAAAGACCATGTCCATTAAAGTAAAGAGTTCTTACATTAAAGATTTTGGGGTCAATTTCAGACAGTGGATAACTTGTGTACGTTCAAGCATTTCGTTTAACGCCTCTTAACAAAAATAAGGTGCTAAAAGTACCATGAAATATACTGTTTCCTAGTTTCATCTGAAGATTTCTTAGACAAGCTTCTAGCATCGACAAAAATGAAGACATGACTGTATACGTAGCTTCTTAAAGGAAAGTCGGACCAACGTAAGGAAACAGAGACAGGGTGCTAAGGAGACGTGGGCCCACCAACCTTCTCAGCCTCCCCTTTGCTCATGGCAAGAACATAGCGCAGCTGTATGTCGTCGTCCTCCGCCGGCGGCTGTGGCTGTGGGGGGGCGGCAGCCGGCGCTGGTGGCCCCGCGGGGGGAGCAGGGGCGGCACCGGGCGCAGGCTTGACCTGCGACATCTGGGACAGAACGACATTAGCATCAGATTCACACACACAGATTCTCCGTAGGAGGAGGAGCGGCAGCACACCAGTGCAAACCTGTGCGGGCAGCACCCTGGTCTCGTCAACTTGGTGGAGACTGTTCGGGTCTGGGCGTTAACTGAACACCTGTGTGAGTGCGTAACAAGGTGTGGTATGCACGTGTCCGTGTAAAACCCATAGCACATGCGTGTGCCGACTTTTACAATTCATTTATCTTATTTCAAGACTGCTGGGTTGATTTCTAAGACCAACCACCAAAGGAATCAGTTTGTTACATTTCCAACCTTTAAATTGATCAAATTAATCAGAGGTGTATTTTCTAGTATGTTTTAGTTCTTAAATCAGTAGTAATGATCACCATGATTTAGCTATAATGATTGTATTTGTATTAGATGGAATGAAAATAGATTTGATATATTTTGCTTCGGTGTGTATCACAAGGAAGAATACCCGGCCCCCTTCAGTCTGGATTTTAACCAAGGAGAGAGTGGCAGTATGTATGTTGGTAAAATTTCTGCATTTCTTAGTTTGTATTTTTTTCTTTGCATTTCTGAATTTTTTTCATTCCTATGTTGATTTTTTGGTTGCATTTCCATGTTTGATCGAGGTGGGTGGGAGAAGGTGTCTCTAACCCCCAACGTCTGCACACTTTGCAAGGCCTGACATGGACACGTGCGTGGTACACCCTGCGTAACGTGTTCTCTGCGCACTTGCCTCTTTACCCACCTGGTCCGCCTCTTCTTTACTCATGGCCAGGGCCAGCTGCAGCTGGAGCTCCTCCTCGCCGTGAGTCTGCGGACGCGCCTGCTCGATGTCCGACGAAATTCCTGGTGGCGTGCCAGCTGAGAGGGCAAGAAAACAAACAAATTTTTACCATATTATATCATCTAGCTATTTATTGGTTTGGCTGTTCAGCACACACAGCCAGGGCTGCCCAACTAGCCTCTGGCTATTACAAAGGGCTAGTCCGGCTGGCAAGGACAAAACCAATTCTTATCACAGTCTACATATTATGCATAACTTAAAACAATTGTTGACAGTGAAGTATAGATAACATACACAATGTACGAGTATGAATCGTGCAGTCTGTGTTTTCAATGTTGTGTGGTCAAAATATTCAGATTGCCAATATATTCTTGGATAATATATGTTTCTACTTTACATAACATTGATCTATGTTTTGAACTGTTTGTATATTTTGTCCCGTTTAGTAGGAATAAAAACAAAACTTCTTCGAAGATGGATGTCAGTGTAAAAGGAAGGATCACAGTTGCATGTATTTAGTATGCATGTTTTCTTTCATTGTTCAAATATCTTCCTTGCATATCATAAGTCTATGCACATGTATTGAGGACTGAATGTGATTGTGCATTATCTGAAGTTTACCCAACCAACCTAATCAGTATCCTTCATAATCCTTCTGGATTTATTTCATTCAAAATCAATCATTCAATCACTCAATCAACTGGATATATTCTCTGAAAGACTAGTCAGATGTTTCAGAGAGCATGAACTATCTTTCATCAGAGAACGGGAACTGAGAATCTTTGAGAATTTATCCAGTTGCTTGATTTATTTTGTATTAGGTAATGTTCTACTGTCTTCTAATGTGCATGACCGTTTCCTGATTTTACATCATAATATTCAAATCAGAAAGAAATACTACAACATGTATGCATGTTGGTGCACATCTCTACAAGCTGAGAAACTGTGTTGATGTCAACTCAGCTGGATTGGGGTAGAAATTAGCGAATCAAGGACAAAGTAGCCAAAGGAAGAAAGAAAGGAAAGTTCATGACCGATGTCGGCGCATTATTGTTGGCAACCTTACTCCCTTTCAGAAGAACTAGTGCCTGTTGGTTAAAAGTGCTGTACATTCTAAAGAAGGGTACATTTGAGCCCTGATGGGCGGAATGAGTGAATGAGAGAGTGAGTGAGTGAGCGGGCATTTACCAGTGGCTTCAGAGGCTGGACCAACGTCCCCAAAGTTAGTGTCGTCAGCTGCATAGAAGGGGGGTACAACCGGTCATTGGAAGAGCATGAAGCATAATGGGTTAATAGTGATGGTCACCATGAGAAGTGAGAAGTATGGGGGGGGGGGGTAGTTTGGCTCTTTGCAAGCGCTTTGGGAAAAAAGTCAGTCTGGAAAAAATATGTTAGGTCACACAAGCTGAATTGTATGAATAAATCATATTTATCTATAGCATATATTTCTTTAGCTTGTGAAATTGCAGGTTGGTCATTTCATAAATGTGCAATATTAATATTTCTTAAAATATGAATTGTACAGTGTAGGTGGATATTTACTTAGCCCATGGCAATGTTTAGGTATATACAATGTATAATATATACATATAGTATATACTACTACTCTCATCTCCCAAATAAACATACCCCCCGGAATAAACATACCCCCTGGACAAATCTTCAAAATCTAATAAACGTACCCCCCGGAATAAACATACCCCCCGGAAATTGACCAAATTTACAGATAAACTGTGTCCATGCTACTTCTGTCCGAGGGACAGAAGATGATTAGCAGGTTCTCTTTATTCATTTATTGACTATTTATGCCTGTCTAAGGACCATACCAATTAAGTGTATAACTATTGAACAGAATAACTGTACACCTCTTGTTCAAATTATAATATTCTTTGCCACTTCAAAAAGATATACTGTAGTAGCAATGTTGAAAAAATTGGGCATAGGTTCCCCGCTATGACCCCTAACCGGGGGCCAACGGTGCTTCAAATTCAACAAGTTAAAATGTACATGATCATTGATACATGCATTTTCTGCTTGGAACTTGAAGCAAGTAAATTGTTGTATATACTGACATATAATCTAAACATGAAAAGTAGTCGCCAAACTTCTCAGTTCACTTGGATGGGCAACACTTTGAAAGTCTACTCTTTTTCTATACAAATGTATCAACATGTAGAAGATGAACAGAAAATTACAATATCCTGAATATATGGTCATCACAGGTATTACTTATATTTTGTAAAATGCATGATGGAGAAAAGGAAGACTATGACAATAACATGTATATGATGTAACTTTTTGTCTTTCCCAACTTGCCATTTATCTTCTATGCCTTCCATATAGAAACATAGATTTGTAAACATTACATGCCACAAATCATTGTGTTGTGTCAAGGACATTTAATATCATATAATATCAAGGACAATATTATATAATGTTCTTGGCTTTTGTTGTTGCAATCCAAATAATTTAAAATCTAAAAATTACCCTTGTAATGCATGTATCATTTTGAGAAACTAAATTGTCAACAAATTTGTGAGAAACCTCCTGAAGGCTTGTTACAATGTTGCCACAAACTACAGGGTTCTCATGTTACATGAAAGGGTGAGCTATAGACAGTGGCGGCGCCACAGACAGAAAGGGGCGGGGCTAACAGAACGTACACTCATGTTCTTAGGGCCTCTTTACACCTACGACATTTTAGAGTCGTGCGATCATCGTCGTGGGCGACGTTATTTTTTGGCCGTCTAAAGACGATCAAAACAATCGTACGACGGCAATAAACGGGAAATCCTCGAAATGTCGTGCGACCACCTCGGACCCAGTCGCACGACGTTCAGCGGGGGGGCCTGTGGCTGTGTTTTTCTCGTCTAAAGAAGAATCGTCGCCGGCGACGGAAGTGGGTGATATGCTAATAAGCCTACAGCGTGCTGTTTCCTGTCCGGGAAGGAAAGTTTCTATCGTTTTCTTTGTAATATGCATGCAGTTAGCAAATTATGGAAACATATTTTTCTCATCCGAAACCGGTTATTCCGGCGCGACGCCCTGCTACCAGTGGCTACTTCTCTAGTATGCCCCTATTCCTCGATCCCCGGGACATCCCCGGCGGCGGCCACGAACTCGGGTTAAATCCCGTCCGTCTCTGTACCAGCCTCAATCTCTCTCTTTGTTGAGCACTGTTCTCAACGTCTCATCTGCAGGGTAACAGTTGTTGCAAAGTCAGTAAAAGCTTCATCTTTTGACGAAAACAAGCGGTTCCCCCGCCATTTTGAATTTGAGCGCAAGAGTTCACTTTGAGTCACACGCGCACATCAATGGAATTCTGCGCCGCGGGGGTCCCATGATATTTCCTGACCGTGTGTCTAAAGAAAACCGTCGCCTACGACGATGATCGTACGACCTTATAACATTGTAGGTCTAAAGTGCGCCTTAGAAACCTCCGGCATTCTTTCTGTAGGGGAGTGATCTTTTTTAATTTTTCAGTGATAATAATGGTGACTAGATTGTGATTGATTTTTTATATAGACTAAGGTTTTAAAAGTCTTTTTGTAAAACTGCAAAAACACATTTCTGACAAAGGCAAAGGAGTTTTATTTGTAGATCAAAAAGAGTTGTTTCCCCTTCTTGGAAGTGAGATCTTCCAAAACAAAACATTCCCACGGACTATCACTGCCTGGTGCGTTACTGTGGCTCTTTTCAAAGGGCTAAATTTTCATGTTTGCGGTAGGATTGAAATGTTTTGATATACTATATGATATATTGAAATGTTTTCAAAGTAATTATAAAGTTTTTGATGCTAAGACACAGTTTTTTGTGGTGTGATTTCTATATTTTCATTTTGGGAAAGACTGTATCTCACGTGAGTAGAGTAATGTATTAACATGCGTAACGTTACTTGAAACACTTTGCGCCGCTGACATGTATTGGTTTCTGGTCAGCATGCTTTGGTTTACGATGTAGTTGTTCATATAAAAATAATTGCATTTCAAAACGTCAGTGTGGCGTCTTATTTTCACCCAATAACAACGTTGACTTTGAAGTGTCATAGAGATCGACCGATACGTTACGAGTTCCGCCAGGATAATTTCACAAAGGCCGGGTCATAGCGGCCGGGATATCAACGCCACATGGTCGAAAAATAGCGAATTATGAGCAAAAATGCCGGGGAAATATGGGCAGGACAACCCAAACTTTAAATTTTAAGGGGATCCCAGGTTAGCAAAACTTTGATTTTCAAAACGTACAATAAACGTACCGTCCAAAATAAGAACGTACTGGGTGGATTTTGAGGCTGAAAAAAATAAACGTACCGGTACGTTTATTTGGGAGATGAGAGTACAGACATACTGTACATACATGAGTAATATAAATGTGGAAAGTTTTAAAACATGATGTCACTATGCATAGTGTGACATCATGTTTTAAAACTTTCTATATTCATATTACACATGTACATAACATTAAGGTCATATTATCATCATTAATATTGACAGCATTTCTGAATTTTTACATTAAGCAACTGATACACATAAAATATGTATTAGTTTCATATGCAATTCAAAGTCATATCCATGTTTTACAACTTTTCACATATACGTTACACATAAGACTCTGACTATAAGACTTCACAAACACATTACGCTATACATTATAAGGTCATACTAGCATCATTACAGTTCACAACATTTGTCAATTTTCTCATCTAGCAACTGATACACATATTACATGACAATTTTCATCTGCCCATCACAATCTTCGCAGTAATTTGCACGACGCGGCGAAAGCCCCCGAGACGGCGGATCGGATGACATCGCTTCATAAGCGGCAATTTGTAGATTGGTATTCAGAGCGCCGACCCCGCGATGACACCTAATTCCTGCGGCTGACTCGGTGATGTGATATCCGCTCAACTAACTGTCCTAAGCCCCGTATTACATGCACCGACACAGGTACTCAACACAGGAAGAGTTAGATAGGATGTGGGCACCAGCAGCTACATTAATTTTTTTCTAATAATAATAATATTAATCCTCACCAATTCAAATTGCTTGTTCTTTGAGTTTGATGCTGACCTGACAGATTATCAGGAGTGTTATCTTGATAATTTCTACTTCATCTTATTTTAATTTCTGATATATTTTACAATTGCAAGGATAGCCCAACTCAGTGCGACCATCTAAGCCCCATATAATATTACATTTTGTACATGCACCGACACAGGTCCACTGTTCATTGTGTTTGTCGAAAAGAGCTAGGGGAATTTCCCCAGTGCAATAAGCCTGTAAATACTGCACATAGCGTCTGTCTTCTCTGTCATGACCAGCGGAAGATCAGCTCATCTGTTCATTGACTTCATTTGAGCTTAACTGCTTCGAGATTACTTTCCTTTCAAGAAAATGAATAGCTGTGGGCTTGAGTTTTCTAATTTTTTTGCCACAACCGAGAAACTGATCTACAACAGCCCTGAGTCATGAGGCAATCTCTGAGTGATGTCATCAGATTGAAACAAGCTACTTAACCAAATTAATTCACTCTTACCCAATAAATCAGTCATGCAGTGACGTTCAGCAACCATCATTACATTTTCAAGCCCAAACCAAGAAACTGATTTACAACAGCCCAGTCGTGAAGTAATCTCTGATGTCGTCAAAGCTGAAGTAGATTGAAACAAGCTACTTAACCAAATTAATTCACTCTGACCCAATAAATCGGTCATGCAATAGTGTTCAACAACCATGATTACATCTTGTTGGTAATTCTACCTGAAACAACGAGGTCATAATCATGTTTTCATCACAATAGTCTCATACGATATACAACCACTGGCTAAATATCAAACAAACCCTAAACAGTAAACATGGTGCATGTACATGTTTTTCTATGTAATTTGTGCATTACTGACTAATATACACTGTATTGATGGTTGTACACTCAGCACAGGCTGTTCAGCGCATGCCTGTAGGACTACAGGGGACTTTTAATGTTATTTTTTGTCATATGTAAATTTCTCGGTAGGGACAATATGGAGTGTTCCCGGCCGTTTTTGAGTTCCTGTTTGAAACAATAGTAGCGCTACAGAAACACAGGCAAAAATGTTCACGGTGGTTTTAAGTTTCGGGCGAAGAGCTTACCATGAAAACCGTGAACATAAAGCCACCGCTAACATTTCTAGCCTTATGTCCAGCCTTCTTAGCTTTAGTCTGCTACCCAAGCTCCGCTCCCCGCCAAGAAGACTGGGTGCCGTTACCATTCAAAGTTCAAACAATTACATTTGCATTTTCACCGAAAATTTGTGTAAGGATATTGTGACTGGCTATTGGCGGGGAGCGGAGCTTGGGTAGCGGACTAAAGCTAATAAGAAGGCTGCATTCCAGGCTAGAACTTTTCTGCATTTACAGTAACTTTCATGCTAACTGGGGAATTACATAACACTGTAAATGCAGAAATGTTCACGGTGGTTTTATGTTCGCGGTTTTCACGGCGGCCGTTTCACCGAGAACACTCCATTTTTGCCCTAGCGCGAAATAAAAACCACGCGAACTTAAATGCATTTACTTAGTACTTGATACATTACTCTCTGGGTTCAACAGCAGTCTGATATGGCATTTAATAAGGCTCCTGTCACTTATCACATGTATTTCGTGGCCCATGGCAGGGTCAACTCTAGTTAGACTCTAATCACATTAACCTGAACCTGACCTTGAACAAGCTTTCACTCAAAACATAGACATTGAGACAAGCTCTCTCATTTCTACTGCAACACTGAGATTGGATTATCAATGTATCATCATCTGTTATCATCTCAAAATTCAAAGTATGCTTTTCCAGACCAGAGTTTGCCATGTTTGTTTTTCAGGGGGGGAGAAAATAAAAACACTTGTTTTCAATTTTCATGCCACTTTCATAAGTTTTTAGATTTGCAATTCGAATTAGATAAAGCTGACAGAATTTTTGACTTTCCATGCATGCTAAAACATCCTTGTTCTTATGGACTCCAAATATGACCATACTTTATTTCAGATTTTTGTAATACATGCATGTGACTCATACTACCATGCCTGCATTCTTTTTGTTCACCAAACTGCAAATTGTTAATGTTTTTACTGCAATCTCACATAGACACTTTTCATGCAAATTTCAAGCCCTGGCGTGGGAAATTTTGCACACTATATGTATACTTTTGTATATTTATATACACATGTTGTAAGTTGTATGTACACATGTATATACTAAATGTAAATGGTATGATTCACTAGGAAAATTTCAGTTAAATATTAACTTCCTACACAGGGTGTATATTTAGCCAGTCTCCATATGACTGTGAGTCATAAAAGGCAGACTCATTTTTTCCCTGACGTCACAACAACATATTAGGAACCGATCATTATTAGCACCTTAATGTGTATTTTGAGAAAGGGCAAGGCTTTGCAAGTGTTTGTAGGTGGGCGGGCCTTTAGAAATCTGTGTGGTATTAATTTTGCATGTTCACCCGTGTTAGGCTGTGTTCTTCTATTTTGATATCACTCTCACTTGGCTCTTCTACCCTGGCTAGACCAATTAATCATAGAAATGCTAAGTCATTCTTACCTGGGTTTGAAATACACCTACAACGTGCCATTCACAAAAATAATGTAGCTGAACATTTGTCTTGTGATTTTGTAGATTTCAAAAATGCAGCTTGTGTACCTTTGAATCCCAATATAGCTACTGTATGAAGCAGTGTACAAATAAATGCATGCATAACTAGCAACCAGTAGAGATGTGCAGTATTGTAAGTTACTAACTTTGAAATGTTGTAAAGCTGTATGTACTTTATACAATGATAATACGGTCTTCATCTGGCTGATAGTGTTACAGTTATGCCGAACAGTATTGGCAGAAAGTTTATACACAAATTGTAGGCAGAATTTCTGACTACACACAATACAGCTGTATAATGTGTATGTACAAACATACACAAATATTTAGGTGCCCTGTGTACCTATGTAGTAAAGATTTCAGTGCACAACTCCAAATTTAGGAGCACAAAAGTTCAAATACAGTATCCAGTATTTCTCTGTATCTGTATAGGCGGTATTACCGCACTTCGGCGTAACACACCAGCTTAAGGCTTAAGGCCTGGTACATTTGTAGAAGAGGAAAGAAAACAGGTGCAGTTCGTGACTTTCCTATTTGTCACCCCAGTTAGCTACAATTTAGCAGGTTCTAGCGTTTACCTGGGAAAGACCAACCAGCCCTTGTTCTTTTGCAAGTCTTCATGGAGTCATTCATAATTAATGTCACCTGCCACTTACACAAGATCCTACAAGCTATTGATGACTTTTTAAGGACTGACAAATGGGGTAATGTAAGGTTGCTTATGTACAAGGATGACCTCTCTCGTAACTATGGTGTAATAGTCCACTGATAGACCACCATATTATAATTTATAGGTAAGACACTCATTTGCAAGCAGATGATGGGGTGCAAATATCATAAAGTTTTATGGTTGCCATGTTCTTGCGATTCATTTTAAAGAAGTATACACAAGACAAGTTATATTCTTATGTTGCACACACATAACCTGATATGATTTAGATAGACGTCAATGATACACGCAAAATAACAGTTAGTCAAGCAACTGGATACAATTTGGAAATGTTAACATATGAATATGATTGAGTAACTGTCATTTCGTGTGTATCTTCTTACCAGGCTGCATGTTTAACCTTCACCAAGACATCAATGATATATAAACAAAACATTTCAAATGTCTTACAACAAGCAGTCATGTCAACATCAGCAGATAACAAGGTAAACATCCTCAAGTTAAGCTGTTAGTATTTCAAGCATGTTAGTTTGTATAAAAGATTTAACAAATTTATCCTATATACATCTGTTTTCTGTAATAATTTTATACACCTAAAGCTTGTTATCAACAGCAACAGATAAACATCCTCAAGTGAGTTGAGGTATGTTAACATGTAAGGTTGTATAAAACATGTAGCAAATCTAATATTCATTTGTAATAATGCTATATAAACTATTTCAATAATTTTGAAATCTTGAAATACAGTGTAACTTAAACCCTTACCTCTGTACGGAGAACTGGACGCCCCTTTCCCCTCCTGTGACTCGCTGAACAGCTGTGGCGAGCTGCTGCCGATACCCGTGTTCGCCTGCGCGAATCTCTCCTTCGCCTTGAGCGCCCGCTGTCGCTCCTGCTTGAGCCTGTCATCGTCCTTCAGCAGCGCTACCAGCTGCTTCGATTTCTCGCGCACATTCACGCCCTGGTCCTTCCCGTCCCTGTCTATGAACTGGAAGTCTTTCAGAGTCTGTATGGCGAAGATGTTCTCCTTGCACTGCTGCGCCACGCGCTCCGAACCCGTCTTGATGATGTAGTCCAGCAGGACGAGCGACTTGTACACGTGCCGCCAGTTCTTCCCGTGGTCGTTCAGCCGCTTCCAGATCATGCTCATGATCTCGGAGAACGCCACCACGTGGTAGGTTAAGTCCGCGATCTCCGTCATGAGGGAGCTCGACGGCCCCCAGGGGTCGTTCGAGGTCGCCTCGCGCACCTTCACCTGCGGCTCGGTGTAGTTGTGCACGACGTTCTTGAGCGATCGGCGCACCGGCATCTTGGCTGGTTAACTGCGAGCCACCTGCCTTCAGCACTGGAACAATGACCGAGGCCCGGAGTCTTTGTCTGACTCTGAGGAACAATGGTGGTGAAACTACCAGTCTAGCTGTGAACCTCTCTCTCTTCTTCACTCTCACAGCACCATAACCTGAAACATTGAACACAGGCACCCAGAGGGCTGTTAAAATAACATGGACAGCGTATGCATGAAGAACACCTACGTGTAAAATGTTTCTGTGTATTAAATCTCAAGACTGACACCACAGAAACTTTCAGGAAGCGATTAGGCCATTTCCTGTTTCTTCAGAGGAAGTTTGAAAAATATCTCTAAGATTTCCTGTCTGCATCCATTTCCAGAAACTATAAATATCAACACTTTCAAACGATATAAATCCCTTTATGGAAAGAGCAAAGCGCTGCGATCACCACTAAAACGTAAAACAACCGGCATAATAACAAATTACGCAACAAATTACTCGAGTTTCGCTTCGGCTTATATACAAAGGCAAGTTTTCTTTACATGTAGATCCTGTGAAGTTAACGTGCCTTAAAGCGAGCTACATGTTTGTTAGACTGTATCCGTAAGCTGATGTTTCTTTCAAGCTCCACTCAAAAGTCACAAGGTTGAAAACTGAGCTGACCAAGGCCGCCCTAACACAGAAGGACGCCGGTTCTAATCTAACAACAACGCCTAGTAGTAGGGGAGGGAGGGGGGCGACGCGCAGTTTGGTGCCGTCCGAAAAAAGACGGAAGCATAACACCGACGCCATGAACAGACTACAGGACATGGAAGTGAGCCAAAGCTCGTGGAAAGAGCTAGAACGTCCCCGTACCAAGGACGGCCTGGCACGCCGTGTGTGCTGGTTCAAGACCTCTCTATCATAATAATTCGGAGGTCAACAATTTTCTAGGCGGAAGCGGCCAGGCTCGGAAATTTCGCCGAACGGGTTTTCTAACGCGTCGTTTCATTTCTGAGCGCGTTGTGCCAATAAAAGTGACACCTCCTGTTGCTGTGTACGATAAATAAGGTAAAGCGGTGACGAGGAGGAATTAGAGGCATTAGTAAATACGCCACGCATGGGATAAATACTGCGTAAGGGCGGGTCACAGTCGCCCCACTGATTTTGACAGCCAATAGAGCGCGAAGGGAAGCTTCGAATCGCCCTAAAACAACTCTCAAAATTACCCCTTTTCCCTCAAAACAAAGCGTTGTTATACGAAAAATAAAAAACTTATACCCTTATTCAACTTACCTGTCGAGATCGAGCAAATATTGTATTCACAAAGCGAGATCGGAGGGATTTTTCCACCGAAAACGTGTACAACTGGCCAACCAAGATGGCGGCTTCTCAAATGACACACGTCCGGAGGGAGGAGCATGGAACAGCCTCCGGAAGTGCACGAAGTTTGCCGAACGATGACGTAAACATTTTTGAGTAGTAGATAAAGTCATTCCGATATCTTCGTCATGTGGAGGACACGGGATAAATATCGACTTGGGGGTTTGTTTCTAGAGCTTGAAAGCTCATATTGTGAAATAACAATGATACAGCAATCCAAGAAAAGAAAATATGCCAGAAAAAAAATTATTCAACTTATTTTATTTAAAAGTAAAAGGGTTGCCTGTTAATTTCTAACGTTAATGTTATATGGTAACAAAATGTTGGACAGCAGCTTAGTAAATGGTATTTCCAACAACATAATCTCTATAGAAGCATTTCCCACTCAACAGAGAATTATTTGTGCAGGCTAGGCAATGCTGAATGTTTTTCAAAGAAATTTCAAAATGCCACGTCACCGGTCCGGAATACAACACCAAGGATCACATTTCAGCACAATTTCTATATTTCCTCTGAGCAAAATAGGAAGGTATGATTTACATGTAGCTTTGGTGAACAGGATTTGGAGAGCAAAAGACCAGAACTTTAACTTTGTTGTCAAACTATAAGCCAAGATTTCACCACCTTGTCAGAAGTTTGTCTGTGTAGTTTCTTTTTTTTCTTCGGGTAGTACTGTAATTTAATTTATCTTCACGGTAGAAAAATCTCATGATGTAAGGAAAATGGACATTTTCACTTAACTTTAACTTCATGGTGACAGCAAGTGAAGGAATCGTCAATAATTACCACATGTTTTCACAGTAATGATAAGATTACAGTACAGAGGTGACAGTGAAAACAGTGAACATTAAGTTACAGTGAAAGAAACAATACTTACAGTACTTTATCAACTTCCATACCTATGGAGGTACTCCCTCAGTTTTTCCCTAACCATTCCCTTAGCTCAGTATGCAGTCCCCAGCCAGTGTGACTGTCAGGAAGTAAACCAAGGCTGTTCAAGGCTGGATACTAGCCTGTAGCCTGGACGTCACTTGTTCTTAGCTTTTTGTGAATCCTACTGATCAGATCAGACAAAAGCTAACACAACTAGCATCCATGCTACCATATCCTCACTGTCAAAACAATACACAGGAAAAGTAGCACACCGACTCATGTAAAGATCTCTTTATTTGCAGCAACAACCTAGAGGATTGGTCCACATTGAAAACTAGAGTCTCAAGCAACTCAGTCCATTGTCTGTCCTTTGGCACCTTTTCTTCTTTGCTTCTTGGAAAGCTTCCCACCCTTTTTGTGTTTAAAAATGACCTTGCTTCTGGCATCAATCTTATGATGTGGTCTTTTCTTTAGGTGCTTCTTACTACCAGTACCAGACATGACTGGTGCTTTGAATTTCCATTTCTTGGGGTTCTTCCCAGGTTTTTGTTCTGGTGGTGACTGTTCTTTTTCTTCCTCAGAGTCGCTATTGTTTTCAGAAGGCTTGACTGCGGTGTCTTCTTCTGGTGCATAATCAATCTGCAACGGTTAAAACATTCATCTTGTTATAGAGAGAAAGTAGCTTTTTGAAATGGAAGTTTAAAAGTACTGTACAAGGAACTCTTTCTACCAGTAGAGAAATGCATGATTTCTGTATTGTGCACTGTGGCCACTACATGCATGCAGCTAGCTCTAAATATTCTTCATTTAGGCACTTAATCAGTAGCATGCAGACACTTAGTTAAATGTGGATACATTTTGAGTACGAGTATGCAGCTTTGTGATTTTCTGGCTTTTCACGCTTTTACCAAAGGCTGCCAAAAAGATCAGACGTGTGTGTTTTCGAAATGGACTTCGTGTCCAACATTGTCCAAAATAATTTTCACTGTGAAAGTAAGCCACAAGCATGCATCTTCTTCTGGACCATGTGGAAGAACAATAGCAGACCTTGTTGGTACCCAGGCCGAGCCCTCCGCGGTCGGTCAGGTCCAGGTCTGCTATGGTAGTCACGGTAACGGTGTGGCCTGGGTGTTCTATCACCTTCTGTTCCGTCTCTACATCATCTAAGTCTGAAATTCAACAAATTCAAATTCATCCACAATTTTATTTATTCATCTATTTATTGCACTTCTCCAAAACTGGAAGGCATGGCGGAACAGGTATACCCCCGCAGAGGTCACCTTTTCAAGGCCGCCATGCGAAACATACAAAATTGCACACAATATCAACACATAATAATACAATATAAATGACCATGACACATTACTAGCATGTATATCATATGCAGAACAAAAAAGAAGAAAAAAGTTTAGTATTGAAAATGTGTTTCAATTATACAGCATATTATAATGATTATAAGTTTATTGCAAGTTTTTGCCCGTAGGCTAATTGCAAGTACAAGAAACATGGAAGGACGGACAGACAATTGGTAACAATATAGCATGTGACTATTCTAGTTCAAATACTAACACTAAATTCTATCTTATTATAATCAGGTCCAACGTGGTGTAATTTTGAATGAATAAATGAATGAATGAGTGAATGTGGTGCATCGTTTCCTTGAATTATTACAAACTGTGAAACAAGAAGGGGGCGGGTCCTTTACCTGGAAATTTTGGGATCTGAACCATCCTTTCCTCCAACCACTGCTTTTTCTGCAAGATACAAAGAAATAAAGCAAATTATGTCAGCATGCATTACAATATCCTTTTTACCTATGCCATCATTCAATCAATCTAATGACCAACACAAAACCCTTGATTCAGCATGTGAGGTCAAGGCAGCTGAACTTTCTAGGACACGTACTGCGCATGCCTGAGGATGAGCCCGTCAACCGGTACGCACTGTACACTCCATCACACAGCAGACGCAGTCGAGGACGTCAACCTAAATCTACCTGCAGTACATACAGCAACTTCTAAGTGACGACAGTGGTCTGCTAGCGTTGCAGACGACTGATGATTTACCTACCATCCACAATAACATTTCTAAATCATGTAATGTGAGGTTGTGACCCTGAGTGCAACATAGTGGTTAAGTTTATATCAATAGCTCTAAAGTTTACTATAAAATACAAATGATGTCTCTTTACCTTTGCCTTCATCCTTTTCATTTCATTTTTTACTCTGTTGTCGAACTCCTCCTTTGCCCTTTTTCTCCGAAAATCCTTCCTCTTTTTGAACCCAGTCAGGTACTCTCTGTAATAGACACAGATGAAAGTTACTGGAAACATTCTACATATTTTCATTACTGTACTACAAGTGGTTTTGTTTCCACGGTATTTGCAGTTGCCTCTCTACCGCTACCCTGGGAGCCAAGAGTAGGACAGGGCCACTACTACTACAGTACTAGCGATTTCCTTCAGGGGCGAAGACATATATAATATTACATATTAGTTACGCCAGTCCAAGGTATCACTTTGGTAGCGTTTGGTGCTGTATGAGGCCATGAGGTCAGGAGATCAGTCACAAAATAAGCACATACTTGGTGTAAATCTATATCGGTACAGTACTGGTACTTCATGATCCGGTATTTTGGAACTGTACGGTGTGTACCTAATCAGGTTTTACGTACAGTACCGGTACACAGTCCCGGTACGCAGCACTATATCAAGGTATCAAGATATGTATTTTTTACACAGTGCTGTAACAGTGGTGGTTAAAGTGCAACTTACTGACCAGTCTAACTGGTCCGGACCTTTTACTGCCCTGTGGTGAGTGCGTTGGGTTTGTGAGCAACTTACTGACCAGTCTAACTGGTCCGGACCTTTTACAGCCTTGTGGTGAGTGTGTTGGGTTTGTGAGCTGGCAACCCGGGTTCGATTCCCAGGAACTTGGAGACTGTACAAATCGCCTCACACGTTTCAGTGGTTCCCACACCGGGAATCGAACCCAGAGTTTTAGAAAGTCTCGAAGACCCCTTTGTCTATCCTTTAATTTGGTGACATAAAACGATTAATTCACAAATAATTTACAGTAACTGTGACTACTGTGTTATACTCCTTGATAATGCCAAGGAGACTAACCCTATGAAAAACAAAATTTATGATTCTCATGAAAGTATGATTAATACAAAAAGCTGTGAGTATCTGAAACTGAAAGTAAAGTTCCATGTACCCTCCCCTACCAAACAAACCCCACAACTTCTATCAGAAGACAAATCATATGCATAATGTATATACATTTCTTCAATGCAGGGAGGGTACTACTCACTCTACTATACGTACGTTACGCAAATGCACATGACATGTACATACACGAGTATGCTGTCTGTGTTTTTATGTCTCCCGAATGTTTACCTCAACAGCACACCACAGGAAGATCCAATCCGTACAAAACTTTCCTATAACGATCTTCAATAGTTTAGCTAAGTTCCGAAGTACAAACCGACCTCCGCGCGTCCTCGTCGAACACCAGAGCGACCTTAGTCTTCTTGTTCTTCCCGCGCCGACCGCCTCCCCCGGAATGTTTCTGCGCCATTTTGGATTCTCCCCGCGGTGCACGTCGGGACATCAAGCCTTTTTATATGACTCCGTCCGTTCCGCAGAACTTTACAATTTTATTTTCTCTGCGAACAAAATTATTATTTGATGGAACAAATTTTTAACCATCACAATTTCACTGCAAATATCCCGGTCTGTTTCCTGTATATTCCCGCCAGACAGTCAAATATATAAAACGTTCCTCGATTGGTTTAAATGTGTGAATAATCACCATATGAGCCAATCAGCATTAGCGTTCTTTAATTCCTGGGTGGGTGCCCAAAATGGCGTCTGGTATAAATACAAAGTGCCACCAAACTTACTTTTTCCGCCTTGCTGCCCGCCCGATCAGGGTGTAAAGCGGAGCATGGTGCGGTAGGCGAGCCTATCGGCCGGTTCGGATGTGGAAAACCCGGCGTTCGTGGGTGGATAGAGGGCTAGAAGCAGAGGAGAGAATATTTTGAGGAGAAATTCGTCTGCTGCAGATGACTCAGCTGAGATTTGGTGGTGATCTCTGATCCGATCTGATCAGGTCTAATCCGCGGGAACAAGGAAACGGATTATAAGGCCTAAATCCGGTCACTGAGGAACAGCCTGGTCGCCATGGCTACCAGGTGATGTATACTTTGGTTAATGCAACTTTTGTAAATAAGTAAACAAATAAATACACAGAAAATATGTCATAAATTACATAAACAATTTTTTCAATATATCTCAATCTACCTATACAGATCATGATGTTTGTTGATGTTGATTACATTTAGCTCTAGATTTAAGCCTCTGATTTGGGAAAATTAATATTTATATTTATATTTCAATTATGATATTATATAATCAATGATTGCTATTTTGATACAATCCTCCACTAAGTCAATGTTTATTTTTACTCATGAATTCTATTGCGACTAACGCATGCTTTATGAATTTAATCATCCCAATTTTATGGGGCTGTATAATGGGGCAGTATAATGAAACAAGAAGAAGAAGTGAAATAGAATGAAAACTTACAAATATAAATATAGATGTTGCTGGCGTCAGGTATCCATAAACACATGTGTCAATTAAGACATTTGTCTGTAACTCTCACAAATTTACGCTCGGAAGTGATTGGTCATTGTTGATCCTGAAGACGGCGACAGTGGTCATTAAAAATTTGATCCGTGAATAGCTTTAGTGTTGGAAGAAAGTCTAGCTTTGTATTATGATAACTACCAACACAGATGAGCTTCCATGATAGCGAACAGATGTGTTGATCTAATTTTAGCATATTATATCATGGTGGTTAATATGATGTTATCGTCTGATACTAGGGGTGGATACCGGTTCGGCTTAATAAGGTCCAAGTCCAAGTTTAGGTCCAGAGATTTAGGTTCAGGTCCGGACCTGATCCTGTCCAGTTGATGTTTTGTTTTATTAAACCAATATTAAGCATAAAGAATTAAGACTGACATGTGAATGACTAAAAACGTTTCTTGGTTAGAAGACTTTCAAAACAAACCAGTATTTGATATTTGAATGTTGCACTTTCTTAAATTTCTTTTTTGTCAAAGGGGAGACTAAAACACTTTAAATCAAACAAAATAGACAAATATATTTGTACTTTGTTCAGTTTTTTTTTGGACTCGGTTCTCAGATGCTATACAGGTCCGAACCAGGTCCAGTGAACCGGTATCCACCCCTATCTGATACTAAACATTTGCTACCATACATAAACTATAAAATAGAGCCCTGTCTCCTCCAGACTGGACCGCTTGTTCACCCTGCTGGACACTGGTTCGACTCCCGTCATCAGGAAGTCGGCAGCGCAGCAGATAGGACAGGTGCAGAAGCTGCACCCTCACGAGCTGCACAACCTGCTGGCAAAGGTAGGCATGGCTCTCAATTTCCTCTGCATTTGTGTCCCTTGGATAGACTGTTAAGCTGGACGTCTCTGGATGTTTGAGGAGAGAGCTGTCACTAACTGTCCGCTATGCTAGAGCAAGTTTATAAATTTTCTTATTTCTAAAATTTCGAAAAGACACCACATGTTATACATGTGTATATGAGTATGGGTGATAGGATCAAACCAATCAGTCTGGTCTGTGAAAAAGTCAATCAGAATGATGGATTTTGGAGAGAACCCTGACTTCTTTTTTTTCACCCTCCCATGGCCAGGTCCTGACGTTCCTGCGCAGTGACAACTGGGACACGAGGATCGCTGCAGGACAGGCCATCGAGGCTATCGCCAGGAACGTACCACTGTGGGAGCCACGGGGGGTGGTCAAGAAGGAAGAAGGTACTAGCTATAGTAGTAGAAGTAGTGTTGTAAAAAAAGGAATTTTTGACTGACTTTACTGCAGTCTTCTTCAGTTCAGGTGTGAATGAATGACTAATGACTTAGTACTTTGTACATGTGACCCTTAGTACAGACATGAGACTACATGTAGATCCAAGAAGAGGTTGGATCACAGGCGGTAGGCAAAGGTATTGTCGTTGAATAGCTGCTGAAGTTCCGATCGTGACGAAGTACTCGGCGCGGGGATCACCCGTGCCAAGCTTCCGAGCGAAACCCGAAGCGGTGCCGAAGGCACAAGCGGGGGGTTCGGAGAGCCGAACAGGGTTCGGTGTTCGGCGGAGCCGAACAGTGTTCGGCGGTTTTCGGCAATGTTCGGCGAAGCCGAACTCTGTCTGGGCGAGCCCCGTAGGGGCGAGATAGGTGGGAAAGGACGTTTTAAATATCGCAAATTTCTGCTTAATTATGTGATCCAGCTCACAACATTAATACGATTTATCATCGACGAGACATCTACTACCAATCTAGAGAAGATTGCGGGCCTAAAAGTTGTTAACAACAAAAATATACGGCATTTTATATTGTCGGAATTTGCTCGATTTCCGGGTAACAGGGTTACCAGCAGTACCGCTCCTGCCGCAGCACGCCGCTGCTGCAAAACATGATGACATAACGGCTAGCCAATCAGAGGGAGGAAAATTGGACCTGTGAACCACAGTTCCCGTCAAAGTTTTATTCCTGTGACGTTTCATCTCGTCTGAAGCTCATGTTGTCGCATATTTTTCCCCACCCTCCCCACAATCATGAGTCGATTCGAAAAATTTCAAGCCTCGTATCGGCAATTCATTTACCAAAGTGCTGCAACAGTCGGATAAATAATAGCCACGTAATATTTTTAGAACGACCGATCCGTTCGTATACAAAGGTTCAAACAAAACAAACAAAAACTTGATTCTGTTTCACCAAGGAGGTTTTACATAGAAGGAGAGGGGATAGGACAAGTATTCATTGTACTATGATTATAGCGGGTGAGTCGCGTCAAGGTGTTAATTACTCTGATATGCATACATCCCACGCCGAGTGTTTTGTTTTTCTGGGTGCGACCCGGCGATAATGACTTCGTGTGGACTTCGTGTGGAGCGACTTCGATTTCAGGTACTTTGAGGAGGACTTTGTAACATTCAGAGACTGAGTTACAAGAATACAACGTGGAAGATGATCTCCCTAACGGCGAGTACCAAAACACTGCGGCAACAAACGCTGCAGCCGGCAGCCGCGGTACATATTTCCAACACAAGTATTTGCCCTCCTTGGTTTCACGAGAACTATCGTATATTTCCGTCTACGAAAATCAGACAAAAACAGTGAAAACCCAACTGTTCTTCACATCCAAACAGACTGCTGTGTAGTCTAGCTTTTGCTAATATGCTGTAACCCTTCAAGTTGTCAGTTGAGTCCCAAAATACACGACAATGCACCGAAAAGGTCCGCTACACCACGACGTTCAGTGAAATCACCTCAAGTGGTAACGCTCTTTGAGAACACCGATTTCCTACCCAGTGTTTCTTTAGTAAGAGGTAATTAGCAAAGGACGACGGGAGAAACCATCCCCGCTATTGAGGGGGGGGGGGGCATTTCCGGAGTGAGCGACGGGAGAAATTGTCTTCGGGAGCATTTGAGCGAAAACATGTACCGCGGCGGTTACCCAACATAAATACCGTAGCCTAAAGCCCGTGGTTGGATAGGAAGATTGTGACCGTCTTCAGACTTGTCCCATTAGATGAGCCGGCTATCGGGGCAAGTCAGAAGAAAGTCACAATTTTCCCAATGAACATCTGCTTGGAGATTGCTACATGTTCTACAGAGGGTGAGACATCAACAATTGGTCAAAAGTGGCCCAAACAGAAGATTAAGCTTGGTCTAGTATTTTTGATTTTAGTGACCTAAGCATTAACAACCGTATTCCTTGCCTCTTTTGTGGAAAAAATTTAAATGCGGCTTGAAGTTAAAAGGTCAATTTTGAATAGTGACAGCAAGGAAGTACGTGTAATAGCTATCTAATAATAGACTATTTCCTATGGAAGGATCTGAAATGAACTTAAACAATCAAAGTTAAAGTAGGAAGAACTAAATACATTTTTTCACAACTTTGTGTTTCCAGACCCAGCTGAAGGCAGGTCCACGCCCGTGAGAGACCGTAGTGACAAGCTGGAGTTCTCCAGGTTTGACATCACACGGGTGTTACAGAAGGGGTCCGCACTGCTGGGGTCGGCAGGGACTGAGTTCGACTTGGACGAAAATGAACTCGCAGGTATACATGATTGTATCCATATGGCTGTGTTTTGTAGTTACCTTTTTTTGCGACCCTCGCCGACAATTTTGCCAGGGTAGCCTGTCAACCTGATTGAACTTGTTGATTCTCCTGTAGAAAAAGATAATTCCGAATTAGCAAATCAGACAAAAGACAGTACCTTGGTACACACAGTATAAGGGTGTGAAAATGGTCGGATTCAAGTTTTCCTGCCAGTCCCCTCTTTTTCATCTGGATCAATTTTCACTTCAAGATGGCTGAGATGTACTCTTAAGATCTTATTCTTAGATTGAGAAGCAAGGACATGAATTGTTGTGACCATGGATTCAATGGAGCACCCAGCTCTCTATTTTCATCTGGACCAGTCTTATCAAATCTCCACTTTAAGATGGCTGCAAGTAGATACATTGGTGTGGTCTTCAACTGTTACAATGATTCTTCTTCGATATGAAAGTTGAACTGTAATTTCCAACACAAAAAAATGGACTTAGCCTAATTTTCAACCGATCCACTCCATTCTATGTCAAGCCTAGGGTAAATCCAATAACAGTTCATCTTTGATACACTACGACTTCTACCAAGTTGAACGCAGACAGAAATTCAAATGAATGATTCTCCTTCTCCGGACAGCCATGGACCCTATATAAGGAGCAGCTGGCCTCTGTTTTTATCTGGACCTCTTAATCTTATTAGATCTTCACTTTAAGAAGGCTGCCAGTAGATACATTGGTGTGGTCCTTAAGTTACAGTGATGTTCTTCGAGGTGAAGGGCTAGCAACCCCTCCCTGTAAAAATATACCCTGCTACTGAAACAGCAAAGAACTTGCCATTAGGCACTACAAGGGTCAACAAGAACAACAACTACTTAAAGTTAAACTTAAAACTATTCTCCTCCTCCCGGCAGCTATGGACCCGAAGGAGCGGCTAGCGCACCAGAAGAGGCAGATCCACAAGCGGCTTGGTCTGGACGTGGCGGGCGCGGTAGGCGTCGACACGCAGCAGTTCTTCCAGGACGAGGACCTGGTAATGAGGTCGGAACTCAACAGCCACGCACAAAGGCAACAACAGACACAGGTATGTAGTTATATGTACATATAAATAAAGCTGATAGTATTATCGTGACCAAAACTTTAACTGTATCCTGGCAATTTTAAAGTTCATTGACCTTCTGTCGCTTTACAAGTATGGCTGAATTATTATTAACAAGACTAAACTTTTCATCCAACACTTTAAGAGAAATTGACCAAAGAAATTGACGAAGAAAAAGACCAATTTCTCTTTAAGTGTTGGACAAAAAGTTTAGTCTTGTTAATAATGAATTCTACCAACACAGATGAACTTTCATGCTAAGTATGGCTGAAGCTTGTCGACTGTGTGACAGGATTAAGGAACGCAACTCATTCCAGTAGGATCCACATCAGGGGAGAAACAACAGCTTGAACTCAAAGTCCCAACATTAACCTTTAGCACACTGAAGTAGCCGTTTGGCACCCAATTCCCTATTGCAATTGGTTACATGTCAGGCAGTGGGGAAAGGTTAATAATCAAGGTACTGTAATTCTTGTTTCTTTCACTGTAAATTCATGTTCACTGTTTTCACTGTCACCTCTGTCTGTGAAAAATCCTGCTGTAATTATTTATGATGCCTTCACACATCCGTTCTGTAAATCACTTGGCGCCACCGTGAAGTTGAAGGTCAGTGAAAATGTTCATTTTCCTTACACAGTGAAATTTTGGTACCGTGAAGATAAAGTGAATGACAGTATAATGATTCCATTTTATCTTATCCCTTCCTTAGATATCTGCAGCGGATGCAGTAGCCCAGGAGATGGCGGTCGCGAAACCCGGCATGAGTGCGCGGGAAAAGAACCGCGCCAAGAGAAAAGCCAAGTCGCTCGCCAAGCAGAGGTCAAAGGACATCCAGGAGGGCGTACCTGACCTCAGGTAACCCCGGCCTGTGTAGCAAAATTAGATCTAGAAATGTTGCAAAAAAATCCTCCTTATCTGGTACTCAAAAGTTCCTATAAGTGAATGAATTATCGGGCCTTAGGCCACACCAGTTTAATTTCTTGGTTAACAAATTTTATTCTTAATTTTAGAAGAAAAAAATCATGAAAACAGAAGGCTGGGGTGAAAATTTGCACCTGACACTGTTCACTCCCTGAAACTGTGTGCACCAAAGTAAAAACATTCCTCTGAGACTCTGTTTTCATGTTGTTTTTCCTATCTAGCATTTTTTTAGAATTTTGTTTTTCGTTAACCAAGAAAATGAATTAATGTGGCCTTATCCTTGCCAAAAAATAGCATCCAGTTGCAACATGTAGTTTCTCTTATCATTTATTCTCACACAAATTTCTTTGAAAATTTGGTGTCTATTATTTGTTTTTGCCCAAAGACATGTCTTCGTCTATAAGTTAGGTGAGTACAAAATGTATTAAGGATGGGGTTCATACAGCAGCATCACTTTAACCTTCAGCACACTGAAGTAGCTGTTTGGCCACCAATTCTCTGTTGATTACAGGGTTAGGCAGCAAGGAGAAGGTTAAACTGTAAACACAAAAGAACATCAAAGAACAAATTCAACCAAACATGAGGACTACACTCTTTTAACTTGAGACTCTCATTGTGAATTTGTCTGCTGCAGTTCCAACTCCCAAAGCCAGGGGGAGGAGCCTGATCCCAAGAGGAAAAGGACCACGGCAGTCCTGGTGGACCAGCCGGCGGACGCAGACAGGGTCGTGATGGACCAAGTACTGGACAGCAGCGTCATGTTCGAGGAGGTCAGGGGTCATGTTTGTTTGTTTGTTAATGTAGTGGTATCACCTCAATGTTTTGAACAGGAAGTTTTGTAGTTAACATCATCAACTACTGAATTCATTTTCTTGGGAACTGAACTACCTGTCACACCTAATTACCTTGGCACATGTAACTATAAACGTTGTCTAAAGCTATCTAATGAGGATGCTCCTATATATAGGTCACTGCAATAACATTGAAAATAAAACCAGTGTCAGCAAACATTTCAAGATTTACTTTATTTTACATGTATTACTGCCCTGACACTGCCCTCCACACATGTTGTCCAGTGATGCCGCTGACTTATATTTTCCTGACCGTTCTTGTTCCCCTAGTCAGAAGACTGGCCCTTCGAGTCCTTCTGTGAGGTGCTGCTAAACGACTTGTTCAGCCCAAGTTGGGAGGTAAGACTGTGGTTTATCTGGTTTGTGGAAAGCCCAGAAATACATTATATGTTTGCAGTTGAGTCTTGGCTTGATAATACAGTACATGTTGTATAATCAGACCTGTACGAGTGACCACCTCTGCATGAGAACCACCTGGCCGATGTACCACTTTTTGGCAATCCCTTTTTTCCGTTGACACATTAACAAAGAATCCTGGCTACTGTGACCACCTGTCCACATAGACCAGAGTTTATCGATCCGCTGAGTGGTCCTCCAGGGGTAGATTCGGCTGTAAGCTCAATGGCAAGTCGCAGGCAATATCTTGAGTTTGAGCAGCGTTTTTTCTCTCACCTGCATGTGTGTTCCTTCAGGTGAGGCACGGGGCGGGGACAGGGCTCAGGGAGATAGTGAAGACTCACGGGAAGGGTGCAGGGAGGACGGCAGACACACCTGCGGACCAGGTAAGGAGATTTTCATCTTTGACCAAGTTTGTATGAACTTTTCCTGGTATCTTCTTTGTACAAGACCTAAAGTATATAACGTTTTAATGAGATCCTGAATGATTAGCCTCCCATACAAACTTGAAGGCTAATACCATCGTGTAAAGGAACAAGGGAAATATGTCAAATATTTTTGACAATGCCTCAGGGGCAAGTCTGATGGGATAGTATTGTTACAAATAAGACAAGGTTATGTGTCATGTACGCTACATTTTAGAAAATTGTTTGTTTGTTTCCCAGATGGACAGCAGTAATCAAAAGTGATTAGAAGACGTAGCCCTGATACTGCTCTGTGTGTTTTCCCTGACTGTGTTTACATGTTTGTTTGTTTGTTCCCAGATGGACAGCAGTAATCAACAGTGGTTGGAAGACGTCGCCCTGAGGCTTCTCTGTGTGTTTTCTCTGGACAGGTTTGGAGACTTTGTGTCAGATGAGGTGAGAAAATGTTGTAATTCACTTCTACTACACTGTATGAGTACGGTAGCTGGTGTCATCATGACTTTGATTTTTGAGCTTGTTTTTGACTCTTCTTACCCAAAGTCTAGAAGGAAAAGAGGGAAAAATGAAATCGTTTGACAATCGCACCATCAAATGGTTTGTTAATAAAACAAGATTCTTGTACAATACACCACTATGATCAATTTAGAAAATATCATATTCATGCTTTCAAGAGTTTCCTGACAATGATGAGACATTGATTTTATAGGGCGTACAAATGTACGTTGCCTTAAAGCTGTTGATTACACAGTTAGTAATTATTGTTATAAAGCTACAAGTTCAACATTTGCCCATAGGTTGTTGCCCCAGTGAGAGAGACCTGTGCCCAAACCCTGGGGGCCGTGCTGCATCACATGACCTCTGAGGGTGTGAAGGGGGTTCTGGGAATCCTGATGCAGCTCCTGGAGCAGCCCCAGTGGGAGGTTAGGCATGGGGGGCTGCTGGGGCTCAAGTATCTGCTGGCTGTTAGGAAGGTAAGATTTTGTGAGAATTCAAGGCTGTAACATAACTCTGGAATTGGGACATCACGCTTGCCCGCTACTATTGGACGGTTGCCAAAGGAATAGCGCCTAATTTTGTAAATTTATGGGGGGAACAGATCTACTAGAAAGTAGTATCACTATCAAAAAGTAAGAGTGGCCATCAACAACAAATATTACAATGAAAGTAGCATATTTTCGCATCATTGATTGATTGATTGTTGATGAAGGGTGGACATCCAAGTAATAGTTGCTCAAGCAACTAAAATTTGAAAACGGTAAGACGTTTCTTTTGTCAGTAACTGATTGATTGATTAATTGATGGATTGATATCTATAGGAACTTGTGGAGGCCACCCTCCCTGCCATTGTCCCAGCAATCGTCCAGGGTCTCCAGGACAGCGTTGACGACGTGGTTGCCGTGGCAGCGGCCAGCATCGTCCCCGTGGTTGACTCTCTCGTCAAAATACTCCCGCAACAGGTAAGGGTTTTTTGGCTACACCTCTGGGCCGGAGCCATTTTGTTGATGTTCTTTTGACGACAATTTTCCACTTACTGGATCATCCTGCTCGATTGTTTATTAACTTTTAATACTGGAAAGTGAAAGAGATCTCAAACCAGTTCAGCTCGCTGAAGAGCTAATCTCCACTGGTCATGACAGAGAGGACAGACGTTGTGCACAGTACTTACAGGTTCATTCTACGGTGGAAATTCCCCTAGCTCTTTTAGACGAGAATTATGAACAGTATAGATCACAGCTTAATGTCCTAGCTCTTTTTGACAAGAACAATGAACAGTGGATCACAGCTTGACGTCCCTTCGTAAGGATTGTGGCCCTTTCCAGTAGCGTGCATGTCACGTGAGCGAACCAGCCTGGACATGAACTCCCAACTTCTTAGTAAAGTTTTAGTCCAGAGGTAGTGTCACTAATAACTTAGATGCATGTATATTGACAACATGCTATCACAGTGTACACTGTATAGCTAGACATTATGTCACTGCCCAAGTAAGTCTTGTACAGTAAGTCTTCTGCATTTACAAAACTTATCAAATTTTTAAATTCTTAAACTTTTCCCCCAGGTCCCCAGTATTGTGAAGATCCTGTGGGATGCCCTGTTGGAGCTGGACGACCTGACAGCCTCCACAAACAGCATCATGCTATTACTCGCCTCCCTGCTGACCTACCCGGGGGTCACAGCACAGACAAGGTAAGCTGTGATATTGCTGTCTCTATCCAAATGCTGTCCGACCCCAAGGTCAGAGTGTAGGTGCTGTTACTGGCCTCCCTGCTGACCTACCCGGGGGTCACAGCACAGACAAGGTAAAATTCAATATACGAGTTGTCCTTAGCCAAATGCTGTCCAACACCAAGGTCACAGCTTAGGAGTGACACTGCTGTTTCTGGTTTTATCTTGGAGTCACAGCACAGACAAGGTAAGCTGTGATATTGCTGTCATTTTCCAAATGCTGACCTACCCTGGGGTCACAGCACATTTACAGGCAAGGTAAAGGTTAAAGTACGAGTTGTCACTAGTCAAATGCTGTCAAACCCCAAAGTCATAGCATACAATGTAGGAGTGATTATACTGCAGTTACTTAAGCCTCTCTGCTGTCCTATCATGGGGTGACAGCAAAGACCAGGTAAGGTATTAAATATGATATTTCTGTCAGCTAAATGTTGACCCACCAGGTGTAATAAGAGTAATACTGCTGTTACTGGCTGTCCTACTGGTACGCCATGAGGTGACAACACAGCCAAGTAAAGGCAGAATGTCAGTGATATTCAATGCTGTAACTTTTGGTGATCACAGTAAATTATTGTGCATTTTCCAATTTACTCGAAAGTAATGTTGGTTAAGTCTGACAGCAAACCTCATCCATGTTTTTTTTTAAATTTCTAACTAACGAGGTTGCACCATGGCCGGTGCTGTGGCACATTTCGGGGCACAGTGACATTGTCTGTGTCCCGTCCAGCCCAGCACCTAGATCACCCGCTCCGATGCGCGACCAGGTCGGGTTAAGGCAGCCCACCTGGTCTCAGGGGGAGCAGACATGTTCCTTCAGTTTGGAAGAAGTATCGATTCAAAGTTTGACACCTGTTAAAGTGCATTATGTAGACATGATATGAAGGATATATTTATGGCATTATTCATGCTTGTGCCGTGAAAGACTTGTGCATGCAATACTTTGTTGAAGTGTGTACTGTCAGCCTACCTGCCTGTTAGTGAATGAGTGACTGTGTGTTAGGGGGAAGGAATAACGTCATGTAAGCTCAGCAGTCTGTGACTTTGTTGTCTGGCCTTCTCATATCTGTATCCGTTACAGCGATTTGGTCCAGTGCGTTTGTGAATGTGTTTTGTCAATATTCCGAAAATTTGTGTTTTTTCCCTACCAGTTCTGGTTCAGTGTTAACGACGTTGGTTCCCCGACTCTGGCCATTCCTCCATCACACCATCCCCTCTGTCAGAAAGGCCTCCCTGGAGACCATCCACACACTGCTAGTCTCTGACAGTCCTCAGGTTAGTCCACACAAAGGCTTTGTCAAAAGAGGGAAACTATACCATATGTGAGCTATGTAATACTGTTAACTGAGCACTCTCTCTCTCTCTCTCTATTAATTTTTTATTTATTGATTGATTAGTCTTAAGGGCAGTCCCTTTAGTTAACAGTAACTGATTTCCAAGGAAGCCCTTACATTACAGATAATGAATAAACAGGTCATAACATATATAATCTCTATCCATTTTAATGTCTTTTATTCCCAATCATATGGGGGTTGGACCTGCTTGCACATGGATGGGGGAGCCCATGGACTCCTCATCAAGTACAAGTCTTTCTTTTGTAGCAAGAGTTTTTATGGCTGGATGCCCTTCATAACGCCAACCCAAACCCTACTGTAGGGCTTAGGACACTACAACATGATGTTCCCCTAGCTGACAGACAATAAAGCACGCAGTCCCATAACCAGTTAACAGCTTCTTGAATGTGCAAATATTATTTTTCCCAGGCGCCGTGCTCTGATTGGCTGCCACCCCTGCTGCAAGACGCCTTTCGACACGTGTTCCAGCGCAGCATCACAGAGACCAAGGACAGCATCCTGGACATCATACAGAAGGTGATGCCTTCTCTTCAATGTTTTTCCATGCAGTAAACAACAAAAATCCCATCTTAAACCTTTGAGAACTTTAAAAACGTGAGTTGACAAGAACATGTCATAATGGTTTTTTAGTTCAGCTTCCGTAAAAATTGTGTTATGTTCCATAAACCCTGATTTTGACAGCTTGAAACAAAGCCACTTCAGCTGCAGTGTTCAGATGTCCTGCTGTAGCTATCGAAGAAGACAGTGTTGAAGTACAATGTATCTGTTGCAGTTGCCTGCCCTGTCTCTGCACTGTGCATGCATCACGTTGTGCCTGGTATTGTTAAAGCTGAATTTGCTGTGCAAATGTTTTGTTAGGTCTAATGTTTACCGATCCCTGATTAGGTGTCATTAAAGTGTCTGCAGGAGGCACCCCTAGAGTACCTAGTGGCGGCCGCCTATCCCTGGCTCAGTGCCTGGTTGTGCCTGGTGTATTAAAGATGACATCTCTGTATGTTTAGGTCTGGTTGTGCCTCAGGTGTATCAAAGCTGACATCTCTGTATGTTTAGGTCTGGTTGTGCCTGGTGTATTAAATCTGGTTATCCTGTATGTTTAGGTCTGGTTGAAGTTACTGGAGAAGGCACCCCTGGAGTACCTGGTGGCCGCCGCCTGTCCCTGGCTCAGTGCCTGGTTGTGCCTGGCCATGCAGCCGGCACAGGTACAGATAGACTCTGCTATGCTGGTGGACAGCCGTATGAAGGGAAAGGTAAGAACAAAAAAACTTACAAAACTATGATTGTAAGTACTCACAGTCTAAGCATACGATTGATTATACAAGTCGTTAATAAGTAGAAAAGATCTCTAACAGTATCTAGTATCTGCTGTCTTTCATCAATGAAAAGTTAATGCTCTCTGAGTCTGATATACAGAGTGACCGTATCCAGTTGTTTGCTTTATTTTGTGTGATGTACCTGGATGTCTAGCCGACATCAATACAATATGGCATGTTTTTCCCCATGTCTTCACCCCTACTTGTTATCTATGTGGCATATTTACGTGCCTGTACTCTGCAGACTGAATTGTATTGTTAACACAGGAGAGAGGACCCTCCACTCCCAGGAGTCGGACAGCCCCCCTCATCAAGGAGGTACGGGAGTACATCGGAGGGGCGGAGTCGGTTACCATGGATACCCCACAGTCCAGGGACCACTGTGTCATTAAAGCACGTCTCACCGCTGTCAGGTAACCTTGACCTGCAACCTTGAACTGTCCAGTTTGAGTTAGGTTCCAGTGTTGCATGCTACTGGAAGGGTTGTAGTCCTTAGGGTTATGGGTTGATAAGCTGTAGTCCATTGCTTGTTTATTTGTTTATTTCTTAATTTCATCCCAAAACAACTGCGTTGCCCCTTCAACTTATGAAAGTTGATTTCCAAGAGGGCCCAGCATATACAGAACAAATGTTACATTCAGTGTGGCGTACTTTAGACTGAGATATTATTACAGTGCTTTGAATATCATCATCTCTGCTATACCTCCACCTGAACCTTTGACCTTGTTTCCCTATAGGTTACTGGGTTGCCTGTCGTCCTACATTGGACAGCCGCTGTCCACCTTACAGCCAGGTGAAACAGCACCGGTGGACAGCCTGGGACAGCTGCTGTGCTTCCACCTGAGCGGGAAGTCTGCTGTCCAGAGGATGGTGGCAGCTCTGGTGGTCAGGAACTGGGCTGAGTTTCAACAGGTTGGGTTCTGTACATCTCAAAAGATGTTGCTTTATTTTTTTTCAATGTAGATTGGAGAATGTGTACTAGTCAATGTGGGAAATGATAGACATTCCTATTTGTAATGAATCAGACCTAACTGCATTCATAATCAATTCTCTCTTTATTTTTGGTCTGGGATACTTAAAGTCTCAACAGTACTGCTGTATCAAAGTTTTGTGATGTAACCCTTTTTAAACCACTGTAAAAAATAATCATTACACCTTACTAGTTAGTATATTTACTAAGTCTTATTTATCCTCTTCTTCCCTTATGAGACAAGTTTTCAGTTCAAGAAACTGTGAATTATTGTAATTCTAATCTATCAATCAGATATTCCTTATTTTCAATATTCTCCTAAGTTTGAAGTAACACTGTCTTTAATCTTTTCTTTAATGCCCACAGCAAAAAAGCCAAGATAGCTGCTGTCCTGCGGCTGTGAGACAGCGGTTACAGGAGGTGCTGACAGAGAACCTGTACTACGACGAGATCACAGCGCAGTTCACCACCATGCAGACAGAGTGCAGGGTCAGTCACATGTCTGTTTTCTTCATAAAAGAGTTTAGAAGGTGGTTAAACTTAAAATTGCAATTAGTTCATATTTAAAGGGTTGATTACTAGCTTGGTTCAATTGTTTGATGACTTCAGGAAATTCACTGGCTAATAGTAATTGACTGGCTGATGACTAGGCCACCTTGCTGAAGTGTTGACCATAAAATTGACATTAAGATAACTTATTGATTACAAGTCTCTGGCTTGTCACAATTATGATGTTTGTACCTTACAGACGTTCCTGACTGCCCTCCAAGCCTATGGCTGTCCTGTAGACACCATCGCCAGACAGGGCAGTTTGTTGACCGTGGAGCAGGCCTCGGCCCTGGCTCTGACCCCCTGCAGTCAGGGGGTGATGCCTAACCAGCTACAGGTGGGTGAATGGGGTGTTTGTGAATGTCAGTGTTTGAATACACTATGATGGCACAAGTGGTAATGCAACCCTGCTTCTTCGCCATCTGGATAAAATTCTGTGGATCCTGGGGCCCGAGTTCAATCATAGGTTTGACTCCAGCTCGGACATGTTGTAAGGGATTGCATTCATCATTTCGGATGATGATGTAAAGCCAGCAGCCTCGTGTATGAGGGAGCTTAAGTCATAAGCCTCAAGCGTCAAAACTGTGCACGTAAAAGAACCCATCACACTTATCGAGAAGAGTAGGGATGACCTGATGTGCTTTGACAAAAATGCGAGCCATAGCAAAGCCACATTGCACTACCACTAGCTATACTTGAGAAAGCATCATGCTTCACCCCAAGTTGAGAATGACTGCTTTACCTTTTGTTTTCTCCCCCCAGAGGTTAGAGGGTAGGCGCCGTGCACCATCGGCACGTTGAGTGCAGTGTCGCCCGCGCTATCGTGTCCCTCCGACTCCTACCCTAATCTATCTGAGATCATTGTCTTTCCCCAGAGGTTAGAGGGTATGCGGTCCCAGCTGCAGGCAGCGGTGCAGGAGACCGGTACGGAACACGCTGTGCACCACCTGCGCGTCCAGTGCAGTGTCGCCAGCGCTATTGTGTCCCTCCGACTACTACCCTAATCTATAGATCATTGTCTTTCCCCAGAGGTTAGAGGGTAGGCGGTCCCAGCTGCAGACGGCAGTGCAGGAGACCAGTACGGAACACGCTGTGCACCACCTGCGCGTCCAGTGCAGCGTCGCCAGTGCTCTCGTGTCCCTCCGACTTCTGCCCGACAAACTCAACCCCATCATACGCCCACTCATGGACACACTCAAGAGGGAGGACAACTCCCTTTTGCAGGTGAGATGCTCTTTTTTTCCCACATTCTTTTTATTCAATTTGCCAAAATATGCATGGAACCCATTCATCAATGATCACTGATAACAATTAGAACACAATGCTCTTAGCACAAACCATGCCAAGCAACCAAGTGGAACAGGCAACCACACGCAGTTACAAGTCACATAGAAACAGTCAAGTCCAAATTTTTACTAACTTAAAAACTCCATGCTAAGCAAACAACTTACCCAACTACAAATGTTGCAAGCATTTTTTGTGGTCCCCAGGGGACATGTACACCCCACCCCACAATCAAAATTGAATTTGGAGGTCAACAGACATCATGGAATTTACTGTATTGATGAATCTCTTAAAGACTTTAAATTAGTGATTGCAAGCACTCTAAGACTCTTATTCTTGAGTTCTAACACTAAAAATGTCTTAAACATGCATCCGCAAAACATAACATCACTGCATTTACAATATACCTCAACTAAAGACTAAAGATTAAACTGAAGAATCTCAAATAAACAAACCTTTTCCTTCCCCCTCCCCCCTCCCCAGGAATCTGCTGCTCGAAGTCTTGCCTTGCTGCTAGAACAGGCCATGACCAGGACCCCCTGTCCCAACCCCAAAATCACCAGGAACCTTCGAGGGTTCGCCTGTGCAGACTGTGTGCAGACGCCGCTTGTCACACAGCCTTTACAGCCTCTCAGGGGTCAGTCGGCAACATTTTTTTCTTTTCTTTGAGCTTCGAGGTCAGATCCTTGAAAAAGCCACACGCAAGGCGAAACTAGTCGGTGTGGGCTCGAATAAAGTTCTAAACGGGAACTATGCGGCTACAGGATCTTTTCTGAAGACATGGCATGAGTGTGTGCAGTTGGCTTGAAGTTGTCCACTTACTACTACTTTTTGCCTACTTTTCTTTGAAATTTGTCGCAAATATTTCAACAAAATTGATCGCTTTGTGGACAAAAAAAAATACAGGTGACACAATCATGCACTAGTTCTGTACTAGACAAGAAAAACTTACTGTAGACTAAGTGGTAAGTTGGAAACAGATTTTGAGCAGTGAACACCTGACCATACTCATTTTCTTCATGACCAGTTTAATGCACATTTTCTGGCATAGCTTTCATCACACATGGGACCAACTTTATATATTACAGCATAGCAATTTGAATGATACTTGTATTGTGTGTTTCGATGTATCATACAATGTATAGTATTTTTCTTGACAAAATTATCACTTTTTAGACCTCCTCTCTTATGAAATGTAGAACCAGTCTCCAGGCCAGCCAGCCCGGTATGTGGGTCCCCTGCGGCCACCCCTTCCCCCTCGGGCAGGGGTACTCCCCCTGTGTTTCCCCCCACCACGGAGGGGGTGTCCAAGACCTCAGGGATCCTTACGCTGGTCAGGCAGCAGAGGGAGGCTGCCATAGCAACAGCCAGCAGGCGAGGAGGGCGTGGCAGGAAGGCCATGGGGTTAAAGGTCGACATGGAGGTACTGGCTGAGGATGATGAGGTGGGATGTCACGGATAAATAGAACACACTTATTCTGCCATCTTGAATTTAGACGTCATCTACCATTTGAAATATTATGTTACATAATAATGAATAGATGAGATAGGGAGGATTGTAGGTTTAACTAACTGTAACAGTATCAGATAAAGTTTTAATTATTTTCATTTGATATATATTAAGGGTAGTCCCTTCACTTAACTGAGTAACTGATTTCCAAAGGAGCCCTAGATATTTGTTTAGAAGTAGAATGAATCACCAAATGCTTACTCAATTATAGAGAAATCTGTTAGGAGGAGTAAGATTTTGTGCTTTAGTAAGGGGTATGTATGAATGTCCTCCATTAAACAAATTTAGCTTGTGTGACTTTATCGTAATTTCATTTTTTCTGAAAAGCAGATCCGTGAATCTGAGATGGACCCTGGTAAACTAAAATAAATTGAATTGAAATTTTAAAAAAAACACAGTCAAGTCAATAAAAGTAAGACCTTTATTTTACTTCAAAATGCTTGTTAGACCACACGGCCGCTTTTCAACAGAGTTAAAGTAGAGGGGGAGGAGTCACGGATAAGAGTAAAAAAACATTGATGTCTAATTGAATGAAACCTCCTCTGTAGGCTCAGAAGCTGGCTGCGGTGCAGGTCCGTGGGGCAGGGCTGGTGCTGACTCAGATCGCCAGGCACTTCAGCTCCGGGCTGACCACAGCCCTGCCGACACTGTGGGACGCCACGGTGGGGGCACTGTCATCGGTTAACCCTCCTCCCGATGCAGGTATGTACTACTGTAACGGTGGGGGCACTGTCCTCGGTTAACCCTCCTCCTCCTGATGCAGGTATGTACTATTGTAATGGTCGGAGCGCTGTCATCGGTTAACCCTCCTCCTGATGCAGGTTGGTAGTTGGAATGGGTTGCAAATTGAAGCCTTTTGTCACATTATTGTAAGTTTGTTTCGCTCACCATTAAAAATCTTAACAAGTTAGAACTGCCTTTAAACAGGTTGATGCTGTATTAGTTTCCAAATGACATGCCGATACAGTGTGTACATCATACTTCCTATTCTAGAATGCACCTTGATGCAAATTATCCTTACCAACATTTGAGCATACTTCTGTGACGCTCTTGTGCCCTGTAGACTCCGCCCACGACGGTCCAGCCCAGGACCTGGTGAATGCACTACAGGTGGTGGAAGTGATGGGCCCAGCCTTACATCAACAGCTACATACACAGGTCAGTTGTTATGCATGATTGCAACTCCAGAAACTTGCTTAACATTTAGTAAACAACAGGTCAAAGGTGCCTGGGACTGGGAGTCTGTACTACTGTAAATGCAGTTAAGTTTGCATGGTTTTAATTTCGCGGTAGGGAGAAAATGGAGTGGTCAGGGTGGTTTTAAGTTCGCATTTGAAACAATAAAAAGACAAGGGGGTAAGAGGGCAAAAAAATTTGTGGTGGTTTTAAGTTTGCGGCAAAGAGCTTACGGTGAAAATTGCGAACGTAAAACCACCGCTGTATTTACGGTATCCCAAGTCCCCCATTTAAAAAACTCGTCACTCGTCACTCGTAATGCAGCTGGTGCAAGTGCTACCCCAGCAGTGCACCTGTCATGTGACTGCAGCGTTGGGTCTTATTTGCCAGGGAGTCTGTATTATCCCTGGTCTAGTGTTTAGTAACCTGCCTCTGGACCAAGAGGTTGGGAGTTACCTGACATGCACGCAGCTGGAGAGGACTGTAGCAGTCCCTAAGACAGGACGATGAGCCCACATTGTACATTGTCAAAAAAGCTAGGGGAATTTACCAGGTACAATGAACCTGTCCATAACTGAACATAGCATCAGTTTTTTTCTGTCACATCCAGTGGAAGATTCTGTTAGTTATATAAACTGGTTAAAAGAGATCTTTGAATTCACTATTTATCAAGGTCACTTGATACATTTTGTATGTTCCATATTCCAGCTTGTCCAAGTGTTACCGCAGCTGTGCACCTGTCTGCACCACCCCTACACCGCGGTCAGGCACATGGCGGCCAGGGTTCTGGGCATGCTCAGTACAGTGGTTACCGTGGAGACCATGAACACGGTGCTGGGTCATGTGATCCCCATGCTGGGTGCATCAGATGAGGTTCAGAGGGAGGGAGCCATGGAGGCACTCAGCTGTATCCTTCATCATTTCTTTACATTTTGTTTTATTTGTTTTTATCTTTTTTTAAGTTATCGATCCATTGATACTTGAACTAAATAAGGCAGACATTCTTCATGATTACCAAATTTCCTTGATCTTTTCATGCTTTAGCCTTCTTCAGGACCAGTGTGAATGGTTGATTGCTCTAGAAATGGTGATGTTATTAGCAGTAACATCAGCAATTGGTCAAAAGTATTGGGAAGTGAATTATGATTCTTCATGATATATTTGCTCTGAAATTGGATTGATCATAATTGCAAAATTGCTTTTGGTGAGAAAATGTTGGAAACAGCTGCAGTATTCCATGAACATGTACTGTATGCTTCAGAAGTGTTCTCCTTGTCACAACCATTTGAACCACTGTGACAGCTTTTCAGTAATCAACTAGATTAGATGAAAACATAATTGACATTTCCTTAACAAGGCTGTTGTACCCAGACATAGTAGAGAAGCTGGGTGTTGAGATGATCCCGTACATCGTGCTGCTGGTGGTTCCGGTGCTCGGCAGGATGAGCGACCAGACAGAGTGCGTGCGTCTCCTTGCAACGCAGTGTTTTGCCACACTAGTAAGACTCATGCCACTGGAGGTGAAGAGAAGTCTTTTTGTTCGATTTTCAACTTGTGGCTCTATAAACTCTGATTTTACATATTAATCTAATGGCCCTAAATCTACGAAAAATATCACATTTTCGGCTTAAATGTTTGCGATGCAGGTGATCATCCATTTCCTTTTTGCTGAAGATTAAAAGCAGACAACATCATGACAAAGTTTGACTTGAATTGTCAGCAACTTGCAGTTTGTATAATTGAATTGTCCTCTTTTGGCTCCAAAACTCAAAGACCCCAAATGTGATGTGTGATGTGAAAAAAATATTCAGCACATTTGCAGTGGGGAACCTTGTGTTAATTTTTTAAAACATTCCCCAACAATTACAACTGTAATAGTTAACTCAAATGTTCTCTTTTTTCAGTAAGCCAAGCACACATGTGCACTGGTATCTCTTCTTCTCTTTGTTTAAATCATTGTTTGTTTGTTTCCTTTTAAGGCTGGAATCCCGAACCCTCCCGACATGTCGGCAGACCTGATCGAGAAGAAAACCCAGGAGAGGAGGTTCCTGGAGCAGCTGCTGGATAACTCTAAGGTGGAGAAGTACGTGGTACCAGTCCCCATCCAGGCTGAACTCAGGAAGTACCAACAGGTGGGACTTTACTGCTCTCTATTATACTAGTTCAGAGATCATAGTGTACTTCTGCACCTCTTAACCTGCAGAGCAGACTCTGCCAAAAGTGGAAAATTCAGGTAGACCATAGACCTTAGCCTGGGACCTCCTCCCCCCTACTTTGCCCCTCGCGGGGTTATGTGGGGCTTACTTAAGTTGAAGTTGAAGATAATTGCTAAACCATGTCATCGCACAGGTGGCTATACATATATACAGTCTTCAACTGCGACCTGTTGACCATAACTGTCACCCAAAGAAAGCCTTAGAGAAATAGAATTGCCCATTGCAATATGTATTACATGGTAGCAGAGAGTCCAGCATGCAGTATTTTTTCATGTATGTTACTGCATGGACAGATTGGTTACAACAACTATGATTTAAGATTTCATCGAAGTGTTCCTCTGAATTTGTAATGAAGTCTTTCCTTTATTATTCCAGGATGGTGTGAACTGGCTGGCGTTCCTGAACAAGTACAAACTGCACGGTATCCTGTGTGACGACATGGGGCTGGGCAAGACGCTACAGTCCCTGTGTATAGTGGCAGGGGACCATTTCCATAGGGCTGCAGAGTATAAGGTAAGATACAACATATATGGTGTCATAATTTTATTCCACTACCATAGGGTAACAGTATATTAGGGTATGACATAAATCTGTGTGTATGCAATTTAGTGGCAGGTGACCATTTGCATGTGGTAACAGAGCATAGGTTAAGATTTAAATTACACTATTAATATAATACCAATCTGTACACCAATTTTGTACCGGTGCAATGGTAGAGTGTTCTCCTTGCAGTGGTAGGCCGTGAGTCCCTGGCCGGGTCACACTTAAGACTCTAAAAATGGTACATGCTGCTTTTTTGCCTAGCACTCGTGAATTTGGGAAAGAGTATGGCAGTTAAACACACACCACTATCAGCACATCTAATTGTCAGTCACTGTTTAAAGCTAACCATTGAGGATGTTTCCACAGTCAAGTTCCACATTATGATAGTTCTAGGGAAAAACAATTTTTGAAAACCTCAATTCTGGATTGATTACTCCTAGACTGGTATTTGTATACTTGAAGGCATGGCTATTTCTTGGTCTTTTCTGAGCTGTATCTGTATTTTGGTTTGCCTTCTGCAGAAGTCTCACCACGCTGACTGTGCCCCCCTCCCCTCCATCGTGGTCTGCCCCCCCACCCTGACGGGACACTGGGTCTACGAGGTGGAGAAGTTCGTGTCCTTAGATCACCTGAACCCCCTGCACTACACAGGACCCCCCTCCGAGAGGAACAGGTCGGTGGAAAAGTGATTTAACGAATCATGTAGATTTGTCCATATCAAAATCATAATTATAACTGATGTATATGTATAATAATGTAAATTTTGTCAATGGTAAAATGAAATATCCTTGTGTAAATTTGTCAATGGCAAAAAATAGATATGATGAAGTCTGTGTAAATTACAATCATGGTCACAGAACTACACAGGACCCCACTGAGAGAAACCTGTTCTGTGGAAAAAATGATAAACAGTCAAAATTGCCCCAAAAGACCAATCGGGTTTGGTAAAATCTAGTCTATGCGGACAAATGGTCTCTAGAAACAGGATTTTTAATGCCTGTTGTGTCAGTGGGGAAAATCACATAACTAAAGGGACCAACATTAGTAAGACTTATTGTTGAGGATTGTTTGCTTCCCTCTCAGGTTAAGAAGCCGAGTGAAGAAACACAACCTTGTGGTGGTGTCTTATGACATTGTGAGGAACGACATCGATTTCTTCAGGTGGGTGTTTTTGCATCTTCAGGTATTTACCTCTACGTCAACTCAGAATATAGCCATACAGTTATTTACATCATTCACCCGGACGGGAGACCTGGCGCATCCCCATCATGTATCAGCCAACAAAAGGGTATGTCACCCCGCAAGGGGCGGTATAACCCCGACGGTGCACGTCGCACGTAAACACATGGCACGTAAACACGTGGCACATAAGTATGTCGCACGTAAGCACGTCAACTACCTACCTACATGTACCTACTAATAACTCAGAATATGTTCTACTATGAATTAAAAACAGCAATTCTATCCTACAATATGTGTACTTTGCATTCAATATGACTAATGTGCAGTTTGAATAAGATGTGACTGTGCAATCTGAATTTACTGTGTGCATTCTGTGAATTTTTTTCTCCTTAAAACTCTTCCTGCCTCAGGACCATCCAGTGGAACTACTGTATCCTGGATGAAGGGCACATCATCAAGAATGGCAAAACTAAGGTGAGTGGGAATAATAGGGACAGGTGCTGTTTTTGCACTATACTATCTAGTATATAGTATGGAAATTATAGAGGATTTCGGACTCGGAATGTTTGAAGGAATTCTCACCTTATGGATGGCAACTGCATACAGACACCATAATTGTACCGTCACACTGGCTTTAGGAATAAAGCATGCTGATGTTTAAGGGGTTTGTTTCTGAAAGCCATCATGATGATAATGTTTCTTTAAGCCATGATACCCTAAAAATAGTTACTCAAGCAACAGGATAAAATTTTGAAACAGTCAGACGTTTCAGACAGCATCCGCTGTCTTTCGTCAGTGACTAAAGATAGGACTGGAGAACTGAAACGTCTGACTGTTTCAAAATTTTATCCAGTTGCTTGAGTAAGTATTTTTGGCGTATCTTACTACCTGGATGTCTAACCTTCATCAACGTATTAAGCCATAAGTCTAAAGTTGATGCACTAGATGCATGTACATTGGCTTCATGTTAACAAAATGTGTGTTTGTTTGTTGCCAGATTTCCAAAGCCGTGAAGCAACTGCAGGCCAACCACAGACTGATTCTTTCTGGCACGCCCATTCAGGTATACATGTATAATAACTGCTCTATTCATTAGAGACATGGGATATTGATTGCATTCTTCACAACCCCATTGTCTACTGATTAAGTACAGGTTTTAGGCCTCCACACACCTCAGGATTGAAAGAGTTAAATACAAAATAATGTACTCTAACTGACTTTGATAATCGTGATCATCACTTTATTGTTGTTGTTAAACAGTGTTGTTGTTGTTATCATGTGTTCATTTCCCCTTCATTCTACAGAACGATGTACTGGAGCTGTTGCTTGACTCCCTCGTATTTCATTCATTCATCCAGCCTTTCATTTCTTCCCTCTCTCTCCCCTGTAGAACAATGTTCTGGAGCTGTGGTCTCTGTTCGACTTCCTCATGCCAGGGTTTCTGGGTACAGAGAAACAGTTCATGGCCAAATATGGCAAACCCATCCTTCAGTCGCGGGACGCCAAGAGTTCCTCCAAGGAGCAGGAAGCAGGTGAGAAGGAGTCTTCTGGTTTTTACACCTGGTTTGATAAGGAGGGAGTCTTGTTTTTACACCTGGTTCGATAAGGAGGGAGAAGCCTATACATTTCTTAACAACAAGTGCAGTAGATGGATGCTTTATTAGTATTACAAATTTAATGCATATTTTAGAAATGCTTACTAATAGATTTGTACGTTTCTAGTGATTTGGGACAGGTGTTTTAGCAATTGTCGCTTAGCAACACCTTACCCTGCACGACTTGAAGGCAGAGAGCAATGCAATGGTGTCGAAAACATAACTTAGCATATTGCTATCATCTACTGGTATTGAATTTTAACCATGTCTTGCTGATATCTGTGTCAAATGTTGCAGATAGCAGTGACTGTTAAAGATTATTGATTGATTGATTTATTGATTGATTGATTGGCTTATTAATTTATTGATCATTTCCTTCCTTTATGTCCTCTGTTTAGGTGCCCTTGCCATGGAGGCGCTCCACCGACAAGTTCTGCCCTTCCTACTCAGGAGGATGAAGGAAGACGTCTTACAAGACCTGCCGCCCAAAATAATCCAGGACTACTACTGTGAGCTCAGCCAGCTACAGGTAGGGGAAAACACCATTTTCTATGCCCCGGCAAGAACAAAAGGACTTACTTCAGAACTATTAATTAGCCGCTTAGCCGGCAAGAGAGAGACACGCACACGCATTTTGGCCGTCAAGTGAATTTCGATGGAGAGCGGACCGCTCTGGGATGCGACTAGTACCGCTGAGAACCAGGGGGAAGTGGTCTGAGCGGAGGTGCCGAAGGGGGGTGAGCACGTGCTGGCCTGCTCGGGACGCGTCGGTGGAGGCAGAGCTTGCGAGGCCAAGCCAATTAGCAAAAATGACCACGGGGACATTTTTCCACCATCAGTCAATCAAACTGTGCAATTAGGCAATATAAATCTGTACACAATATTGGGTACCTGTCATGTCAGAGATTTTGTTTGAACCTTTGTTTATTCTTATGAGAAGCTTAGCTCGGCATGCAATCCACTTTCATTGAGATCATGAGAGAAGAGGTAAGGGTCAGATAGAATATTACAGAGATACAAATTATGTCATTTAAGTCCTAATAACTCTATCAACATATATCCATATACATGGTACAAAACATATGATAGCGAAAGTTGATCGGAGTGTGGCTCTGCTCAAACACTGAGGACCTCCAGCTTTTGGTCCCATTCAAGAGGACATTCGTATCAGAAGCTAGGTAGTGCTTATTTTCAATGAAGAAATAGGTTAAAGTGCCTTTCCCAAGGGCACAAAATTGGCGTCTGCTAGGGATTCAAACCGTAGTCTACAATGGTTACCCTAACCACAAGACTACCTTGCCACTTGAAGTCTATGTGGTAATGGAGAACTGTACTTTTTTTGTGTAGAGAACTTTGTACAGTTGCAACATGTTGTCATCTTGTAATCTATGACCCCTGACCTTTCTCCTCAGGTTCAGCTGTACGAAGATTTTGCCAAGTCCCAGGCTAGGAAGGGCGTGGAGGATTCCATCACCATGGCGACAACAGACGAGGAGGAGAAGCCAAAACGGACAACGCACATTTTTCAGGTTAGATAAAAGACGTCATAAAAGAAGTCATACCTATTTTATGAAGCAAAGTTGAATAAAATTGGACTTACCCAACTTTTTGACTGTCAATGTTTGTCAAAGAATGGAGTTGTACAGTGCAAAATTTGTGTAATTCCAAATTTGGTGTTGGAAATTACAGTAACTGGTTCGACTTTGCTTCTGAATGATTTCTATCAACACAGATGAACTTTCAAGCTACCAGTCAATAGGGTCTGTGACTTTTCCACCCTGAAATATCCACAAAGTATGTGACCTGGGTCCAGACTCCTATAAGTATTTGTACTAGACTTAAATTCATTTCAATTAAACCTTTATGGTATTCATGATCAGAAAGTCCTCCAAATCTTGAATCTGTTCTTTACTTCTTGGAGGCTAAAGTTCCATCACATCAACAATACACTAAGCCCTTCTATCTGTCACAAAAGGAAAGGCTCTTTCAGCCCATAAAGTTGACTTTCTTTCCCAACCTTTCCTCCCAGGCCTTGCAGTACCTTCAGAAGGTGTGTAACCACCCGAAGCTGGTGCTGTCCCGCAGTCATCCCGAGTTTCAACAGGTGGCGCTGCAGCTCATGGCACAGAACTCCTCTCTGGACGACATCCAGCATTCGGCCAAACTAACAGCTCTCAGGTGGGTTATGTGTATGTCGTTGGGTTGCTGATATCTAAGAAATGTACATGACTTACCACCACTGTTCGTTGATGGTATTTTACATCAAATTTAAACAAATTCTAATAAAATCAAAGTAAAGTCAAATCAAATCAAATGGTCTAATAAAGGGTAGTCTACTGACCTCTTCAAGGTAGAACTGGTTTCCAAAGTTGTGCCAGAAAGAAAATATATACAACAAATTACAACTAATGATATATCAAACATGTGTTGTATTGTACTGTACAATTGATAACTTTCTGTTTTAACATGTATGAATCTGTTTAAACATGTGTGAATCTGTTCTAACATGTATGAATCTGTTGTTCCCAGACAACTCCTGCTGGACTGTGGGATCGGATGGGACCTGCAGGCAGACACAGTAGTTGGGCAGCACAGAGCGCTGGTGTTCTGTCAGCTCAAGAGCATGCTGGACATTCTAGAGAAGGACCTTCTCAAGTAAGGGTGCAGCTTCATATAGATATGATTTCTGTATGTACCACAGAAGAATTATAACAGCAAGAAAATTTATCTAGACGTTTCTAGTCACCGTTATAAGTGTAAGAAAAAACAACTTGGTCGGAGAAAAATATTAACGTCCTAACTGACTCTTTCTTATTCTTGTGTGTGTATTTGGATGGTTTTCAGGTTTGTATATCTGTGTGTGGATGGTGTTCAGTACCAAGGACAAGTCTGTATATCTGTGTGAGTGGATGGTGTTCAGCACCAAGAACAGGTCTGTATATCTGTGTGTCTGTGTGTGTGTGTGTGGATGATATTCAGTACCAAGGACAGGTCTGTATATCTGTGTGTGTGCGGATGGTGTTCAGCACCAAGGACAGGTCTGAATATCTGTGTGTGTGCATGGATAATGTTTAGCACCAAGGACAGGTCTGTATATCTGTGTGTGTGTGTGTGTGTGTGTGTGTGGATGGTGTTCAGAACCAAGGACAGGTCTGTATATCTGTGTATGTGCGGATGGTGTTCAGCACCAAGGACAGGTCTGTATATCTGTGTGTGTGCGTGGATGGTGTTCAGCACCAAGGACAGGTCTGTATATCTGTGAGTGTGTGTGTGTGTGCGTGGATGATATTCAGAACCAAGGACAGGTCTGTATATCTGTGTATGTGCGGATGGTGTTCAGCACCAAGGACAGGTCTGTATATCTGTGTGTGTGCGTGGATGGTGTTCAGCACCAAGGACAGGTCTGTATATCTGTGAGTGTGTGTGTGTGCGTGGATGATATTCAGAACCAAGGACAGGTCTGTATATCTGTTTATGTGCGGATGGTGTTCAGCACCAAGGACAGGTCTGTATATCTGTGTGTGTGTGTGTGTGGATGATATTCAGTACCAAGGACAGGTCTGTATATCTGTGTGTGTGCGTGGATGGTGTTCAGCACCAAGGACAGGTCTGTATATCTGTGAGTGTGTGTGGATGGTGTTCAGCACCAAGGACAGGTCTGTATATCTGTTTGTGTGTGTGGATGGTGTTCAGCACCAAGGACAGGTCTGTATATCTGTGTGTGTGTGTGTGTGTGTGTGTGTGTGTGTGTGTGTGTGTGTGTGTGTGGATAATATTCAGTACCAAGGACAGGTCTGTATATCTGGGTGTGTGTGGATGGTGTTCAGCACCAAGGACAGGTCTGTATATCTGTGTGTGTGTGTGTGTGTGTGGATGGTGTTCAGCACCAAGGACAGGTCTGTATGTTCCATGATAAGTTGAAAAGCAAACTTTGATCCCTGTTTTGCAGAGCTCACATGCCGAGTGTGACGTTCCTCCGACTGGACGGGTCCATTCCTGCTGGAGCCAGACATTCCATTGTCAACAGGTACCACTTGATAACATGTAGTTTGTGTTTAACCGTAAAAATATGTTATGCTGTTAGAAATCATATATTGCCAGCATGGATGCAGTATCTGCAACTGATGTTTCATGTTTGGTTTTGCAGCATTAAGTAGGTGAAAGCTCCATGACAGTTACATTAATTACATGTATGGCAGGTCCCGAAATATGTCAGTGGTTGTGAAAGCACATAATTCATTTCATACAATCATGTAGGATTTGCTTTTTTATCATCTCATATGATTTTCATTATGATATCATTACTATTAGGTGTGTGTGTGTGTGTGTGTGTGTGTGTGTGTGGTGTTCAGCACCAGGGACAGGTCTGTATATCTGTTTGAATATCTATTTGTTTCATTAGGTTCAACAACGACCCATCTATTGACCTGCTGCTGCTGACGACCCACGTGGGTGGGTTGGGGCTAAACCTGACGGGGGCTGACACTGTCATCTTTGTGGAACATGACTGGAACCCCATGAGGGATCTCCAGGTAACCCACCCTATCACAAAGTCGTTCATTTGTTTGTTTGTTGCGACCCTTGTAGTGCCCAGTGATGCATAGGTCAGCAAGTTTCCTTGCTGCTGTAGCAGGGTACTGGGAGGGGTTGCTAGCCCTTCTTTGCATTTCATTGTGTACATTTCTGTCTAAGCTACCTGCATACTCAATATCATGGAACTCTGTTGTTCCTTTGTTCAGTTATCTTCCTTGAAAGATTTTGACAAAAATGCCCCAAATTTTCTGTACATTTTGCTGTTTGTCATATTGTTTTGTGCAGTATGTTGATAAGGACAAAAGGAAGCTGCAATGTGAATTGTAAAGCTAATTGTCGATCTGAATAAACTCAAGCTCAAAACGTATGACAATTTTCCCCACCTCCCCAACAGGCAATGGACCGTGCCCACAGACTAGGGCAGAAGAAGGTCGTGAACGTTTACAGGCTCGTCACACAGGGAACTCTGGAGGAGAAAATCATGGGGTCAGTGCTGTCCGTCTGTTGTTGTTTGTTTGTTGTTGTTTGTTTGCGGGGTAGAAGAAGCAGTACAGTTGTTGCTGCTTATAGGAGTATTCCCAACACTGTTACAGGAAATGGCAACTACAACGCACAGAAGTGTAACACATAAACAACTATCAACTGATACCATGGGCATTTGACCCCGGCTCTGAGGACTCAAACAATAGTGAGTTTTCTTCCCCGCTGAGCAGTTGCGTAAGACTTCCCGGTCTGTAGTTATGCAAATACCTGTCGGCCTCCCGTCGTCCCTTGCGCGAAAGCCGTTCGGAGCTAACTTCAAAATATCGAGGAATTCGCTTGGCGCCTGCGGCACACCTTCGGGCACCCTTCGGGCGACGTCGGCTTTCGGGTAAGTTCGGGATCCACCCAGCCTATCACCCAATATCCCGGTATATATTGGGTATATATATATAGTACAAACTCTCTTTCCAAGGCCTACAGCCTATGCTAATTCTATGCTCCATTTGCTTTATTCCAGGCTGCAGAAGTTCAAGATGAACATCGCCAACACGGTGATCTCGCAGGAGAACTCCAGCCTGCAGTCCATGGGCACTGACCAGCTGCTGGGGCTCTTCACTCTGGACGAAAGGAAGGAGAGAGAGGAGGGAGGGAGGACAGCAGGGAGGACGCAGGGAGGTGCTGATGGCGTGAAGGGCGTGGTGGAGGGACTCGGTGAGCTGTGGGACCAAGCCCAGTACGAGACGGAGTACGATCTGGGAAACTTTGTCCAGTCCCTCACTTGAGGTGGTAAACTGGATTTGGATTGGATTTGGACTTATTGGAATTGCAACAATGCAATACACGTGGGACACAGGCAGCTATTGCTGATGTCGTGACCCACACACATAATGTACCCGATTTTTACACTTGGGTGGAGTGGGGAAAATCGTGTTAAGTACCTTTTTTCCCAAAGGCACAAGATCTGTGGCAGCAGGAGATTCGAACCCGGAACGCCTTGGTTTGGAAATCCTGCCGTTACCCCACACGACCCCACTTGCCAAACTGTAAATGGCTTTGAGTTCGCAGTAGTTTTAAGTTCGTGGCTGAAACAAGGGAGTACATGTAGGTGAGCAGAAGACAAAGAGTATTTAGGCATAGCCTTTACCAGGCCACGCGGGTGGCTGGAAAAATAGTAGAAATTGGACGAATAGAGTGAACAGCATGCTAAGGGAGTCGGCTACGTGGTAGGGACCATTTGCCATCCACGGTCGCAACCTGTAACTTCTATAGCGGACTAATTTCTCTGGCATCCATCTATTTGGCCAATTTCTACGATTTTTCCAGTGACCTGTGGAGCCTGATAGAGGCTATTTACGCAGTGGTTTTAAGTTTGCTGTGAAGAGAACACTGCCAACCAGGGCGGCAGAAAAAAGTGCAACACGTTTGCAGTCGCTCAGGTGAGGTGATACCTGAACACAGTTTTTGGCGACACCTCAGGGTTGGATCCATTCTGCATGGTCACCAAGGGTTGTATGAGATGCAGTAGGATCAAGGCCACTTTGTCCAGAGTTTGCTCCATACCTAAACCTCTGAATTATGGTGCTACCTGTCAGTGAACACTGTGCAGTATTTTGGGAGACACCTCTGGAGGTGGAGATACGTTGATGAAGGTTAGACACCCAGGTTATGAGATACACCAGGTAACAGTCACTCAAGCAACTGGATAGATTTAGGAAACAGACGTTTCAGGTAGCATCCTCCATCTTTTTTGTGCCTGATGAAAGAAAATGCTACCTGATACATGTCATTGTTTCCAAAATCTACCCTGTTGCTTGAGTGACTGTTACCTTGCATAGAGGCAAGGAGATGTTTTGTTCAATCACTGATTTGAGGCACGGTTACCCACTTAGGTTGTCGCAGTACAAAACAGATTTATATGATCTGGGCAACTTCACAGCCTCACATACTGTAAGGCTTCATTTGAACACTGTGCAGTATTTTTTGGCAATGGCTTTGTGATGGAACCATTTTGCAATGCAAAGAGAAGCATTCTCAGAGGAGAACAACGCTTTCATTTTCTTAAAGTTAACCTTGTACACTTGTTGCTACTACTAGGTGCTAACATTACACTTATTAATAAACAGAATGTACTCTTTTTCTATGATTGTTCAAAGTTTTGGAACTAGAAAGGCCAACGAACAAAGTATTTATGTTGCTGTGGCCTACAGTTCAGCATACTGTGTAGTTGTAGTCCAGAAGTGGTTCTGACTCATTTAGGGCAGGATCTTTGGTGAATACACAAGGGCTATAGAACATGTACATGTACTAGTTACATGTAGACCTTGACATTTTGTACATACATGTATACTTCTTTTCAGACTATAGCTACAGTCAAATCTGCCCTTGTGACCGCATATACCTAAGGACAGCCTGGCCATTGTGCCCACTTTTGGGGCTTAGATTATTTTCCCCATTGACTCAAGAACTGTGGCCATACATGTATATGACTGCATTGAACATTTTCCCAATCCTATGAGGGGCCAGTCTGATCGACAGGTTTGACTGTATTCAGACATTTTTGGGGGAAACTGTGCATTAGAATTTTGTACATGACATTGTATGTTATGTCCCCACCTATGTGGTGGCTAATGTGTAAATACAGTCATTTTATAGGGTCAGAATGATGTACCACAATACAGCAAAGTTACTTGATGTACAGGAGTTACTAGAACTGTATCACAATTAAGGAACTCATGGAGGTACTGTATCAACTTCATACTGCATGGAACCGTTTGCACTACATGATACATGTACTAAAAGGACATGTAATGTATGGAGCTCACCCATGGGTAAACCGGCATGGGTCCTGCAAACACAGTTTAGGAACCTCAAGTCAGACTTCCTGAGGATAAATTTGCCATTGTTAATTTAAGACTTGATGGAATGCCACATTAAGCTGTCAATTTTTTTTTTTTTGTAACACTGTCACTGATTGAGTGGAATAAATGATGCTGGGAACAACTAAGGTAATAAACTCCTGTTTCTTGTACATTGTAGGTTAAAACAAGATCCAATGCAAAGAGTGTGTGTGTGTGTTTGCTGTACAAGTACAAAATGTACATGTGTATGTGTGTTTCTGCATGTATGTATGAGCGTGCATGTGTGCGTTGTATTGTTTTTATTTCTGCAATTTCCAATCTACACAGCGCAGCCATGCCATAAATCCTCTAACTTGCAGTTATGTTGCTTTGTGGGCAGGAAAGGTAGTGAAGCAGTAAGAGTATGATGCAGAGTTCTAGCTAGCTTGGAATCTTTTTCCATGATCCCAATTTCCATTGCCAGAAAGATCCTAAACAAAGAGTCTTCTTTTTTCTGTCACCTTGCACAAACGTCTATCAATTTATTCAAATTTGGACATTTTTACATCTTCGCTCATGGATTTTGTCTGTCAAGGTTGACGGAATGGCCAAAAAAAAAGTTTCCATCATAACCAACAAAATTTCATCAAAATTTATGATGGAATGACCGGTGCTGGCTAGAACCTAGGTGTGACATCTTCCATCTCTGATTTCAAACACATATTACCTGTAAGGAAAGGAAAGTGATCTCGAACCAGTTTAGCTCAAATGAACTCAATGAACTGGTCCTGAAAGGAAGACAGACGCTATATACAGTATTTACAGGTTCATTGTACCGGGGACATTCCCCTAGCTCTTTTCGACAAGTACAATGAACAGTGGACCACGTCTTAACGTCCCGTCCTAAGGACTGTGACCTTTTCCGGTAGCGTGTCTGTCGGGTGAGCGACACAGCCGGGATCGAACCCAGGGCTTCTAGTTCCAGAGGCAAGATCGCTAACCGCTGGACTACGCATGCTAACTTACTAACCTGTAGCTTTGTCATCTCAGTGTTTATCATTATAAGAAACGACCAGAAACAACATATTAAACTACAAGGATTTTAATAGCTCTTTATAGATTGTTGCTGTCATGCACCTAAGTTTGAAACAGCCTATGTCAAATCCTGGATATGGTTACATAGTGTACATAATATGCTCATAATAATAATACATTTCAGATCGGCGATAGTTACACGAGGATGTAACTAACAAATCTTAAGGATGACACCATCGAATCTCAAATAACTGAAATTATGATCACTGGCAGTAGAATCAAATGTAATACTGTACTATAATTTCTGCATACAAGAGAGATTTCCAGACTAGTCCATTCATAGATGTTGAAGGGGGGGTAGAAAGCTTTTAACAATTGGCAGCAAAGTGAAAAACAGACAGTAAAAAGCGACAGCAACAAAAAAAACTGAATCAACACCCTCCTTAAATGAATGGACTAGCTTAGAAGCATTTATAGAAATCATGACTAAGCTCGAATAAGTGACTGTGTCAGTAAGAACATATCCACCTATCGCGGCTGTGTAGGTACCTGTATATAGAGCAGTGTAGGATTCAGACAGCGAGTCACGAAAGCTGGCATAAAATTGCATCTTCCTGTTGAAAACTGCAGCATTCAATGTCAATGTTAGGAGGCGGTAGATGGGGAAAGGGGATTGGGTTAGGAAAGGGGTAGTCTAGCCTGCAAAAGCTAACCGGGTCGCACAGAATGATCAAGTTACAATGACAGAAAAATTTGGATTCTTCTAATATAATACAGAGTACTTATAGACCACACTAATTCAATTCCGTGGTTTAAATTCCAATATTAACAGCTCAGTATAAAGTAATTAGAACACATGATTTCAGCATTGACCATCAAAGTAAGCATCATACAACAATTAGAAACTCTAACATGAACCCTGACCAGTATAAACTTTGAACTCTGACCAGGCTAACCTTTGAACTCTGACCAGGCTAACCTTTAAACCCTTAACCTAACGTTATGCAAAAGGCAGGAATAATTACAGGAGTTCCTTTGCATAGGCCTCTGGGAAAAGTAAATGTGTACATTGGAAAAAAAATACAATCGTACAAAAAAGAGCAACATTGTCTAATTTCAATTTTTGTCTAAAGTACATTCAAGTATTCCACAACAATGTAGTAAAATTGTCATGATTAGTTTATGAAGTGTAACATAACAGTCAACTGTTGCTGCTATGCTGTTTATGACTGATGTTACCCTCTTTTTAACTCAAAGTCTGTTTCTATGAAGCTGGGAAATGGCTACATAACATTGTGGGTCAAGTCAATGTGGAGCCCTGCCCATTCCTCACTCAACTCAAACAAGAGTGATTAAAAAAACACCCTGGCGACATGTGGTTTAAACCAATGGGTGCAATTTGAAATAATAAACGCTGCTGATTGATAAAATCCATCCAGCACTGCTTCCCCTGTTTAAAAGGTACACTTGACATATTCAACTTTGATAAAGATATTTAATCCAAGTCTGTAGTTAGATCTACCAACAGGTAAAAACTCTTATTTGTCAGAGGCCATATACAGAATTTAATATTTTCATCACGTCAGTCATGATTTTCCTCTAAGCTTGGGAAGAAACAGCAGCTTGTAAGTGGCCAGTCTCTGTTCACTCCAGATCTCTGTTTTGAAAGACATTTTTTTCTGATCCCTCTACTTCCTACTCAGCAAGGCACACAGTGCTCCCTCTTTAGATGTAAGATTGACATTGCAGACAAAATAGTTTTGGAGTCCCGAAAACCACTTCAATATGTATTCCTCGGTTCTTAAACTGGAGGAAAGCAAAATATTCTGAAAGAAAAAAGAGGAAAGACAGATGTGTCTGCTGTATAATGGAACTCAAGAATGACTTCCATACTTTCTGTGTGCATGTCAGTGCATGGGCAACCTGTGTGACCCACAGTGTGGGTTTGTGCATGTGTGCACATTTGTGTTTGCATGCATACATGTGATTGCTTGTGATGTGTTTGCATGTGTGTGTGTGTGTGTGTGTGTGTGTGTGTGTGTGTGTGTATTCAAAGTCTGTATGACATTCTGTATGCGTAGGTATCAAATTTCAACACAAGAATCATGCAATTTGTTCCTTTCCTTTAGCACAGTTTGAGAACCCAAGGGAATATTTGATGTGGTTTCTTGATACTGTATAAGATTATAAAGAAACAATTGAGCAGTCTGAAACGAAGGTTTATCACACTAACATTGATACTGCCCAAAACGCATCTTCCCTTTATAATTGTAAACACAGTGCTGTTTGTATCAGGCGGACCTTGCTGAAACAAAGACATGTTTCTTTAGGCTTGAATCTACAAAAATTCCACATGATTTTCCTAAGTGTACCTGAATGTCAGGAAAATTTGATCCAAGAAAATTCATGAAAAGATGTGAAATTTAGATGTCAGTATTGAAAAAAAAAGTCTTTTTTTGATAGGCATGAAAACAGCACAAACTACATGTTTTTAAAACTGCCATATGTGATTTCTATTTTTAAATTTATAACTGTTACAGTAACCATACTTATTACACATTGCAGTGGGTAGAGTACATCGAAGGCTGTCTTTGTAAGACAATTGGCAAATAACTGAACTGCCACAAAACCTGGTTTAATGGCAAAATATTCTTTAACAAAAACTTGAATAAACTTTCCACATATTTTTCAACCACACTTCTTTTCAAAAGAAAGGAAGTGAGTGTTTGAATCAGAGCCAACCTTACAAAGACAGCCTGAAATGTATACTACATATTACATAACTTGTCCCCAGGACTACTCCATTTCAAAAGAGGGGGGGGGGCATTTCCTGTTCTGAAATTGATTCCGTGCCCTTTCTGATTTGTACAAATGCCCTTTTCAGATACATTGAGGTGAAAGCAATGGAAAAATCCTGCTGTTTTACCTTTTAGAAAAACGAATGAGCCCTCTTTTAATGAAATTAAAGGTAGGTGTATCTAGCATAATGATATTTCTATTTTTTTTACAGTTTTGAAGAGAAAATTCTACATATAAATCATGGCTATTAAAACCATGTAAGCTAATAGAAATACAATCATCAAAAAAAGTTCACATCAATTGAAGATTATAGTTAATGCAAAAATCACTGTACAACTTAACTGTACAAACTGTTAAATCAGTCCAGCAAACCACCCCTAACCCAGCAATGGTTAAGCCTGACCTCCCCTAAGCCAACAATGGTGCAACCTGACCTCCCCCACCCATGGGGAGGTTGGAATCGTCCACAATATAACTTGTGCTCAAGATAGATTTCTTAAAAAATCTCAGTATTAGACTTTAAGAAGCTGGTATTATTATGAGAAACTGCTAAGAATTGTACAATGAAGAGCATACAACAAACGATATGGTAAAGCCACCGCAAGGCCTCTTCAACAAAATTACTCGTTTCACAGACATTTTCAATCAAATGAGCAAAAAAGAGCAACAAAAAATGTGAGAAAATTACAGTAAATGTATTTTTATAGTGCAGATATCATAGCCTGCGACACATTTCAGGGATAAGCTATTAGGCATGTAGCGACTCTTAGTTGATGCTCTCATAATTCATTCTAACAGAGTCTCAAGAAACGAGTAATTTTGTTGGAGTCTTCGCAAAACAGAAAGCGTGGAACGAGCCACGTGGTGTGTGGGAGAGAGGGGGGTAGAGGGTAGGAGATGGAGGGATCTAACTGAGCTCCTGTACATAAGGGGCGGGGAACATCCCCGTTTCCCCGTGGCACTGTCCCTTCCACCAGTTTGCGTCGCTCTTGTCCAGTACTGAGATGATGTCGCCTTTCCGGAACCGCAGCTCGCCCGCTTCCTGTGGGTTGAAGTCAAACTTGGCCTGGACTTTCAGTTCCTGCTGGGAGAACAAACAACAACTTGAAGATATTTGCTGTACTGTGATTGGTTAAGCCACCTAGGGCACTATGCACTAATGGCCTATAAAAGCCAGAACACACTGTAATGTGCTCATTCGAGCCTTGATCCTTGAGAAAGCCACACACAGGCGAAACATGTCGGTGTGGGCTCGAATAAAGTTCTAAACGGGAACTATACGCGGCTACAGTCTCTTTTCTGAAGATGTGGCGTGAGTGTGTACGGTTGGTTTGAGGTTGCCCACTACTATTGCCTAAACAACAGGTATATGTGGGGTGGTGTGGTGCAAAGGCAGAGCGTTCGACTCAGAACCAAGAGGTCCCGAGTTCGAATCCTGTCATGTCACCGATCTTGTGCCCTTGGGAAAGGCACTTAACACGACATTCCTCACTCCACCCAGGTGTAAATGGGTACCTGACTTCGGTTGGGGAAGGTCGTATCGAGGTCACCTGCTGGCGCCGAATTGCAGCCGCCCAGACCCTTGCGACAGGGCCACAAAATGCAAGTGTGGATAAGATATTATATATGTTGTGTATTGTGTGAAACCTGTAATACCCTGCATCAATTCAGCGCTAGAAAGGCTGCCATTGCGGGTAATTTCTGACCAATAAAAACCATTATCATAAGGCCAAAAATAATTTCATCAGGTTGGTTGAACATAGGATATTGGAGTTTTCTTTTTACACAACCAGTGACTTCTCACCTGCTGACGTTTCAGTGTCTGTCAGCTTACAGCTGGAAAGTGCCTTTTTTTGGGGTGTAGCTAAGCGCAGTTTATAATTGCTATATAAACAGATATTGCATGTAGTGAAGTTGTTGGCACGAACGAAGGGTAAATATTCTCAACATAGAATCAATGACATTGGTACATTTCCTATTAGCCTCACTACGAACACGCCCATATAAAACACGTATCATAACATGTAAGCCTATGGGGCGAAAAAACTCATGAATGAGACCTTGTTGAAAAGCGGCCATGAGGCCGAACAAGCACTTCAAAGTAAAATAAAGGCTTTGACTTGACTTGACTTGAAAGTGCAGTATAGTAGAGACCAACAGGCTGAATCTTCTGTGGTCATACCTTTTTCGTCTCCATGTCTTTCAGAAAGATGGTCTGTGTTCTGCTGACGGATGACGACCGATGATACTCTACTAGCTCGTTCAGGGAGTTGAATTTGACGACCCAGAGAAAGTACTTCCCCGCGCCGTCCCTTAGAACTTTGAAGTGTTGCACTTCCTTGTGAAACCTGAAGGGGGACAGAAGTAAACGTTAGCCGAGGAACAAAATATTGAACCTTGGGTACGCCAAAAATAGTTACTCAAGAAACTGGATAGAATTTTGATCTTGGGTATATTGGATCTCTGTCAACCAGAAGTGTCTCACTTCATTCTGACACCTGTAGGGGACAGGGGTCAAAGAAAATGCATAAACCAATAAAAATGCAGAACCACCGGTAGCCCGATCTCTGTCAGCCATCTTTAAACCTGGTGCACGTCTTGGAGAAACCTGAAGGACAGGGGGTACAAAAAACTGGCGTAGACTCTGAACTAGGGTAACTTGATCTCTGGCAGCCATGTTCGATGAAAGGAAGGCTAGCAGCCATTTTCAAGTGTTTCACTTTACTGTGATACCTGTGGAGGAAGTGAGCCCTAAAAAAGCATGAACCATGACCTCTGGTTACCCGATCTCTGGAGACCATGTTGGAGCACAAGAAAGCCAGCGGCCATTTTCATCATCATCATCACCATCATAATCATAATCATCATCATCCTGTTTCTCGATAACAAAATTAAATGTCAAGCAAGAATAGTCATAATCTTTAAGAAGATTTAAAGGTTTCCTTAGTAAATTGAATCAAATATGACGGACAGTGGTAATTGTGAACAATCCTGGGCTTACATGTACACCAATTAAAACAATAAAAACAAGAAATGACAATAAGGTAAAAAAAACAATTAGGTACAAAAACTTACTTGACTGAAAGTGAAAAGTCGCCCGGCGAGCTCTCGCTTTCCCGTATCAAGAAGGCACCGTCCATCTCCTGTTTCATTAGTCTCTCTTCTGCCATCTGTCTGCTAATTTTGCCGTGGAACCATCTAAACAAACAAATAAACACATAAACATAAACGACACAATAAATATAATAAGTCTCTCTTCAACCATTTGTCTGCTAATATTGTAGTGGAACCAACTAAATAAAATACATAAACAACAGATACATATTCAGATGCATGCCCAATAAATTGTTACAGTCTACATCTTTCTGCAATCACAACACCTAAAACTACTGCTACAGTGCCCAAAATCGGCATGTATCATCAGAACCTCAATAACTACAAACATGCCAAAATGCATAAATCCGTCAAAAGATCTTGAGTACTGTTATAGGTGCAAACACACAAACATGCAGACAAAAACAATACCCTTCACAGCAGTAATAAAAATCAAAATGTAATAATTATTATAGCAATAAACAAAACACTGATGATATGGGTGTTCCTCCTCCGTATACATTTTTCAGGTACCACCTGAAATTGTATTCTAAGACTTCCCTTCTCTTCAAACTCAAAGGAAAATGTAATTTCTGAGGGATGGCATCCCCAGACTGGAGGTGGTACGGCCTAAGTGCAAACTTATTGGACTGCTGTTCTATTCTGGGATGGCCCCGCAAGGTCACAGCAGCATCAGTGCTGGGTAGGGAGTGTACTCTGGTATACATATGATAGAAGTAGTAGTCCACTGTTTTCTGCTGCTGCATGCAGTAGTTAAAACATCCTGCAGCCGCATTCAATCTTCCTTCAGTCCCTTCCACTTTGTCTGATTCGCTGCAAGCTTCCTTAGCTCCCGTAAGTTTCTTTCTGACCGCAACGGTCCTTGACCTCTTTCCTTCAGGTCTGCCCTCAGTAGGCTCAGTAAGTTTTTGCAGTGTCTTCCCTTTCTGGAACTATATCTGTTGCATCCTATCAGAGCGAAGTCTAAAGCCTGTTGTGCAGGTGTGTCTGTCGGCATTCTCAGAATGTGTCCGAACATAGACCACCTGTACCTGGCGTATTTCACTTTTTCTTTTTTCTTTCAGGTATACATACAGGAATGAATAGATCTAAATACAAGTCTAAAACGTAATACAAATCAAAAAAGCAAAGTTTGCTGCGTTTGCTGCAAATGAACAAATTCTCTACAGAGTAAGACGTTTCAGATAGCAACCAAGTTGTCTTTCATCTGAGTACGTAATACTGAGAATGAATCTGAAGACAAGTGTAATCTGTAAATAAATCTGAATTGATTTGTCATTTATTCTTTATTTTGGGTACTGTATATAAAAAAAAACATAGATACATTATACATTTTAAAAGAGTTTGTAAATTAGTTGCTCATTGTAAATGAGATACTGAAGAAATTCAATGCAAGTAGCTCCTGTTAGGGCAATCACTGGAGAAAGATAATGGAGGCTACTTGAAACGTACGACTCTTAAGAGAATTTGTCCAGTTGCCTGATTCATTTTGTATAATGTAACTTCTACCTGGATGTCTAACCTTCATACATGTACACATACAAAGTCTGCAATGGTCGATTCAACATCATAACTATATCACATTATAACATTGTACCTTACATTTGAAATACAAGAATCATTTAATTGTTTTCTATTTGCACTACCGTAATGGAAAATCTAATTAAGTGCTTCTGATAAGGCCATTATGTATTGCCTACAGAAAGTCGTTAGTAAATATCAGGGAAAAGCCATCCTCTCTAAGCTAATTAGGCTCTTAACGAAGAATCGATACTGGTTTCTGTACGCTGTAATGGAATTGGACAAAAGCATCACTGAGTTGTATAGTCAACTCTGCTAGCCTAAGTGGTAGAGAGTGCAGATAAAGGGCACTAAGTCATTAGGGAAGGGAACTATTTATAAAACATGGGGCAGTGACGCCCGACCTTTGTGTGAATAGACTGTCTATTAGGATTTTATATTTTTCACACCAGGCCACACTACATACAGTTTATGTCCTTGTTTTTCTTTTCATTTAAAAAAAAAAATCTAACAAGAGGACAGAATGAAAGCATCTAGCGTTGGGAGAATGAATCTGGTTAAACTCACTCTGAAACTACATGTGTACCAAAGTTCAGGCTTTCCCTTCAGACACTGTTTTCATGTTGTCATTTTCAAAAATGATGATGATGTCGTTTTTCTGATAACATAAAAACAAGGTCTGGGGGAGATACTGTAAACACATCTAAGTTTGCAGTGGTTTTATTCCACAGTAGGAGGGAAAAGAAGATTCTTACAGCATGGTTCAAACCATTCTGTAGTACAGACAGAAGAATTGCAAAATAAATATTCCTGGCATTATGACATTGCGAAAATAAAACCACCTCAAATATTTCAAGGTCTACAGTACGTATATAAGTTACAATCCCAGATCTAGGGTTAAAGCGAATAAAATAGGCATGGCCTCACCATGTATGTATATATACATCCAACCTCTCACCTAAATCTCAGACTAAACACACAGGCTCCATTTGGATCAGAGGGTCTATTTCTGACCCTACAACTCAACTATACCACAGGAGAGGGAGAAGAGTTTTAGGGCAGCACAGGTAAAGTCTGTTGTTTCTGCCATATTTTGGTACATTCTTGAATAATCAAAAATACCTTAATCAGGATGCAAGTTGGTTACTATATATAGCTAGTGTTTAGATGTTACTAGAAATCTGGGTCAAAGTCACTGGGTAGAGAAAATAGGTTTCTATGATCAGAATTATCTTTTCAAATCCCAGTGAGGAACATATTGCTGATAAATAGTACTGATAAGATTGAGTGGGGCTTCGTCAGTACAATACACTATGATTGGATCTAGGCAGCTTCAACTTTGAGGTAGGAACGGATGCTTTTCTTGTGCATTTTTCCTATACTTTTCTTTTAAAACATTTTTCATAGGATTGCATTGTGATATTCAAAGTTTAGACTTTAACATATACAATAATCTATATCTTTGAGGACAAAAGAAATCAAATTGATTAATTCATAACTTTGGAACAGAACACTGGAAAAAAAGTATTTCTACCACTGCTGTTTATCATTCAACAACCCAACACTGATTTCTTTTTCACTTTAAAATACCCAGAACCCCCAGCCTAGTTGTTAGGCATGTCCTGGCCCCTGTTGCTATGCCAACCATGACATAATCAAGAGATGCATACCAAAAATTCCTAATTTGAATAATTCATGCCACAGCAAGTCATAATGTTCCTTTCTTGCCTGAGAAGGAGCAGAAATAGCTTAAAAATACAACAAAAAAAAGTTATGAAAATGTTAACACACAATAAGAAAAATGAAAATGCCGATGACAAGATTCTAACACCAACTACATTTTCTTATGGAATACTTTGCAGGGCACAAAGTACACACCTGCAACCTGTTACTTGCGGGGACACACGTAAATTGTAGGCTAAAGATTTCAACACCTGTAATTTTGCTGACCAGGTATACACAAGGTTCAGAACAGGTGTAAGAAATCACCATGTGAAATTGTTAACACTAATAACAGTCGCTGGGAGTGTGATTTTTGCTTACACTTACTTTCTAATGCCCTTTTCCCCACCTTGCTATCTATTTTGCTGCTACGTTATGGTTACTAAGCAACTGGAGTTGGAAATGAATGGTTTAGGTGACTGTGCCATGTCTTCCAAAGTATCTGTATCATTTATCTAAATGTCATATGATAACCTGCAAAACTGGTGTGTTACGCCAAAGCCAGTTGGCTGATTTAGATTAGAAACAGGTAGTGCTCTCTATACAGTGTCGAGTATACTGATGTTTGCCATGATTTCACTTCCCTACATGCATGTTAGCTAAAAGCTCCACTCATACACGTCACAGCCAGTCTGAAAACATACTTTGCTGAAAGAGATCCGTTTCCAATTTGTTTTCCACTCCAGAGTTGTTTTCGTTTCCTCACATCTAATTTAAAGGCATTGCTACTGGGTAATCTTTGCGTAGGCTTTAACAGACAATTACACAAAACTGCAGCAAATTCTGGTACCTGAGATCCAAGTTTACAGGAAAAAAGCAGAAATTTACATGTTATCAAATCACTTCTCAGATTAAAAAAAAAATTCTGCTGAACTAAAAGATCAACAATGAAAACAGAGTTGGGGGGGGGGGGGTTCTGTACCTTCAGTGTTCTCACCAGAATTTTTTCACAGCACAGGGGTCAGGTACAGAAGGCCAACTTTACGCGGTGCAAGTCACGCGTGGAGTGCTGAAGACATAACCAGAGTAGGGAGTCCGGCATGTTCCCAAGGAAAATTTGTAAATTCATAACCCAATGAGACATTATTTCATACATTTTGAGGAATAAATTTAGTTTGACAGAGTTTTTCCTCTGTCATAGCCTCATTCTAAAGCCAAATATGAACTTTTTATAAGATTTATGAAGGGTCACAAGGTTTGTCCCAGAAAGAAACACCCCTATGCTGGTTGAAACACAGCATAGGGGTCCAGATCACAGCATAGGGGGTCTAAATCACAGCATAGGGGGCCCCTATGCTGAAAAGGCCTGGCGAGAACACTGACCTTGGTAAAATGTTTCAGGAAGTGAATACAATCAGATTCAAGTTTTCATCCCAGAGCCTTCTGTTTTCATATTGACCCTAATGTCAGAGAATCTAGGAGATAAATTGGTGACTAGTTTTAATAGGCAAAAAGAAAACATTTGGGGCTGAATATAGCAAACAGTACTGAGAAACATAATGAAGAATGATACATAATTGAACCCATAATTGGAATTTTTTGTGCGACTCATCGTAATGTAATCTGATACCTACATGTACCACTGGATGGGACAATGGAAATTAACCCCCAGTGCGACAGTCAGAAATTTCTTCCCTCCAATCTGCCGTCAGGGCTGGCTGGAATGTGATTATGTTTTTATGTGAAGGGAAGATTACATCAGGATAATGTGATATGCAGCTGATGGATCCTGTCCCTACACAAAGAGCAAGGTTGGTGCCGGGCCCTGGCGTGTCGTCATCACTACTGCGTGCCTCACCTTAACTTGACCCCAACTTCGCGTCCAAATGCAGCAATATACAGCTAAGGAAGTATAGCCTGGATGCCAGACTGTTAGCTAGGGCCTCAAGGAAATTTTACCACAGCCCTGAGTTACCGTAGACCCAAAGAATTGGACAAAAAGATCCAGTGCTAGTACTCCATTTTTGTTTTCTTCAAATATTGTCCAGGACAGTGGTGTTACAATTATATACAGTGTTACAAAAGGTTTACCTTAACTTGACCCAAACTCATGTCATCTGTTGCTTTCCAAATATACAACATTTGAGATGATTCAGAATTTTTTGTCAATACTGCCATTCATATTGCGAAGCAGTGTTTGTCCTTTTTCATAATCACATGTTTATATTATACATAATACTAATAGCCTCCCAAAATAGCCATATTCAAAATACCTTAGAGCAGTCGAAAGATTCAATATCGTTTCATTAATGATGTTTGTCGGTTGTGTTCTCGGGTAGTGTGTTGAGCTCTGCATCATTAATATTACATGTTTATTTCATACCAAGACTGGCCTTCCAGACAAAACAGATCATTTGCTGCCATAGAATGTTTTGAGTCTCAGATATAGTTGTTAAAGATAAAGACTGAAGACTCAGGCACTGAAATATTTCTGTCTGCATTGACCACAAGGCTTTTAGGTACATGTAGGATCTATTATCTATATATAGACAGGGCATCTTAAGATGGAGGGGGGTGGGGGTGGGGGGTCTCCCCAATGTGCTCTATGGATTTACTGGACCAGGTACTGATTATACGAAACAGCCATGATGATGAAGTAAAATTGGTGTTGTCTTATGTTTGTGAATAGGGGAACCTATAAGACATGTCATCGGTATATGCATGTCATATTCCAGTCCAAAAACCAGTTCACGGACAATTCAGGTTGTTTGGGAGCAGACCAACAGACCCCCAGCCAGACTGGTAGAAGAATTAGCAGGAAGTGAGGAAGACAGCACCTGAGGCCAACTTTTTTAATTGCCAAACTGTATTTCTTTATTCGTATGCTCGCATCAGTTCTGGGGTTCCGAGAGGAATGTCATCCTCGTAATCAAATCAACATGGCCTAAGATCCTTTGCTTGAATCACAGTCATACGGTAAATTTATCTGTGCTGAATGTCAGGATGCGGCAGTTCCTGGAACAGGAACACGAGCTGATCCCGTTTACTGAGTACTGTCTCCTGCTTTCTGGGGAAAGGATCACTATATGTAGCTCCCGGGCGTCAGGTGATATCAGATAAAGTGAGGCTGTTGTTTTGGAATTGCCTGTGTGAGATTTTAACTGCTATAACAAGCTGCTAGGAGGCCTAAACCTACACCACTTCTTCCTTACATCACAAGCTATACAAATGTATGTATCTGCCACCAAAAAATAGAGACCATAGCACGTACAGGTCAAAAGATATAAAACGCTGCAGTACCAAGGTAACACACTAGGGGGTCCAACATAATGTTTTGGAACTGCCTGTGTGAGATTTTAATTGTTAATGTTATAACAAGCTGCTACACATAGGGATAGGGCGCCTAAACCTATCACACTTCTTCCTTACATCACAAACTGCCACCAACAAATCAAGACAATAGCACGTCCAGATAAAAAAAAATGAAAAGCGGAAATTCTGCTGCAGTACCAAGGTCACACACAATAACTTATATCTTACATCTAGGTACACCACTTTTCAACAATAGTCCTATACTAGAGGAAACACGACAGAAATATTCTTTCCCTCCGCTCCAGAGGGTGAAATAAATATGCGTCAGAGGAAACTGAACTTCTGCTTCAGTCAACACTGTAACATAGGGAATAGGACATTTGGGGGGTTGGGATTTTGTGCGCGGGAGAAATTTGCGGAGAGGAGACTCTGGAGCTATAATAGGTTTGGATTCCAGGCTGAAGGAAAATTGCATCACGGGGTCACATTTTTCTGCCTAGTAAGAATTTTTTACTACACATTTTCTGACATATTTTAAGAAATCTATTTTTTTCACGCACAATTTTTTCAGACGCAAATTTTTCATGCGCAGAAAACCCATTCCCTTTCTGGGCTTATGTATCAGCAATCGATGCCTGATTGATTGATTGATTGATTCGTTAATTACTTCTGACCGTGAGTATAACATAAGCATTGTTGGATGGGTAAACCAGTAAATTGAATTTGTAAAATAAATGTATCAAACTCTTGAAAATGAGTAAGGACAGAAATTACAGCATTTTGCACAAAATATGCAAATTTGAAGGTCTGACTCTTCCAGGTTCAACATGAGTTTGACGATCTCACGACGCTATGAATCATTTACAGCTTCTCAATATTATGTCTTGTTTAATTGTAGTTCAATCATTGATCATGCAAATAACGGTATGCAAGCAACAGGAAGACAGATCAAAAACTACACCTCCCATAAATCAACAGCCTCTCCCATGATGTGCACTGTTACGTCTGATCGAGGATTAGTTCTACCACCTCTTACAAGTTACATGTTGTACTTCCTGCAAGTCTGATGACCTTTGCCATTATCTTCCTACTCGCTTCCTGTCTCTCTTTTAACAGTGTATTCAAATAACTACGGACACACATCAACCAAAACAAGCAAAACACTTAAAACATAACATACACAGAGGCAACAAACCAGCATGGCGCCTGTGACGTCACATGGAAACACACTATAAGCTCATTCACGTGCACACTTCCGAGTATACATGAACAGTGACAGGAATTATGGGTACAATATGTCAGAGGTGAAGGTCCTTAACTTGTAAACAGTTCTTGTCTCAACCATTGTTTCAATTCTAATTAACAATGTATGGACAGATTTTGTTTACGTCTCAGGGGCCTTCACCTTTGACATATTACGCACAATTCCTGTTGACGCGCATGCATACTCGGAAGTGTGAAAGCACTTATTCAACAAAAAAAGTAGTAAAATCTAGGGCAAAATGGCACACTTTCACACAGAGTTCTTCATGGAAAAGCGGAAGGCGCACGGCCACTGGGACGTCGCCGTCGGTCATGGATCACAGATTTGAAGGAGTGGACCGGTCATACAGCCAACCAGATGGCCAGACTGGCAGAAGAGCGCCAGCAGTAGAGAACCTTAAAACGCTATGCTGCCCCGACAGCTGACTACGCTATGGGAGAGAGTGATATTCAGTGAGTGCGAGTGATCTGAAAAAGTGTAAAACACTGAGTACTTACTCATGTGGCTTCATCTGTATGTAGTTCTTGGGTACGAATCCTTCCTTTCCGTTCTGTTCTGCTTTGTACCAGTTCTGGTCATACTCTAGGTTCAGGATCTGGGAACGAAGAAAACAAATCAGTTACACACCATACGCATGTTAAGTATCACAACATGTGCTGACATCAGGTGTAACAATGCCTCTGTTTTACAGGAAACAGACTATCATGGATCACACCATTGATATAAATGTCTTCAATGATTTATGAAGAAAACAAAAAATCAGTTACATATCATACTAACATGTTCTGACATTGAAACCATGCCTTTTTTACAGGAAACAGACTATAATTGTAAATGCAGAAATGTTTGCAGGGATTCAATTTCGTGGTAGGGAGAAATGAAGTGTTCGTGGTTGTTTTGAGTTAGTGTTTGCGACTTCTTGCGGTGATCATAAGTTCGCTGTGAAGAGTTCACCTCAAAAACTGTGAACATAAAACCACCACAAACATTTGTGCATTTACAGTATCACACCTTTCAAAATCATGAATGTACACTCACAATAACACATGCTGCCTGTAATATGGTTTGGGTGGTTAAAATTTTGTAACTTACTGTACCTTCATCAGGGTTGAACAAGTTTTCAAAAATTCACTTGCCCTATCGGGCAAGTAGAAAAAAAATCTACTTGCCCGAACCAACTTTTGACTTGCCCGAAATCTAAATGACATTTTTTCTTTGCATCTTTGCTTGCGGTAATGAATTTGTTATTTTTCAGTAAAAACGTCTTGTTAAGCATGTAATTATAGCAAAAAAGTTTTAACTACAAGACCAAGCTGTGTGGATGTCATGACCGTATTTACGGGAAATGACAAAAACTTGAACAAGAAGCATGATATTACAACGTATCTTCTTTCACTTAAACCACGCCAATTTCATTTGTTGCTTCTCAGATTTTTCAGAATAAAATCAGAGCGATACGGGAAAAAATTTTGGCAAAAAGTCTAAGGTAAAGACACAGGCTTATTCAACATAAAGAACAACATTCAAGTTTTCAGCAAATGTTGTGTATCGACCATTCCTTAGATCCAGTACTACAATATTCCTGTGTTCACTGAGGGCTATTATTATTCTCCCATTTCTTTAGTAAACAGAAGAAAAAATCAGGTATTTGTCATATGATGGAAAAGTTACATTCAGAGTGTTGTGGATCTAATATAACTAAACATGGTTCTTATGATATGGCCAGTTTTGAATCATTGTCGTGAGATTTTTATTTTCTAGATAACATTAGTCAATATCAATCCACACATGTACATCAAACAACACCTTCAAATGATTTTTTGCAGTATTAACATTTAGAAGTTGAACAGAAATTTAGAATATCCTGAATCTCCACTCAATCAGTTAAAATGTTGTGGGAACCCTCAGAGTGTGTCATATCCACAATGTTGCTGTTCAATGAAAGAAGGAAAATGCTACATTGAGAGAGTGCTCACAGGGATATCATGTTTCAAAGGATTTGATGTTGCAAAGTTTCATGCCAGCAGGTCTACGAACTGAGAGAGCCATGGGTGTTTGTTTACATGTACTATGTGAGCCAAATTGTCCTGTTTTGGGTTGAATTCATAATCTTTTGGAATATTTTGAGAGAAATGTAGTTTCTAATGATAAGATACATTGTGGTGTGGTGTTTTTGTGATCCTTTCACTGGAATAAAGTTTGTTTTGAAACAGACTGCATGAAAAAATCTTACTTGCCCGATCGGGCAAGTGGGGGAGGATATCCACTTGCCCGAACAGCACTTTCACTTGCCCCGGGCAATCGGGCAACCATACTTGTTCAACCCTGCCTTCATACTACATTCAGAATGGATTCCATTATCTAGATCTACCAGCCTTCAAACAATGCTTTGTGTTGGAACAGCAGTGTTTAAGTGTGACATTTTTGGCTTTAAAGTTTAGCAGATTGCCATAAGTAGATAAGAATGTCCCTACTGCAAAAGCCATATCCTTACTAGTACAGTGACAGTCCAGGTCCTTAAATGTACTTATCTTTAAAGAATGTGACACAGTGTCTGACACTGACTCTCCCAGGACAGCAGTGCTGGTTATGGTAAGACTACAGAGTTCTACACACTTTTTTTAACGAACTCGCTCAGTGCAAGGCCGTAGGGGGCCACTCATCAAAGCACTGAACTAATTCTTACTGTAGCAGCATCTCTTCGCCCTAGGTCAGAAACATCAATGCTCGAGACAAGCAGGACTTCACTGACCCATGTACATGGCAAATCACTTGTAATCTTTATTCGTATTTAGATCATACAGAAGTACAGATACAGGTACAAATATTTGAGTATGATGACCGTGTCAGCTCCTACACCTGAGTGATCATGAGGCGGGTTGACATGGTAGCCTTCGCGTGGATTTGTTTAGGCCCTGTGGATAACAGGTTGCGAATCTGAGACCCACACACTTTGGGCATCCGTCTTCTCCAGCGGCACCAATTTGAGGGAGACGTGCATGTTCTGGTTGGAATGCTTGCAACATTTGGGTACAACGCTTGGTACATTTGGGTACCACTGCTTGGTATGATCATATTCTCACAGCTGAGTGTCACACATGTATATTTATCTACACAATCTGCTCCTGGCCATTGTCACCAAATCTAATATGGTTCTTGGATTTTAAAGATTAGTGCTGTAGATCAACATGAAAGGAAAAAGAAAAGGAAAGTGATCTCGAACCAGTTTAGCTCAAATGAACTCAATGAACAGATGAGCTACTCTTCCACCGGTCTTGACAGGAAGACAGACGCTGTATACAGTATTTACAGGTTCATTGTACCAGGGAAATTCCCCTAGCTCTTTTCGACAAGCACAATGAACAGTGGACCACGGCTTAACGTCCCGTCCTAAGACTGCGATTTTTTCCGGTAGCGTGCATGTCTGGTGAGCGACACAGCCGGGATCGAACCCAGGGCTTTTAGTTCCAGAGGCAAGATCGCTAACCACTGGACTACACATGCTACGCTAATGAAAACAGAGTCAGAGTCTGTACCTTGGTGCACACAAACGTACAGTTTCAGGGAGGGCATAAAGTCAGAATAATTATGTTTACCAGTGCAATTTCTCTGTTTAGCACTCAGCATTTTGAAAGTGCATGAAGCAGTTGTGAACACAAACACCACTACCCACTACCAGTGGACTAGCCCACTGTTATAGTGCTTGCCACAGGAGAGCCTGCAGAGGAGGACAACCTTCCCAGTAATCTTCGGAACCGAAGAAGAAGCCATCATCATAGTGCTTGCACAGAGTTGTGTGGCCCAAGGGCTACTGAAACAGAGATGGGTACCATCCCATACACCACCTGTGCAGGAACTGCTTCCAACCCTCTGTGTTTTCATACATGATTCTCATCATTATCAAGTCCTTAACTTTAAAATGTTTGACTCTGAGAACCAAATAAATAACTTGACATGGCCTCCTGTCCAGCTTTGTTTCTCCCTATCAGCTTGGTAGCTGGTCTGAGACTCACACAACCATCCCCCAACCTACTTCTGAGCGCTGACATACCTCTTACATTATTCATACAAATGACTTGTACGCAACAAATTTTACACATCTCAATTATGCGCAAGGTATCCATTACTGACGTGATATCAGATTGTGTGACATTCTTTTCATGTCACCATCCAAGTTGAAGTCTCAAGAATGCAATAAACACTCAAGAGACTAAAGCATTGCTAATTGTTATAGATGGTTAAAAGTCCTTTGGGACAAGGTGTGTATCTTCTTTTGCACAGTTGTTTCTGAAACTGATAAACTTCAGCACAAAGAAGAATTCCCAACATTTGAAAACATAATTTTATTTTCAACCTAGAAATGTTTATTCATGAGAAGCTCAAAATGCCTTACAGGCTGCTTTTCATTGAGGTCATGAGGGAAGACAAAATATAAGAGAGGTACAAATCATTCACTCAACTTCTTACAGGAAAAATGTTAAGCTCAAACGAAGAAATATAAGTAACTCCCAAGTTGGCAAGATAAAAGCAGATAGGGTTAGTGCTATGAACCACAATTGCAGAAAAGAGACATTTATAAAAGCTTTTTCTTCAGCTATGTCCAGCACACATAAAAGGCTAAACGACCTAAGAAGGATGTGAGTGCCTGTTAGAAGAATACTTGTATTGACACATGTGCAACCTGCCCACTATTTTGGCCCTGCACCTGTCTCTACTGTTGGCACTTGATGAGTTCTGCAGACTTAGAGTGCAGACATCGGCAGTGCAGCATGTAACACACTCGTGCCGTGTATCAAACTTAACACAAAAGAATATGGGCATGTCTCTTGCCAGTTGTTCTGCTACATCTGTGATTTTTTATCAATAAGAAACTGTTTATCATCTGTTTGTCATCCTTTGAGTTTTGCTTGCTGTAAATAAAAGCAAATAAATACTACAGACAACTAAAGTTTACTCACTGTCGTAAGAAAATAAACTGATCTTTGGCTTTGCAACCTTTCATATTTTTAACTTAAAGACTATTAAGGTAACTTGCAAATAATTTCTATGAATTAACTTTTTCTATCTATCCCTCTAACTTCTAAGTACAAATTTATTGATCAAAGCATAAACAAAGTAACAGAAAACCCGTAGTACCTTCAGAGCAAACTATGACAAAAACCCTTTTGGCTAATCCTTGCATGTCAAACATTTAGAGGGAATTTGTTATCTTGGTGTTACTGACTTTGTACAGGCTATAGATGATTATAGGTGACAGAGAAAAGATCATTCATTTACATAGTTTCAGTCTACTATGAACATTAGATACAAAAGATTTGTCACACTTGTTACAAGGTCACACACACACAACCATGACGAAATGCTCAAGACTCTATACATACACATGACTCATAAGCCTTGTGTCTGTAATCATCAGCTTTCTGACAAACTACTAACTCATCCAACAATGCAGAATACTTACATATGTGTACTGGTGCCGAACAAAAGCATTAGATCTGGTAGTTTTCATGTCACATTCAAACAAAAACACTCTGTCTGACATTAAATCAACATGAAAACAGCAGTATGCATGACGTTGGTGTAGAAGTATGTGGGTCGTAAGCAGAAGCTTTCAACTTTTCAGTAAGCATGTATAGGCTCACCGCTTTTCCTTTGCCAGATACTTCCATGTACATGTGCACATATGCCTGGTACTATAGTATACTGTATACATTAACCTTTTCCCTGCTGCCTAACCCTGTAACCACTCCAACTTGTCACCAGAAGGCTGCCTCTGTAGGTTAAAGGTTAAAGGTGACAGGATAAGATATTCACTTTAAGTTCACGGTAGCAAAATTTCATGATGTAAGGAAAATGGACATTTTCACTGAACTTTAACTTCACAGTGGCAGCAAGTGATTTACAGAAAGGATGTGTGGAGGAATCATGAATAGGTTTTTTACGGTGATGATAAGTTCACGGTCCAGAGGTGACCGTGAAAACAGTGAACATAAAGTTACAGTGAAAGACACAAGAATTACAGTACTTTGCCCACCCATAGGCCGCAGCTCCTTTATTCTCTGAGCTTTGAACCCTGGACCTATAGCTTCACGTTGTGCTGCAAATTCAATATGAGATATTGATATCCACTACACAATGGCAGCATAAACCTAATCAATACCCAATCATGTATATAGTTTTCTCATTCCTGGGGTTTGCCAGAATCTTCAGTTAAGACCACGCCATTTTAATTTCTTGGTTAACAGAATTTTTTTTTTAAATGCTAGATTGAAAAATCAATAGGAAAACAGAATATCAGAGGAAAGTTTGTACTTTGTTGCACACAGTTTCAGTGAGTGAACAGGGTTAGGTCCAAGTTTTCACCCCGGCCTTCTGTTTTCGTGATTGATTTGTTTTTGCTAAAATTTAAAAAAATCTGTTAACCAAGAAATCAAATTGGTGTGGCCTAATCAGTTATTTTAAAGAATCCTCACAAACACTCGTGTCCATAATAACAAGTGACCCCTGGCCGATTGGAGCCTGGCATGAATAAACAAAGGGGCACACAAGTGAATTTACCACACAGGGTTGATAAACAAGGTAATCATTTCTGCCTGGGAAAACAAACTGTGATAAACACAACTATCTCTCCATAACACTACATAATGTACAGTTGTATGTCCATCTGCGATGGCTTCTCATACCTAATATCATAATGATACATGGCCTCATCTATGGACTCAAAACACCACCAGAAGGTAAACAACTTCAACACTGGCTACCTTGACTTGAGTGAGTCAATATGTTCTTTTATATTTTAACCAAAGCATGTTTTCCTTATAAATGCTAAGACTTTAATTAGTGTATTGTTAATCATAGTACTGGGCCCACTTGAAATTCAACTTGCCAAAGTTGAGTGGAGGCTATCAGTATCATGAATCAAAACACACTGTAGTGAATTTGAACATCTAAGAAAACAGGCATAGCCTACAACAATAGAATTATATTTCACCATATGCACACATGTAACTATATCCTCAAATGCCTGTTTCCCTTCTGGACTCACCACAAGTTACAGAGAGGCGTATCAGTGCGTTAGGAGTATCTGATCTCTGTAGCCAAAATATTTACTTGTCGAGTGTTGCCTTTAGATGTGTTGTCTCACACAGTATTGACACTTTCAGTTAGGGGAGGGGGTAGAGCGGGCAATAGTAGCACTAGTTCAAAACATGTAATACTACATTTTCTGCAGGGGAAAATATTAATAATAAATAGATGCATATCAACTTTCTATCTCTAATCTTCACAAAATCAATCCAGTGCCTTGAGAAAACAATAAGTAAATGACAATAACTTGTAGACAACAATGGCTGAAAAAATTAGCACCAGGACCAGCTGATTACATGATTTTGTGCCACAAATTACACAGACTGACAGAGTTTTCTTTTCAAGACTGGTATCTCATTGACGGTTTCAAGATGTTTATTACACTGTAATTTACAGTGCCATGCTGGTTTTAACATAACGAGGCTACAATGGCCATTATTTGGATTTAATAAGCTTAGTAAAAATAAACTGTTTTCATCGCTTAACACCTCGCGATCAATCAAGTTGTATTGTCTGTTTGTTTGTTTATTGTTTAGACGATGTGACAAAAGGTTTCCTGGAATAAGATGACTCATTTTGAGCTGAAAACGGGCACAAGAACTAGGGGTCACTGTCTACATGTAGCGAATTAGACGTCAAGAGGCAACAGAAGAGCGCAGTTCTTCGCCAATAGAGTGGTCACATGGTGGAACGACTTGCCAGAGTCTGTACTAGTAGTAATGGCACCCAGTGTGAACATTTTAAGGAGAGATTGGACTGTCATATCAAGGAGGTTATATAGACGTCTATATAACCTCCTTGGTCATATGAAACAGCACCAAGTAATAATATCAGGTGTATTTGCAGCCAGTGCCACAGGCAGGTACCCAATGTGTAATGTACGACTACAGAGCTCTGGACCATCCCCAGAAACCAGAGATGACACTGAGCTGAATTGAAGAGCGGCCTAAACTGGAACCGGAGATCCTACCTGGCGCAATCAACTCTTCTCTACTCTACTCATTCTCACAGTCACAGTAGTCTGCTGTTTCGCCCTCCCCATCCAGGAAGTGGGGAGGGCAAAAATGTTCCCGCAACTTTTGATTTGAGACCAAGCGTTAAATTTACGGCGTGCTGAAACAGTAAGGGGTGTATTATAATTATCATAGAACCGTGTTGTACACGACAGTAGTGTCAACAGAGGGGTGGATGTCAATGTTAACGACATGGAAGGCTGGAAAATTGCGGAAGTAAAAGAGGAGCTAACTCGTCAACACAACAAGACTGGGCCCGGAGTTCTGTGAAATACCAGGGAAATGTTGGTATGTTGGAGCTGTACAGGTTAGAGTTTGGTCTTACCTTCAATATGGAGCCCTTAGCGAAGCTCAGTTCGTCTTCTGCCGTGGCTTTAAAGTCATATTTTGCGATAGCTTCCATGGTGGGACGACCACTTTCTCCTGCCAAGTCTTTTTAATCTGGGCCCGCAGTACGACGAGAAAATGGACGGTGGTCCTTCTCTGTGGAACCGACGGCACACGGCCAAACTTCCGGCGCAAACAACGCTCCCGACCCGCACAGCCGGTCACAGACGTCTCGGTATCCTTCCGAGGAACCCCGGTAACTCCTCAAGAAGTGTGGTAAAGTCCCAGAAGTTTGCGAAAGTTGGGAAAAATCCAGTGCTAAAGGCCCGGAAATGAAGCGACTCCAACTCCCTTCCTCCAGATATGCAAATTAGTTTACCCAGCCGCAGTGCTCCGTCCTGGACCTGCGTGTATCCTTCCGCCGCACAGCCAAACAATCAAACTTTTTATTACTTTTGGGATGATTTCCGAAAAAAAGTTATTTCTTTTCATGATCTAACTCAAAGAAGTGATTTTTCTGTATGTGTTGATATCAGTTTTCTGACTAAAAAGTGATTGGCATCTAATAGGACGATAATGATGAAGATTTGCAGACTGGTGATATTGGACAATTTGTTATTATTACCTTAAATATTTGTTAATGTATTTTTGTAATAATCTATTTGATATATGTGTTCCCGTGACCTCCCCATCAAACTTGACCACTGGGCCAAGGCCAGCAGTTGAAATAAAGAAAACTGATTGATTGATCGAGAGATCAAATTGGTTGATTGATTGATCGATCGATAATATGTAAATATTAAATGATATTTCTACATGAAAAAAATATATAAATGATGATGATGATGATGATGATGATGATGATGATGATGATGATGATGATGATGATGATGATGATGATGATGATGATGATGATGATGATGATGATGATGATGATGACGATGATCATGATTTAAACGTAACATCATGTTGATCATGAAAGTGGCAATTTTTGTCCATGATATTTCATTCTCATTTACGTGCGTGTCTGTTGCAGTGGCCGTGTCTTTCAAATGTAGGCGGAACAAAAATATGACATGATCCTAGATTCTTTGACATATTTCCAGGGAAAAATACAAATCTGGGTCAAGGTGCAGTTCCAACTTTTTTTCAAAACGCTTTCGAAACTCCCAAAGTACCAGAGTTTCCTTGTTACAGAATATAAGGATATTAATAGCAAAGGCAATGTTTGATTTTATAAACTGGCATTAAGGTAAAGTTAATGATGGGGCGTTTTTTTTAGTCATTTTTTTAGTCATTAGCAAGGAAACAACTTTTTATTTTGCAAAAGTTCGAAACTGATTACTGATTCAATGGTAAGCTAACTACGTTATACTTTTTGTAATACAACCATTTCTTTTTTCAGAATAACTCAGAGCAATTAATTACTTTCTTGAACAACTTGTCATAGTTTCCAGAACTTCTTGTAGTTGTGCGTAAGGATACCGATTTTGAGCCATCAGCGCCCCCAAACTCCCGGATGTTAGAGGTCACCTGAGGTCAGGTCTCAACACTTCCGTACATGCGCAGTACGGCCAACAAATATGGCGGCTGGATCGAACCAAAATACACCTGTCGGCGGACTTGTTGATGTTTTCTTTATTTTCCCGACGTTGTAAACACGTGAGAAAAGCAGAACTTTCCCCGAATATTTCTGAAAGTCCATTCTTTTGATTTTAGTGCGTCTAAACTGATCCTGTGGTTTCTTTCGTCCAGTGTTATGCAAAGAGGTATATATGGCGACCGCGCAAATCTGTACCGCCGTGATTTGGAACCGCAGCGCACGGTGATGTGTGTGTTGTGTGCGTCAGCTGCGTCCGCTGCGGCGTGACCTTCCGACGTCTGCGTCAGCATGGTAGGTGGGAGCGTCCCTCTCCTGGCGTCGTGACGCACGCTCCGGCGTGGGGCCTGCGTCATGACGTCAGTAGGTGGGTGTGCAACAGGTCACGCTCACCCCGTCATCTGTTGCTGGGGGAAGGTACAAAATTGTGTACTACTGCCCTCAACCTACATTCAGAACGGCCGCACGTAGAGCTAGTGTAGTCTCCTGCTACTTCTTTATTATGTTGTTGTCGTCCTTGTTTTATGGGTCATAACAATTTTCTTCTCTTTTTTTTCGGTTCTCTAAGTTGAAAAATAATGAGTAGACAGGTAGGAGGTGGTACATGGTTTCCTTGTTTAAGATCAAAATGTCAAGAACTATACGATATCTAACCTCCTCTAATAATCAACCCGAATCATTGACAAGATTCAAATCATTGTCAACATTGAATGGTTACTGTGTGAATACTGTCCTCAGCCTAGATAGCAAATAATACTAACAGCTAGACATAGACAGCAGTCTCATGTCACTCCTATCTTGTTGCTTGTGTATGAAGGTATAAAGTATAAAGTATGCTTTAGATGAATGTTTGGTACAACTTGGAGCACTTAAAAGTGGAAAAAATTGAGTATCTACATGTCAGTTCCTAATGTTCCACCTGAGAGTTGGAGGAAGTAGCTTTTAGTCTAATGTACATCCTCTCCAATCCGTCTGGACCCAGAACCATCGTACAGATGGCTTATGGGGCTCGCCGGGAATCTCACAAGGGTCTCTTCAAAGGATTTCTCTAAAAGCTGAACATCACCTTTGCACAAGACTTATGATACCTCTAACTTATTTTGTCAAGGACTCACAGTGACTTAGAATCTAGAAAAGAAAGCTCTGGGAGTTTTTAAAGATTTGAAACAACTTTAAAATCAAATATCTCTATGGAAGTGATAAAAGAAATGAAGAAATGCTCTTTCATTTGACATGTACTATGATGTAGCATTTGCATTTATCACCACTTGCATGTTCATAAAAAGAATATCTATAATCGTACCATATCCTCTCTAATTATGCAAATTAGGAGATGTAAGTTGCAGGGCAATCCAATCATCCTTTCTTAAGTTATCCTCTTCCCGAATTTCCTACATTACTTCTAACGTGTGATGAATTATGATGGTCTGTGGGAGATGGTCTATATATATATTTATTTATTTATTGGTTCAGCATGTACATGCCAGGGTTGCCCAAATAGCCGGAGGCTATTCAACGCAAACGTGAACTCTTCAACGCAAACTTTAAACCACCGCAATACCGTTTGCCCACCTATTAACGTACAGTAGCGTTACTATTGTTTTAAACCCAACCTTAAAACCACCGCAAATTTTCCCCTTAATTAGTGCGAAATAAAAACCACGCAAACTTGAATGCATTTACAGTACTACATTTGTACTAGTAATACCTTTACCTTGCAGGAGATGACCAATGGTTGCCAGGTGGGCCTGTCCACCAGCGAGGGTCTGGACATTCTCCACACTGACATCTCACGACTACTCAGGGAGGTGGATGGGAACAACACCACAGGTGAATCACAGAGGTTTGGACAAAAGTGACGGAAAAAAAATAAGATAAAAAAATTTTAAAAGTAAATTAAAAACATTAAGAGTCTGATATTCAAAGCGTGATTATGACAGGTCATTTGGTATATTGAAACCTGCTACCACTATGTTCCTGCAAACTGTATGTTACACTGAAGGGTGGTTATCATAGTATTACGTAACCACCCGAACAGTACAGATAAGCTTAAGGGAGGTGGATGTAAAGAACAGCACAAGTGAGTCACAGAGCTCTGAAGAACATTCAGAGTTTGATATTCAAAGTTTGATATTGTGATTATGGAAATTGTATCAAGATTGTATGTGGAAACCCTTTTTGTAATAAGAACGGAATTCAGATTATGGTGTCACATAATCCGCGAGCTTCTTACCGAATAAAATCATCATTGAAGTAAAGGTAGATGTGTCAAGACGGGTCTAAAATTGGTTTATTCGTAACCAGTTGTCGCAATATGTCTGCAAACTGTTTGTTATATGTACCAAAGAGGGGACGTTATATCACCTAGATAATACAGACGTGGGTTTAGAGGAGTTTGTCACAGTATGGTATGTCTGCTTTTTAATTGCATTATATATAAACTTACATGTAAAGATATGTAAAGACTGTGTTCTGCACCAGTATCATAGGTGAACAACCACAATGTGGCATTTAATTACACACTTATAGCTGTTATGTAAGTGTCGCATATCATACAGTCTGTTCAAGATTACGAAACATTTTTCAGGGCTAAGGGGTATCATATCTATTAATGATTATTATGATTCATTAAGAAATCACTTGTTTCCAGGGAAGACCGGTTGGGCGCCACACTGGCCATTTCACCACCGAAACGTGCGTTCCACGTTGCCATGGACGACCGTTGCCATCTGGGTGCTCCAGGGCGCTGCACTGTTTGTGGCCTACGGGATGGTGGCTCAGGACATGGGCAGGTAGGAGATGTAGACGTGAATTCTTAGAGAGGCATGAATCTTAGATGGCACAATTAAGAAAATACTTTGTTACCTCGCTTGCACTTATCTCATGTCAATTGTATACAAAGAAAGTTGATGATGTTATCTTCTAGGAGAGACAGCCTTAAGCTTGTTGTGGAGGCCTTGGTTCTTCTGCTGGTTGCCATGGTTATGCTGTTTTCTGTTCTACAGGAGAGACAGTCTTGTTGTGGAGGCCTTTGTTGTTCTGCTGGTTGCCATGGTTATGTTGTTTTCTGTTCTACAGGAGAGACAGTCTTGTTGTGGAGGCCTTTGTTGTTCTGCTGGTTGCCATGGTTATGTTGTTCTCTGTTCTACAGGAGAGACAGCCTTGTTGTAGAGGCCTTCGTTGTTCTGCTGGTTACCATGGTGAGCTGTTACCTGACAGGATGGGACGGAAAACTCCACCAGGAGGAGATGATCAACAAAGTCAAGGTCGCTCTCAAGAAGCTTGAAGGTCAAAAAAACATATTTCACAAATTTAAAAATGTTTGATTTTGCATGAATAGATAAAGATAGATGTTTTAACTCAGTTGGAAAGAGAAGCTGTACACAGATTGATTGATTGACTGATTGACTGACTGACTGATTGATTTATCGGGTAACTAATTGATTGGTTGATTGATTGATTGATTGATCCCAGGTTGTATCGAGTCCTGTAGTGACCTTGGTTGGCAGGAGAACTTGTACCCTGACCTGTACATGCCGTACTGTCCCGCCATCACGGCGGCATGGACGTACCGCGACGGTCAGCTGGTCAACCTACCGGCCGCCCTGCTGGTCAGAGGTGACGTCATCGCCCTCAGGCCGGGGCAGACCACACCCGTGCGATGTCGGCAGCTCGAGGTACGGACTGTTTAGACCCTTATTGTAAGTGCTTAGTGCAGCCAGGGCTGTCTCCAGGAACCGTCCTTCCGTAGCAGTATGTGAATATAGTGCTGCTGTGAACTTACAACCATTACAGACACGCCATTTTCCCCATAGCACGAAATAAAACCATGCAAACTTAAATGCATTTACAGTAAATTGATAAGACCCTATGTATAGAAATGTGCAGTTCATTTGCTATTGTGTGACAAAACAAACAAACAAATACACAAGCAACTGGCTATATTTGTGGATGCTACCTGAAACGTTTGACCGTTTTCACGGTCTATCCAGTTGCTTGTCTGAATAACTGTTATCTTGTGGATATCTTATTACCTGGATGTCTAACCTTCTGTCTTGATACTATAAATTTAATTGTAACGTGTGAGCACTCCCATTTGTAATGTCCCAATTTTAAAAGTGTTCATGTATATTAACTAATAGTGAGGGGTATCATATATACCGTATATTTCAAAACATGACAACTGTCTTAACTCTTGTGTAATGCGTGAACATAAGAATGTGAATACCATCATAATTCAGACTTAAGTCTGCCAAGTGATATACTCAATAAAGATTTCAAAGATTGACAAAACAAGCAAACATTCTTGCTTACCCATCTGCCCACAGGGTGACGGCTCGCTGGAGCTGCAGCCAGGTGACACCTACAGCCCTTCTGTCCCGGACTCCCAGGACCCCCCCTCCTCCCCCAGAGGGGTACCCCCCCTCAGACCCTGCAGGTTTCTAGTCACACAGACTACCTTCACCAACAACATCAGGTCAGGAACATGTGGCTAATTCACTGTTACCGTAGCTGTTACAGTGTAGCATTTATAGTGTTGAACAGAGTAACAAACTTATGTTCAGACGTCATTGTAGCAACAGGTTACTATCCTCTTAAGAACAATTACACTTGATAGTCTCATAAGTCCATAGTGAGAATGATGACTGTTTTCTTATGTCTCAGGTCTTAGTTCAATCAAATAAGAATATAGTTTGCTGAATAATTTAGCTGTGATCTTTTAGGTTTTGTGAAGGAAAAATTATTGGTCAGACAGATTTTTTTTTAATAGTTGTACATGCGTTGCTGAGGCAAACACAGACTAAGACTAGACCATGTAACATTTGCCAGCAAATACATTATGGTTACCTTCACATGTTGTAAGCCTTACAAACAACTGCTCTGTTCAAACACATTGAATATATGGTGAGCAGCCCCCTCTAAAGCTTGTTGCTACATTATGTAATCAAACACCACGATGTTTACCAGTAACCATGGTGAGAGCCGTCTGGTTCAGGTCGTTGACCCTATTTGTGGGGAGAAGAAGACTAAGATGCGTGTTGCTACATTATGTAATGGAACACCACGATGTTTACCAGTAACCATGGTGACAGCCGTCTGGTTCAGGTCGTTGACCCTATTTGTGCGTAGAAGAAGAGGAAGAGGAAACGAGCAAAAACAATATGGTTACCCTTCTGTGAAGGTAACCATAATAACATTCAGCTGTATTATCAGATATCAGACAGTGAAATTCAAATTATCCATAACTGCTACGTGATACCCTGTGTGCAGCCTGTGTCTGGAGAACTGCAATAGGAGACCACTTAGCTGTATCATCAGTTATCATATAGAGTAATCCAAAATATCCATAACTGCTATGTGATGCCCTTTGTGCAGCATGTATCTGGATGATTTAAATCATCCATAACTGCTATGTGATACCCTGTGTGCAGCCTGTGTCTGGAGAACTGCCATAGGAGACCCGTGAGCGTGCAGGACAGGGAGCGACACGACGTCCACAGACTGGTGGAATGGCGGCTGCTTCCCCTTACCCTGGTCAGTATGCATGGAAACTCTCCCATTTTACATCTTACATTTATGAAGGTAAACATACTAAACAATTATAGTTTAAGACATTCAATCTCTATTTTTGCATCTGTATAGCCATTATAACCGCCCTTCTGCATAACACACCAGCTTCCGTATCTGCATTCATATATAGCCGCTATAACCGCCCTTCGGCGTAACACACCAGCATCTGTATCTATATATCCGATATAACTGCCCTTCATTGTAACACACCAGCTTTGCAGGTACGCAGTGCGACAGCAGCTGGTTACATCACTCTGTACGGCCAGTACGGTGTCACCTTAAAGAGGATAAACTGAACTGAAAATGCTGTAAACATCCCTCTCTTCCCTCCCCAGGTGCTGGTGCTGCTGGTGAACCTGTTGAGGTTCTTCCTCCTCCTGTAAACATCCCTCTCTTCCCTCCCCAGGTGCTGGTGCTCCTGGCTAACCTGTTGAGGTTCTTCCTCCTCCTGTAAACATCCCTCTCTTCCCTCCCCAGGTGCTGGTGCTGCTGGTGAACCTGTTGAGGTTCTTCCTCCTCCTGTAAACATCCCTCTCTTCCCTCCCCAGGTGCTGGTACTTCTGGTGAACCTGCTGAGGTTCTTCCTCCTCCTGTAAACATCCCTCTCTTCCCTCTCTAGGTGCTGGTGCTCCTGGTGAACCTGTTGAGGTTCTTCCTCCTCCTGTAAACATCCCTCTCTTCCCTCCCCAGGTGCTGGTGCTCCTGGCTAACCTGTTGAGGTTCTTCCTCCTCCTGTAAACATCCCTCTCTTCCCTCCCCAGGTGCTGGTGCTGCTGGTGAACCTGTTGAGGTTCTTCCTCCTCCTGTAAACATCCCTCTCTTCCCTCCCCAGGTGCTGGTGCTCCTGGCTAACCTGTTGAGGTTCTTCCTCCTCCTGTAAACATCCCTCTCTTCCCTCTCTAGGTGCTGGTGCTCCTGGTGAACCTGTTGAGGTTCTTCCTCCTTCTGTAAACATCCCTCTCTTCCCTCCCCAGGTGCTGGTGCTGCTGGTGAACCTGTTGAGGTTCTTCCTCCTCCTGTAAACATCCCTCTCTTCCCTCTCTAGGTGCTGGTGCTCCTGGTGAACCTGTTGAGGTTCTTCCTCCTCCTGTAAACATCCCTCTCTTCCCTCCCCAGGTGCTGGTGCTGCTGGTGAACCTGTTGAGGTTCTTCCTCCTCCTGTAAACATCCCTCTCTTCCCTCCCCAGGTGCTGGTGCTCCTGGCTAACCTGTTGAGGTTCTTCCTCCTCCTGTAAACATCCCTCTCTTCCCTCTCTAGGTGCTGGTGCTCCTGGTGAACCTGTTGAGGTTCTTCCTCCTCCTGTAAACATCCCTCTCTTCCCTCCCCAGGTGCTGGTGCTGCTGGTGAACCTGTTGAGGTTCTTCCTCCTCCTGTAAACATCCCTCTCTTCCCTCTCTAGGTGCTGGTGCTCCTGGTGAACCTGTTGAGGTTCTTCCTCCTCCTGTAAACATCCCTCTCTTCCCTCCCCAGGTGCTGGTGCTGCTGGTGAACCTGTTGAGGTTCTTCCTCCTCCTGTAAACATCCCTCTCTTCCCTCCCCAGGTGCTGGTGCTCCTGGCTAACCTGTTGAGGTTCTTCCTCCTCCTGTAAACATCCCTCTCTTCCCTCCCCAGGTGCTGGTGCTCCTGGTGAACCTGCTGAGGTTCTTCCTCCTGAGGGACGATGTGGGCCACTGGGCAGAGATGCTGCTGGCTCTGCCGGTGAGTCAACTGGACTCTTCAAAATGAAATGCAGTCTTTGAGATGGAAATTTTATGTATAGTATTGATTTTAATGTACAGTGTGTTTCGGTTTGTAGTATTTTATGATGTATGGAACATCCCACGCTAAGTCTTAGGTTATCTTTAAGCTATGATGTACTGAATCTCGCAATTCAGCTCTTTTGGGCTGCAAAGAGAGTTGAACTTCACTCAGTAAACCAGTCATATGTAGCCAGTGTATTGTATGATGACTTTTCTTAGAAGGGAACTGAATTGAACTTTTCAAGGCATTCGCACCCACAAACGGTACATTTGACTGTTAGATTTTTTTATCCATTCAACAGATCTTTGGTTGTTTTATGACCCAGCACTTCTGATACAAAGCTGGGGTCCAAAAATGATTATGAATTGAAGTTTAAAACCAACATCATGTCTGAATCATGTTCACAAGTCGAACACAGATGAGTGACCATAATTGGCATAATGCTTTGATGAATCATATACTGTAAAAATCAATAATTTTCAGGAGGGACTCAATTTTGCAGTAGCAGGGAAAAGGATATTTTTGTGGTTTTGATACCTTATTTCTTCCAAACTGTGCAGATTAAAAATGTACATCTCCATGACTTATTGAAATCCAACATTGAATTCTGTATTTCTTCACCGAGAGTTTGGTCTTAAAGTCTTTGATAAGATTCATTGTACACTACATTATGATTTGCACCTAAAGATAAACAGTGTACACTGGCCTATTTTCCATCCCCACAGGTGTATTCCATCCTGCCGTTACTGCTCTTTTCCATCCCCTCAGGTGTATGCCATCCTGCCGTTGCTGCCTCCCCTGTTCCCGTGGTTGTGGCTGGGGCTGAACACCTACGGGACAGCCAGGGTGCTCGCACTCATGCAGGCTGGGAAAATGCAGCAGGTGGGGCCTATACAAATTAACAGATTAGCTAGCTCATCGTTTGGTTGATGGATGGATGGATGGATGGATGGATTGGCTGATTTATTTATTGATTGATTGATTTAAAAATTGATTGAATGATTGATGGATGGATGGATGGATGGACAGACGGATGGGTGGATGGATTGATTGATTGATTGATTGATTGATTGATTGATTGATTGATTGATTGATTGATGGATTGATGGATGGATTGATGGATTGGTTAATTGATGTATGGATGGATGGATTGATTGATTGATTAATTGATTACTTCGGTTGTAAGCACAGGCTACTACTAGTAGAGATCGAAAATAAGAATCTATCAACTAAATGAACTTGATAATCAAGACCTATTTCTTTTCCTTGCTCAACACGCCACCAGGAGTATTGGAGCTTTGAACATGTAAGGTTTCTCTGTAAACATTAAGTCAAAAGTACAATTTTGTCATCGTTGTCATCACTTTTCATCCTCGGTATAATATTTATTCTTATCAATTATTGATGAATTAAGAATTCAACGTAATTTCACTGTGGCCACTGGCCCTTTGAATGATAATTCTTTGAGTGGAATTTTAACAGAATCATATTACCAAAAAAATAACTATTTTAAACCAATAAATTGTATTAAATGCTCAGATAATCAGGATATCCTAAAGCCTCTATAAGTAAATCCAAACAGCTTGCCAGGTAAAGTCTTATATGTTTTCCTAATATGCTCAGATTTCTATTTGTTAACAGTCTGAGACATATAGTTTGCTAATACTATTAGTAATAGTCAGTTCACTAGCTTTTCATTTACTAATAGTAGTAATTCTTTAAATTTTCTACTTCACATATTAATCAAACTTTAACCCTATGATATCAGCTACTGATACTGTCAACATACCTGGCTAATGCTGTGTACTTAACGAGCTAGTAGGCTGGCTTTCAAGCAAAAAGCAGTGCTATAATCTTGAGGCATTGATAACGTATGCTAACTTAGTTTCCTGGTTATGTAGTTATTAATAGTTTGCCTAACCAGTATAGCAGCACCATAGGATGTAAATTCTGGTTAAGTTAGCTGGTTAAATAGTTGACTTATCTAGTTACCTAGTTATTAGTATTCCTAACCAGTAGCAGTACAGTAGGTGTTGTCTGTGTGTGCAGATTGATGTGTTTGAGGAGGAGGAAGAGGAGAGGTTCCTGCTGACACAGGTGACGGGAACTCCTCCCAGCTACACTCCCTCATCACACCCTCACCACACCCTCACCATTTGCTCACTGCATCCTCACCACACCTTTTCTCAAGGCTGATCAAAATGAAAGTGATTTTGAGCCAGTTTAGTTCAAACAAACTCCATATTGACAGTGCCCAGAGACATGTCGGAACTTGCACCCCAACGTTGTGCCCTTGGGAAAGGCACTTAACACGACTTTCCTCACTTCGCTCAGGTGTAAATGAGTACTTAGGTCATCTAGGGTTAGGGACGTCCCTCGGATAGGATGTTAAATGGAGGTCCCGTGTTTGGGGAGAGTCACACCCCGCACACGTTAAAAAACCCACCACACGTTTCGAAAAAGAGTAGGGGCATGCCCCGGTGTGCGATGGTCCAAATCTTACAGTCCGGTCTGGGATGACATCTTGAAAAGGTAGTTCACCTGTTATGTCAATCCTTCCTGAAAATGTGGTAAATCGAAATAAATAAATAAATAAAAAAAGACAGTCAAGCTACTCTTTTACTGGTTTTGACAGAGAATACATGCAGATGAGGTCCCATTATTTACAAGTTATACATGGGAAATTTCCCTCACTCTTTTTAACAAGTACAATGAACAGTTGACCACAGCTTTACACCCCATCCATCTTGGATGAGAGACACAGCTCGAAATTGAACAAATGACTTCTTGGTTCAAAGGCAGGGTCGCTAACTACTGGACTACGCACTCTACACTTAAGTCTAGTCCAAGACAACATCTCGAAATGTTAGCGGTGGTTTCATTTTCACGGTGTTTGTTGTGACCGCAATTTCATTGACACTGCAAATATGCGTTTCCAATTTATTACTACTGTAACTGTGTTACAGTAACATTTACAGTACTTCAAAATTGTTTTAATCACGTACATTTTGTACTTAAAGTTAAAACACCATGAAACCTTCCTTTCCCATCCCACTGCGAAATCAAGTCCCGTAAAAGTAAAAGAGTTAACAGTTAGATAAAACCTATAGTCACTGTGATTATCATCTTTAAGTCATCTGCCAAATTAACATTTGAACTGAAAGGCTGTGGATAACAGCATCTTTTCCATGGGTGTGGTCAGGACAGTGTAGCTGGGTGGAAATATTGACTATATTTTTCTGCTGTCCTACTTGTCTTGTAGACTTTCTTGTATCATAAAGCAACTCTTTAATATGAACATGACACAGTCTGACAGCTTATACTCTGTGAGAGTGTTGTTTGTTCTTTAACTGGACTGTTAACTGAATGTATTTGTATCATATTCATGATGATATTCTACAATGCACACCTCCAATTCTTTGCACTAACTCACTGAATTTGAATTGGATCTACATTTTTCTAAATAGCGTTAATTTTGAAGATATGACTGGATGGTTATATACAACATAGTTTAACCTGCCCCCTGCTGCATTACCCCATAACCAATACAAATTTGGTGCCAAACGGCTACCTTTGCAGCCTGGAGGTTAAGATAGCCGTCCTGTTCTCAATGCCTGTCTGTCCCATGTTTAGAGCCTTCCCGTCCAGTGGAGAACAGTCAGGGTCCTGATGTGGGCAGTTCTGACAGGCAGGACAGAAAGTCTACCACGGACAGCTAACATTCTCCACACACTGGGCAGTGTTACAGTGAGTCTTATATTCGTACGAAGGTTCATCATATACATGTATTATAGGTTAATTGGGAACTTTGCTACTACATATGGCATGTGTCTCTGCTGAAATTTCAAGTTACACCTATACCTCAATTTCAATTTTATTTATTTTATTTATTTTACCAGGAGACATCTCAGATCTACAGATCTGCTTTTCAGATGACCCTGGGAACAAACATTAAGAATACAATCAGATACAAATCAGATACACCTACATGTAGCTATAGGTTGACACTGACGAAAAGTAGTGGATACTACTTGAAATGTCCGACCATTTCCAAAATCATGTCCAGTTGCTTGCCAGTGAGCAACTGAACTACTATTTGGCGTATCTTATTACCTGGATCCGATGTCTTACCTTCGTCGACGTACACCTAGTTTGCGGAGTACTGTAATGTTACTGCATAAGACTGATATCTACACAATTTAAGAAAGCCGCTTCTTTTATAAAGAAAGTGACATTTTTCAAAGATACAGTACTTAGTTGCTTGTCATAACATCTAGTAGTTGCAAACATCTGCCATGAAAAGTCCGTCTGTAACAAGTCTTATATGGAGAGTTTATTTTATTTTCAGGCACTTTGTTGTGTTGACAAGAGAGGGGTCCTGTCCTGTCCAAATGCCTCTCCTGAAAAGGTCTTCTTCCTCACGTCACTAGAGGATGATGGGACAAGAGCAGAGGATGATGGGATGGAGTCAGAGGTCAGCAGTGAGACTGACCCGAAAAGTAACGACCTTGCAGACAACAAGGTCAACGAAAGTAGAGAGAATCTAAAAATAGATCTCGAGACACAGGACGTTTTATTTAAAGCCAGCACAGAACTATTACAAAGAGACAAAAATGTGGAAGACAAAGAAACGCCCATATCTTCAAAGAAACAAACTTCAAACACACAAGAAAAATCACAGAGTCAAGAAAATGTTCAAAGGGAGCCAGCGGTAGATGAGAAAGCAGTTTTGCAAGAGTCGTTTTCAGAAGAGGAGTTTTTTGAGTGCCACGCGGAAGTGTTGGACATCACTGCGGACCCACACAGCTCATCGGGGCTACGGTTTGATGACACCAGATGGGAGAGGCACCTCAACTCACTCAAACCACTGGTGAGGCACAGGTAGTGGTGCGTACCTAAACCCGAGTTTAGGTTTAGGTTCGGACTCGAGTCCAGAGGTTTAGGTTCAGGTCCGGACTTGAAAGTCTGGACCTGAACCAATGGCATATTTGTGCTAAAATATTTTTTTTTCTGTTACAAAATTGGCATATATCTTACATGCAGTTTGAAAACTATGTATGCAAAATCATATACAGTCAGTAGTAAACACATAAGCGAGAGATTTTTTGTTTCGAGTCCGGACTTGTTTCCAGACGTTTAGTTTTTTTGGACTTGAACCTAAATGTTAGATCCAGTCCGAACCAGGTCCGGGGTTTAGGTACGCATCACTAGGCACAGGGGAGAGAACCTCTTTGGAAATCAATCTATTCAAGGAAAGATAAGGCCACACCAATTTAATTTCTTGGCTAACAGATTCTTTTTTAAATTTTAGCAACAAAAAAATCATTAAAACAGAAGGCTGGGGTAAAAACTTGCACCTGACCCTGTTCACTCCCTGAAATTGTGTGCACCAAAGTACAAACTTTCCTCTGAGATTCTTCTTTCCTGTAACAGTTGATTTTCCAATCTAGTATTTTTTTGAAAATTCCGTTAACCAAGAAATTAAAATGGTGTGGCCTAAGAAGTGTCTAGTATTTAATATTATTTTTAGTACACCAGAAAGGAACAAAAAATGGTCATGCCTTTAAGTACCTTTTTTTTTTCCTACAAATACTTCCTGTTGTAGAATTGAACATCGTAGTCCTGTGACACAACAATGTGTGATCATTGTCATTCTGACTATAATAATGATGATAATGGTTTTTATTGGTCAGAAATTACCCGCAATGGCAGCCTTTCTAGTGCTGAATTGATGCAGGGTATTACAGGTTTCACATGATACACAACATATACATATTTTATCCACACTTGCACTTTGTGGAACTGTCGCAAGGGTCTGGACGGCTGCCATTCGGTGCCACAGGTGACCTCAATACGACCTTCCTCAACCGAAGTCAGGTACCCATTTACACCTGGGTGGAGTGAGGAAAGTCGTGTAAAATGCCTTTCCCAAGGGCACAAGATCGATGACATGACAGGATTCGAACCCGGGACCACTTGGTTCTGAGCCGAAAGCTCTGCCGTTGCGCCACACGACCCCACTTGTATTATTTGCTTTTGGAGACTTTCACATACTTCACCTGAACCGTGATTTTTGTTTGTCCACAGGGTTTAAACATCATGTTAAACATCTGTAACCCTCTTGCCGTGGAGAGGAGTGCCGGCTTCATGGACCACCTGAACTGTGTGTCAAAAGACATGGGGGGCAGGGCCATCCTCAGGTATAGGAGGTAAGGGTTCTAGTTCCAACAGGGCCATCCTCAGGTATAGGAGGTAAGAGTTTGATTCCCAGCTGAGCCATACTCAGGTATAGGAGGTAAGGGTTTGAGTCCCAGCAGATCCATACTCAGGTATAGCAGGTAAGAGTTCTAGTCCCGGCAGTGCCATACTCAGGTATAGGAGGTAAGGGTTCTAGTCCTTACACGGCCATCCTCAGGTATAGGAGGTAAGGGTTTGATTCCCAACTGAGCCATCCTCAGGTATAGGAGGTAAGAGTTTGATTCCCAGCATTGCCATACTCAGGTATGGGAGTTAAGGCTTCCAGTCCTGATAGGGCCATCCTCAGGTATAGGAGGTAAGGGTTTGATTCCTAGCTGGGCTATCCTCAGGTATAGGAGGTAAGAAGTTGATTCCCAGCTTGGTCATCCTCAGGTATAGGAGGTAAGGGTTCTAGTCCCAGCTGGGCCATCCTCAGGTATAGGAGGTAAGGGTTCTAGTCCTTACACGGCCATCCTCAGGTATAGGAGGTAAGGGATCTAGTCCTTACACGGCCATCCTCAGGTATAGGAGGTAAGGGTTCGAGTCCCAACAGGGTCATCCTCAGGTATAGGAGGTAAGAGTTTGATTCCCAGCTGGACCATCCTCAGGTATAGGAGGTAAGGGTTCTAGTCCTTACACGGCCATCCTCAGGTATAGGAGGTAAGGGATCTAGTCCCAACAGGGCCATCCTCAGGTATAGGAGGTAAGGGTTTGATTCCCAGCTGGGTTATACTCAGGTATAGGAGGTAAGGGTTCGAGTCCCAGCTGGGCCATCCTCAGGCAAAGGAGGTAAGGGTTTGATTCCCAGCTGAGCTATACTCAGGTATAGGAGGTAAGAGTTTGATTCCCAGCTGGACCATCCTCAGGTATAGGAGGTAAGAGTTTGATTCCCAGCTGGGCCATACTCAGGTATAGGAGGTAAGAGTTTGATTCGCAGCTGGACCATCCTCAGGTATAGGAGGTAAGACTTTGATTCCCAGCTGAGCTATACTCAGGTATAGGAGGTAAGGGATCTAGTCCTTACACGGCCATATTCAGGAATAAGATATAAGGGTTTGAGTCCCAGCAGATCCATACTCAGGTATAGCAGGTAAGAGTTCTAGTCCCGGCAGTGCCATACTCAGGGTATAGGAGGCAAGGGTTCTGACAGGACCATATTCAGTATTTATTTGTATATATTAGGGGATAGGGGTTTGAACCCCGGCTATTTTTGCTTGCACAGTTTACATGCTACTGTTGATGGTTGCTGTCCGTGGTGCTGAAGTTTGAGCTGTGAAGACATTATTTGACTTCTCCATCATCATATGATGTATCTCCATCATACATTGTTAAAAAGAGCAGGTGAAGTTTCTTACTACAGTAGACTTGACATGTACACTGTACATACTGCCTGTGTATCATGTCATGACCAATAGACTACTGGCTTTTCAGTGAGCTGAAATACAGATTAAGATACTTTTATTTCATACCAGCAGGCACATAAATGTTGAAGATGTAGAAAAACATATAGCTCTGAAACAAGGTGGAATTTGGCAAATACCAAAGGAGAAAAATTTCAAGTTGATTGCCCATCAGCAAGTTGTATCCAGTCCTGCTTTGAACTGAAAATCAAGCTAGTTATTTCAAACCCTGACAGTAGTTTCTGACTCTTTCCCCTGTAGATGTTTATGTCAGCTGGTTCACCAGATTGGGTTCTCGGACAAGGTCCTGGAGCTGTTCAAGCTGAAGACGCAGGTGGCTGCGTACCGAGGCCTGGGCGCCGGGCTAGGACAGGACCAGCAGGCCAGGAGGAGCTCCTTCCTCAGGAACAAGCTGCCGCTGCCAAATATGGTGTCGGTGGTCACCAAGGACTATACCACAGGTATGGTGGGAGCAGGGGGGTCACAGAATTGTTATGTTGGGATGAAAGTTCAGCTGTGACTTTAAATACCGTGATTGTAGAGGGTTTTACTTTTAATATGTTATTTCCGTACAGAAAAGTAAAGGGCTGACCAAATTGTTGTGTTCAGGTTTATTTTCTATATCTTCAAATTTAAAAGGTTAAAAATGGTAATACATACATGACATTCTTTTTATGTACACTTACACAGTAAACAATTGTTTAGATTTTAGGAAATTGTATTCCGACAAAGGAAAACTTGTTGGAACACATTCATTTTATAAGTTATCATTGGAAAACAACACAAAGAATCAACTAGACAATTTTTTACCCGACCTCTGGTCAGAGAAACAGCTGGAAACTGGTTATTTTTTATGCTTATGAAGTTTAATTGGATGACATTAACAGTAACCTTTGTTTGACCTTGTTATCTAACAGGCATGCTCCAGCTGCTGACCCACGGAACAGCAGACATCGTACTGGACAGCTGCACAGACTTCTGGGATGGCATTGACCTCTGCCCTCTGACAGACAAAGATCGGTGAGGCTCTAGTATAACAACTTACAGCACTATCTTTTGACAAACATTTAATCATTACACACAACATAAAAAAGATTGCTCTGGGGAGCTTTCAGCAGTATCTGTTTGTTCGTTCTTGTAGTGCCTAGTGGCATATAGATCAGCAAGTTTCTTTGCTGTTTTAGTAACGGATTATATCTTTTCGGGAGGGGTTGCTAGCCTCTGGCCTGAGGCATCTCCTCAAACATGGCACCCCCAGCCCAAACCGAGATGCCCTTCCCAGTATTGTGCATTGCCACCCAATGTATGGGCCATCAATTCAGTTATTAAGCAGCATACCTAGTACTTGATTTTCAGATCAGTAAATTTTCACTTGTTAACTAACTAAAGGGAACCTAGAATATTTTAAAAAAATCTGAAATGCCTTTGCAGTTGGTAAAAGATAAATGCCGAAAACTAGCATATTTGCATCTGTTGCCATACAGGAAGAAAATCCTGGACTTCTACCATCGCATGAGCCTGTCTGCTTACTGCTCCGCCTTCGCCTACAGACCTATGGAGAAGGTGGGAGTTAAGCCACATAGATCTTCATGTATTACAGTGTATTAACCTGTTCATGTATGCCCTGGTATCTTAATCTGAGATCAGGAAAGAACAGTTAACCTGGCAGTGGTTACAGTGATTTTCGTCTGATTCTGATAAGAATGGTAGTCTAGAACAAATGACTGGGGAAAAAAAAATAAAAAATGAACAATGCAACGGTAGGGCTGATACAAAATTCTAATAATTCATGAATTTAGATAAAAATGTCAAATGAATCAAAGTCATTTACTGTGACTACAGCCCATCATAAGTACATGGTAGCAAAGTACATGTAGTACACAAAGTAATACATGATGTAGGTTTCAAACTTCAATCCACAATCATTTTTGGACCCCAGCTAGATTAGTTCAAACTTCTTGGCTTGTTCCTTCAAGTGAAGAATGAATTAGAGATGTTTCATTTGTAAGAATTATTGTGCAAAAAGTGATGACAGAGCCTTTTATGTCACCAGACCAAATATGGCAAATAACCGAAGGTCAATGACCCCACAGGATGAGGTTGTCCCCATCCCATTGGACGAGCAGAAGCCAATCAGGGCGCAGGTAGATAAGTTTTGTATGGGGGTATCTGCAATCATCTTGCCATGACAACATTTAGTAATCAGACTTACTCATTTTCTTTACCCTTGATTTTTCCTAATTCCAGAGTTGATGCTACTAGAGGCATTATTATCTTCAACTAAAGACATCATTGATCAGGGTATTTGGGTAAAATCACTGCAATAGTCCAATCATTAACACAAAGAATTATTAGTTCTCTCTTTTTTTACATGAACTTTTCTAATTTCAGTGGTGACAAATTCATGGTGTTAAGCATAAAGTCACAGTCACACACAGTCAACCACCATCACTGACCAGCTGATTTTGGTTTTCTGAGAAGTTCTCTGTCAGAAATTTCAGACCTTGGCCATGGCTTCCTTGTTACATGAAATAATGCTTCTTCAGGTCAATTTTGAATTGTCTTTTTTGATATCACTGAATCAGATAAAATTGACACAATAGAGACAGACATACAAACCAATCCTTAGAAGAAACAAGTTAAATATGTATGGACAATTTTTCCACTTGATAAAGTAATTGTGATTGTACAGTGTTTTCATTATCATTCTTGTTAGTTTTTATTTATCTAGTTTAGTAATTATACTATTTAGTTTTTGGATCTGCTGGGATGCCAATGTAGTATCATATTTAATCTACAATAAAAAATTTTCAACATTATTTGAAAATGGAATTTTAAAGACTTTGTGAAAATTTTAGATCAAATTGCTTTATTTGTATAGTACAGCCTGTGTCCAGACATCTGGGTGAAGCATTCTATGAGCTTAGTTTGATGTGTTTGTACATTTGTGTATAGCCTGTGTCCAGGCACCTGGGCGAGGTTTTCTATGAGCTGCCTGTGAAGGAAACAGATGAGCCAAGAGGAGCTGACACACCAGTGTCAGATACAAGGTAACCACTGTGACAGCAACTTTCCTTAAAGTTTCTTTATCTGTGACGAAGTCAACAAGTATATTAACCATCCTTCAGCAAAACTCCGCATTTTTGCTGCACTGATTTGAGACACCTCCATTTATAAACCGACATCTTTCACACGGCAATCGTTCTTCAGTAACACAGCTGGAGCCGCATGGTTCACGTTTGGAACGTTTTATTCAGCCTTTTACTCAAACCGATTTGCCTCCTCTGTAAAAATGTGTAGTTTGACATATTTACACCCTATTAGTATTACACCCGGAAGTTTCCACTTACAAATCAAGGTCAGAAGTGTTTACACTTACAGTGCTAGTGAGTGACAGAATCTGTTGTCCCCTGTTCAAATTTTCAGTCATCCCCAAAAGTTTTTACATGAAATAATGCTAAATAAATGTTTTGTTAATGGTGGTTTCCAGACCACAGGGTCTGTCTTCCCCTGTCCAACTTTATTGTCACATACTTGCCTGACAGACACAATGACGTTTTTACATACTGTAGATTAGTGCTAAGTAAAACATTTTGTTGATGATGGTTTGCAGACCAGAGAATCAGTTCTCCTCTTTCAAATTTATAGTTTGACAAATTTACCTGACTGTTACACCCTTAAGTTTTTATAGAGAATTATTCTGTGCCAATGTTTTGTTGATACATATACTGGTTTACAGGCCTGGGGATCTGTCCTCCCCTATACAAATTAACAAATTAACCTGACGCCCTGAAGTTTACACTTCCAACTTCACAGTGCCAGTGCTCACATTTTGCTGCTGCTTATTTGCAGGCCGGAGGACCTGTTGTCCCCTGTCCAGACCCTGGAGGACTCCAACCTGTCCCTGTCCTCCCACGGCAAGGGCAGAACCATCAGGCGAGAACAGGACTGGTTCAGGTGGGTGCTAGGGGGGCTTGCAATCATAATGCATTAACAGGACTGGTTCAGGTGGGTGATAGGGGGGCTTGCAAACATTAGGCATTAACAGGACTGGTTCAGGTGGGTGATAGGGGGGCTTGCAAGCATTAGGCATTAACAGGACTGCTTCAGGTGGGTGATAGGGGGGCTTGCCAGCATTTAAGGTATTACCAGGACTGGTTCAGGGGGGTGATAGGGGGGCTTCAAGTTAGAGTAGGCCAGATAAATGTGGTGCTCTGGTTTCTTTGGGCCTAGGAAAAAAATTATATCAACTACAGTTTTCGGTTACCTGACCGACCCTATCAAAGATTCGTCAACACAAGCATTTGGGGGGGGGGGGGTCGTGAAGGTCGGCCCCTGGCAAGGGACATGAAATTTTGATTTTCTATCTGAGTGATAAAAGTCAGTGTTGGAATAGACAAAGTGATCACTTTGGTCGAAGGCCTTATCTTGCTGTAGCTAGTAACCTTTCTGTAAGAGAATACCTGTTCAGGAATCCTTCTAACATTTCCACATCTTCCCCCTGCAGTGCCCAGAGCAGACAGGTGTTTATAGGGATGGTGTCAGCACAATATCAGGCCAAAATGGTGAGTTTCAAATAGAGAAGGTAAAAGGATCTGGTAGGCTAAGCTCATCTGGGAAGTCATAATTATTCATTTCATGCTTTTGAATTTTTTTCTCATTTTTCTGAACTCTCAGATTCAGTCAGAAAGAGATTTTCTAAATTCTAGTACAAATGTAATAACCTTTACAAAGCAGATTCTGTTTTCAGTAACGTTTGCATGTTTATTCATTTATCACATTTCTCCAACCAAGTGGAAGGTATGGCAGAACAGGTGTGCGTTGGCAAAGCAGGTAGGCCATTGAACACGAATTGGCGAAATTCGAGACACGAATTGCGCCACGTAGAGGCGAAATTCGTGGCGCGCAAAGCGCCACCGGGGGGCTAAACTCGAGATGTCGAATTCGTCCACGCGGAAGCGGTAACGCGAAGCGCAATACAAAACCGGCACTGACATGGCTCGCATAGCGCCACCGGGTGGCGAAACTCAAGATCTCGAATACGTCCACCCGGAAGGGGCATCGCGAAGCCCGCAATGCAACGTTACTGACATCATGAGTTACGTAACTATATGTCCAACCAGTGGTGGCAGCGAAGAGCATATTTACGAAACACGGCTTACGATTTAGCCATTCGTTAATGTTTAACTTATGATGTATTGTAGTCAGCTAATCGTAATACAAAACACGCACAGACCAAGGAGTCCAACCAGAGGTGGAGCGAAGTGCATATTTACGAATTCTGTTTAATATTTAACTTATCGAGTATGAGTAACAATTTCAGCCAGCAATTGTTGCTTTGTTTATAATCGTTTATGTCAATAACATTCTGTTTAATTTGCTGTTACAGGACCTGGTTACGGGGCTGAGAATAATAACAAATTGATACAAATGCATTGTGACAAAATAGTGAAAATAGCGGCAAGAATGGGATAGTGTGTGTTCTAAGTACTAGTAACATTCTTTGCTCCAGTTTCAGAATCGATTGTACAGATAATACATTCTTTATTCACGACCATGGCAAAGATTTCCTGCTGAAGCTACTCTACTCACGGCAGATAGAATTAGTTCAATAAAGCGAACATTACACTAAAGTCGGGGTCTGATAAATCAGACTGAAACTACGTAGACATTCACCACAACAAACAAAAATTCAAACAAAATGGCGACCATGAAAATATGATGCTATCCCAGGAATCATTGCAGTTTGTACGAGCCGACTATTTCCGAAAACATCCGAGATTTTACGACGAACATGTTTCAAAAGTAATAATTATCAATATCTTGCTAACTAACATCAAAACATACTATAGCAACACACGACAAGCGATGAGGTAAGATAAAAAAATAATTAACAAATCAAGGAAACGAGTTTAGTCCTTAATTCATGATGACTCTTACCAACTCAGATGAACTTTCATGCTACATGTACTAGTAAATTGGAAAGCGTTATGAAAAATGCCGAAATCTACTACTAACTATATAGAACATAAAAAAACATACAAATCTACTTGCGGGATGAGTTACGGTGGGTTGAAGGCGTATAATTTACTTTTGCCTTTTTTGCCCGTTTACTGGGGGCTCTGGGGGTTGGTAGTCTCTTCTGTTTGGCTCGACGGTAGACGGGTGGTGAAGGGCGGCGTAGATCCTGAAAGATGGGTTACTGTTCCGAATCGATGGATGAGCTGACGGTGTTGGTGACCGGCGATGAGGTGACTGGCGATGAGGTGACTGGCGTGATGGGTTGAGAATAGGCGGAGGACATGGTGAACGTTGTGTTGGTAAATGCGGGGGGGGGGGGTGGTGAGGCCAGTCGAGAAAGTTCAGTCAAGTTTTGAGACTACGCATATCACTATGTCACGACGTTCCGTAAAGTCTTCTAAGAACGCAGTTTTTTTAACAATGTTTTTCTACAATCGCTTTATTTTTAACTTACCTGACGACCTTTGTCAATTTTGTTAACATTCGGATGTTTTTGGAAATAGTCTGCTTACAAACTGCAAAGAATGCTGGGATAGCATCATATTTGCGTGGTAGCCATTTTGGATTTGAATCGACAATCATAGTGCTGACATAGTTTGCAGCAAATTCACAAATAGACAAAATTGGACTAACGTGTTTTTTTTTGGTGCTTGTCTATGTACTTTCAGTGGTGTATTTTTAAAGTTCTCTTGACACTAAGAACACATACTGTCTCATTCTTGCGTCTTATCGCACTATTTTTGTCATTATAAATGCGTTAGCGATTTGTCAGCCCCGTAACCAGGTCCTGTGAAAGCAAATAAAACGGAATGTTATTGATATAACGGTGATTAACAAACCAACGATTGCTGACTACAATATATTGTAAGTTAATTTTAACAGAATGGCTAAATCGCAAGACGATACTCGGGTCCGTGTTTCGTAAATATGCGCTTCGCTGCCACCGCTGGTTGGACATATAGTTACGTAGCTCATGATGTCAATACATTGCGGGCTTCGCGATGTCCCTTCCGGGTGGACGAATTCGAGATCTCGAGTTTCGCCACCCGGTGGCGCTATGCGAGCCATGTCAGTGCCGGTTTTGTATTGCGCTTCGCGCTACCGCTTCCGCGTGGACGAATTCGAGATCTCGAGTTTAGCCCCCCGGTGGCGCTTTGCGCGCCACGAATTGCGCCTCTACGTGGCGCCATTCGTGTCTCGAATTTCGCCAATTCGTGTTCCAGAGCCTACCTCGGCAAAGGTCACCTTTTGAAGGCTGCCATACCAAAATTTGAGAAAAAGCATGTGTTGGGTTGAACTTGAACAGCATAACTCAAGAAGCTATGGTTGGATTGTCCCAACTTTAGAATGTGGTTAGACCTTGTCCTATCAAAGAAATGATTACATTTTGGGTCCCCTAGTGGCATTCCTTAAGGCACTGCAGCAGATCTTCCATTTTTTCCTATCTCTTGTACTATTTTGCAATTTTCCCCCCAAAAAATGTATGTTTTAGGTTGAACAGCATAATTCAAGAAGCTTTGGAAAGATTGTCATGAAATTTGTGTTTATAGAATCTTTGGTCACATTTTGGGTCCCCTTCTGGCTTTCCTAGGATTGTAGCAGAACATCCATTTTTTTCTATCTCTTGTTCTTCTATTTTGCTGTTGTTTCCCAAATAATGCATGTGTTGGGTTGAACAGCATAATTCAAGAAGCTATGGCAGGATTGTCATGAAATTTGATTTGTGGTTGGATCTTGTCATGTCAAAGAAAGTTTTGGCCCCCCAGTGGCTTTTCTAGGTACTGCAACAGAACTTCCTTTTTTTCTATCTCTTGTTCTGCTATTTTGCTATTGTTCCCCAGGATGTCGTCCACATGATCGAGGACCTGGATACCGCCTGTATCAGGTTTGTCCACTTCTCAGCAGAGGACGAGCTCAGGAGCAGGGTAGGTGGGCTCTTCTGTTACTTCATGTACATCAGGTTCGTTCACTTCTCGGCGGTACGGAGTTATAAGTCCGGACCTGAACTTAAACCCCTGGATCTGAATCCGGACCTGAACCAGAACACGGGTTTAGGCACACACCACTATTTGTAGTACATTGTTTTTGGACCAGTGATTAGCAACTTTCGACTGATCGGTTATGGCTCTGGTCTTTTTCAAGGAGCTGATTAGACCTGGTAAACTAATTTGGGTAACTCCAATTATTGTGTTGGCATTTGAAGTTCAACTTTGGTTCAGAATGACTTCTATCAACAACAAAAAAAGACAGATGAACTTTCAGGTGAAGATAAATTTTTGAATTTTTGTTCTACAGATCTTCTCCGAGAAGATGGGTCTGGAGGCGGGGTGGAACTGTCACATCTCTCTCCTGTCGTCTCCGGAGGACCGGTCAAGACACAGCTCAGGCCCAGATGGGGACAGGTGTGTAGATATTAGCACTACCTGTATTAGTCAACCAGTTATGGTATCATCATCATCATACATCCAGAGAATTTCTTTCTCCATTGAGGTACACTAGATAAAGTTATTCCAGTACTTTTTGTCCTTCATGGCAGACATAAATGGAGACCCTGTGAGACCAGTGTCTCTTTTAATTGTTGTCAATTAAGTAGTACTAACTGTGGTCGTCCAATTCTGCGTTGGGTATAACTCATTCATACAGTATAAGTAGCTTTTGGTATAACAGTCACCAGCTTCACAGCCATGTGGCAGTGGCTGTTTTATGATACTAGATGGCTAACTACACTTACAAGTCCTCCTCATGTCGTATAAAGCAATGTATAATGAGTTCTTATATATAATCTATGAGATGAAGAATCAGTTAGGATTAAATTTTTGATTTTCTAAGGAAAAAACATGTTGTGGGTTGATAACATTAAATTCATAGCTGTTGTGACTGTTTCATGTTCGTTTCTTGGCATAAGTGAAAGTCCCTTACTTGTTGGCTTGTTCTCAAATTGGTTTGTTCATTTCATACACCATGACCAGATCGAGACACAGCTCCGGAGAAACAGACGTGCCGGCGCGAAGGAGCAAACTCCACCTGCTGGGCAGCCATGCAGAGGAGAGAGTGCCAAGTCAGTACTTTCTTAGGCCACACCAATTTAGTTTCTTGGTTTAACAGATTTTTTTTAAATTTTAGCACAAAAAAAACATGAAAACAGAAGGCTGGGGTGAAAACTTGCACCTGATCCTGTTCACTCCCTGAAATTGTGTGAACCAAAGTACAAACATTCCTCTGAGATTCTGTTTTTATGTTGTTTTTCCAATGTAGCATTTTTTTAAATTTGTTTTTATTCCGTTAAATTGGTGTGGCCTTGTCTTAGGATTTCTAAATTATTACTTTTAGGCTTGAAATTTTGTTTTTTTTCAAATGTTGAGGTACTAGATTCCAATTTGTTTCTTCATCCCAAACGGAGTGAAATATTGTTTTTGGCACGGAATGAAATATTGTCTTAGTTTCTGTCCGTATCAATCACCTTATTGCAAAGTAGTATGGGTTAAGGGTTAAATTCTGCCATATCTACATGTAGTTGACTTTTTACTGAATGAATGAGTATCATATTTTCTTAAAAGCATGTCTCAAATTGTGATCAATGCAAAAACATCAATGTAGTGATGTTGTATTTTTAGAAATGATAACTGGACTGGAGACCTGTTAAGTTCTAACTGTACTTCATCAATCAGTTACTTGAAAAGGTAACGAGATACGCACCTCCAAATTTTTGATGTCTACTGTATATCTTGATCACGGAGTATCCCTAGTCTTGCGAGAACACGAGACTAGGACGAAACTTGTGTAGATCTTCCGGCCTCCCTCGCAAGACTACAATACTCCGTGATCAAGATGTACAGTAGACATCGAAAATTTGGATGTGCGTATCTCGTTACCTTTTCAAGTAACTGATTGATGAATATTTTCGTAACTTGTATCACACATGACTGATGAATCTCTTTAATGATAACTGTACTTGAAAATCAAATGGACCAAGCACTAAATTATCATTGTCTTCTCTGTTTCTCCAGTTTTAGAACCTTCACAAGTGACGTTCAGAGACGAAGTGTCGGAGCACCTCCCAGAATCTCCCGAACACGACGTCTTAGACGTCGCGAGAGATCCAGGCAGACACTTAGACCTGCCATGTCACGACACACGCTTCTCAGGAAACCAGAGTTCGGCAGAAGTCTCGCGGCAGTGCAGCCAGGAGAGCCAGAACTACAGATACGGCGGAGAATTTGGGTTGCAGGACAACGTCCTAATAAGGGATGATCGTCATGACGACATCATTTCCATGGAAACGGACGTGACGAGCCACCATAGTGACGTCTTTGACATGACAAATAGGGTAAAGGTCATACCTACACATTTCAGATTTCAGTTTATTAAAGAAATAAACAGCATAATTATTCAGATTCTTTTTTTTCCTGATAAGGCCATACTAATTTGCTTCTGACAGATTTAAGATGCTCAACTTTACATGAAATACCAGTCTGAGAAGAAAGTCTGTGCCTTGGTGCACACAGTTTCAGCAAGACTTAGAGTATAATACCTGACTAAGTCAGATTCAAGTTTTCCTCACTGCCTTCTGTTTTCTTGTTGCGCTCTGATTTCATTTTTACTTTTAAATGTCAGAGAACCAAGGAAATGATTTTGTCTATGTGGTGTAAAGCTTCACGTGCAGATCTCTGTTTTTAGAGGCCTCCCCTTAGAAAATAAGGAATTCCTGTTTTCCCTTCCAGGCGAAGCTCCCGAGAGGCATAGACAACATCAGACCGCACCTTGAGAACGTGGACAACGTGCCCCTACTGGTGCCGCTCTTCACTGATGCAACTCCTCAAGGTAACGTCTTCTAACTATTCTAACTCCTCCAAAGAGTCTAACAAAATTCAAAAGAAAGGTCTGGTGCAATCCAAAGCAAGCAGCTAAAACCTACTATAGGCCCCTTAAAAAATAATACTAAACAGTATGCAGCATGCACTTACATGTGACAACTCCAAGCTTGAGTAACTATTTTTGGTGTAACTCCAAGTATAGTTCTTGCACTTGTGCTATGTCAAGAGACAAGTTTGCTAGCATTATGTAATCAGATGCAACATATCATTAGATATATAATTTATGTATCTGGATTGCCTGAGTTTGTTTGCAATCTCATGGATAGCAGTTCAGCACCAAGGAGAGGTCTCATCATCTGGCCTCATGTTGATGCCATGTGATGGTTTTCTGCTATGCAGTACAAATACAGATATTTCCCTTCCTAAAAGAACATCATGATTGTGGCAATTCAACTGAGGTCTAAGAAGCCTCATGTTGCACTAAGTAGTGAGTAATGTTTCATAGATGAGGACACACATACATGTATATGATGTAACTGATTAAGATGTTGCCTTGTATTCATAGCTACCAAAGAGATGCTGAAGATCATGCAGGAGTATGGGGAGGTAGTCTGCTGTGTGGGGAGCTCAACCAACATACAGAACACTGGGGTCTTCCTACAGGCGGATGTCAGGTAAGGGGGAGGGGGCACCAACATACAGAACACTGGGGTCTTTCTACAGGCAGATGTCAGGTAAGGGGGAGGGGGGCACTAACATACAGAACACTGCATGGGGTCTTTCTACAGGCAGATGTCAGGTAAGGGGGAGGGGGGCACCAACATACAGAACACTGGGGTCTTTCTACAGGCAGATGTTAGGTAAGGGGGAGGGGGGCACCAACATACAGAACACTGGGGTCTTTCTACAGGCAGATGTCAGGTAAGAGGGAGGGGGGCACCAACATACAGAACACTGGGGTCTTTCTACAGGCAGATGTCAGGTAAGGGGGAGGGGGGCACCAACATACAGAACACTGGGGTCTTTCTACAGGCAGATGTCAGGTAAGAGGGAGGGGGGCACCAACATACAGAACACTGGTCCAGGAGTCTTTCTACAGGCAGATGTCATGTAAGGGGGAGGGGGGCACCAACATACAGAACACTGGGGTCTTTCTACAGGCAGATGTCAGGTAAGGGGGAGGGGGACACCAACATACAGAACACTGGGGTCTTTCTACAAGCAGATGTCAGGTAAGGGGGAGGGGGCACCATTACATACAGAACACTGGGGTCTTTCTACAGGCAGATGTCAGGTAAGGGGGAGGGGGCACCAACATACAGAACACTGGGGTCTTTCTACAGGCAGATGTCAGGTAAGGGGGAGGGGAGCACTAACTTACAGAACACTGGGGTCTTTCTACAAGCAGATGTCAGGTAAGGGGGGGAGGGGGGCACCAACATACAGAACACTGGGGTCTTCCTACAGGCAGATGCCAGGTAAGGGGGAGGGGGGCACCAACATACAGAACACTGGGGTCTTTCTACAGGCAGATGTCAGGTAAGGGGGAGGGGGGCACCAACATACAGAACACTGGGGTCTTCCTACAGGCAGATGTCAGGTAAGGGGGAGGGGGCACCAACATACATAGCCTGGAATCCATACCCTCGGTGCCTCCCCGATATCTCTACGGCACTGTGAGTGACCCTCACCCGCCCAGACAGCTTAGGCCGCTCAGGGTGTTGTTTACGGCCTTGGATTAATTAGTTCGGCACCGACGGTATGGCTGGAAGCTGTACTAATTCCTCTCGATTTATGGCCCTGGAAGCCCCGGGTGTTCCGCGGCCTGACAGCGCGATTGGACATGGGCGCTGCCCACAGCGGCGAATCAGGATCTGTTTGTGTAGGATAATTGGCTAGCGGAACATGTCAGTTGCATCATGTACTCAGTAGCAATGTGCTCTTTTGTGTTCACCAGGGATCAATCTATACCTTGTTTAGAAGCACAAGTAAATACCAAAGGTTGTTGTTCCCAATTCTCCAATCCATACAAACTGAAATATCGTGATAATCAAGATCTTGCTCGGCCGCCCGAAAATCTCACGGGTATTGTTGTTCTGATAGCGACATGTTGACGATGACTGTAAACAGCTGTCCTTTCACGCTAATTTCCAGAGTGACAGCCATGAGATCAGAGGGGCATTGGGGACCCAGTATAGCTCAGATTTTAAGCTAGTTTAGCAACAAGAGAGCCTTAGAAACAATGTTTTCTGCAGCCTTGTGGTGCGCGCGTGCGTCGCTCGTCTTAGATGGCGGCCATGTTAGATATGGTAATGAGCAGAGGGACCGAACAGCTGAAAACGCGCGCCAACCTGGCGCGCCAATCAGAGCTCAGCGGAATAATTAGATCAGTCTGCTCTGTTCCCATTGGGCGCATCAATCTCATGCGCCTTGAATCAGGCCCGTATTGACACCCTGCCAGTCTCTAGGGGCGGCGGAAAAGTAGGAAGGCAGCGGATGTAAGGTGTAGCGGAAGTAGGATGGCAGCCAGAGGTAGAAAGGCCATCAGAAACTGACTGGCCCGGTAAAACATCACTAAGCCGACCCTAGAGACTGGGACCAGGCTACAACATACAGAACACTGGGGTCTTTCTACAGGCAGATGTCAGGTAAGGGGGAGGGGGGCACCAACATACAGAACACTGGGGTCTTCCTACAGGCAGATGTCAGGTAAGGGGGAGGGGGCACCAACATACAGAACACTGGGGTCTTTCTACAAGCAGATGTCAGGTAAGGGGAGGGGGGCACCAACATACAGAACACTGGGGTCTTCCTACAGGCAGATGTCAGGTAAGGGGGAGGGGGGCACCAACATACAGAACACTGGGGTCTTTCTACAGGCAGATGTCAGGTAAGGGGGAGGGGGCACCAACATACAGAACACTGGGGTCTTTCTACAAGCAGATGTCAGGTAAGGGGAGGGGGGCACCAACATACAGAACACTGGGGTCTTCCTACAGGCAGATGTCAGGTAAGGGGGAGGGGGGCACCAACATACAGAACACTGGGGTCTTTCTACAGGCAGATGTCAGGTAAGGGGGAGGGGGACACCAACATACAGAACACTGGGGTCTTTCTACAAGCAGATGTCAGGTAAGGGGGAGGGGGCACCATTACATACAGAACACTGGGGTCTTTCTACAGGCAGATGTCAGGTAAGGGGGAGGGGAGCACTAACATACAGAACACTGGGGTCTTTCTACAAGCAGATGTCAGGTAAGGGGGGGAGGGGGGCACCAACATACAGAACACTGGGGTCTTCCTACAGGCAGATGTCAGGTAAGGGGGGGAGGGGGGCACCAACATACAGAACACTGGGGTCTTTCTACAGGCAGATGTCAGGTAAGGGTGAGGGGGGCACCAACATACAGACCACTGGGGTCTTCCTACAGGCAGATGTCAGGTAAGGGGGGGAGGGGGCACCAACATACAGAACACTGGGGTCTTCCTACAGGCAGATGCCAGGTAAGGGGGAGGGGGGCACCAACATACAGAACACTGGGGTCTTTCTACAGGCAGATGTCAGGTATATTTATCACAGTCCCTTGGAAACAATGACTTGTTTACTTGAAGTCATTTCTACCTGGCCCAGTCTTGCTAAACGTAGAGCATGTTATTCAGCTATTAGTATACACACAGTTCGATAAATTATGTGTACTCTACATCTCCTACGCGAGGACAAGCAACTGCCAGTGGATAAAATTTGGAAATTGTCAGATATTTCATTTCAGCATCCACTTTCTTTTGTCAGTGACTAATCGAGTATCTGGAGTTACCAGGTCTATATCTCTTACTTTCTCTCCCACCAGTGTGGCAGTTGAGCCAGGGTACCCCCAGCTGTGCATGAGGCACGACGCCCCCGCGTTGTCCCAATGTCAGGAGAAAGGTTCCTCCCCATGTGGGCTGAGCTGCGTACTCAACACCCTGCCCTGTTCCGCAGTGTTTGACAAGGAGCACAACTACACCAGCGTACTGCTCCAGATGATACAGGAGGTCAGGTTTTCACACGATCCAGGCCAAACCAATTTGATTTGTTGGTTTGTTATTGCTGTACATTCTACTTTTTAGATGTAAAAAAAAAAAGAACTGAATCAGTTACCAAATATGAAAACAGACCCTAAGGGTAATGTCAGTGTATACCTTTATATTTTTTTTCACACTGTTTCAGGGGATTGATATACATGTGGTCATACTTTTCTGTATACATGTACATGTAGCCCTCTGTTTTCTCTGTGTTCCCTTGCTCAATTTCTTAATATAAGATTGTCCAAAATCAAGGAAATAACTTACTGTGACCGAAGGTGGAAGGGGTGACAATAAGTATACAAATTACAATGTCATACAGGTGCACATAACTGCAACTGGTATTGTTACTTTAACACACTGTATATTAAACGGGGATTGATATATACTAAAGAAACGAATTATATAAAACAGTTTCCGTTAATTCTCCTAGCTTTCACCATTCGAATAGCTTACAAAAATCCATATCACTACTAAAATCAACAAACCCACTTACGATACAAAACGTGGGTCTCTTCATTTTCCACTGCCTTCAAAAAAGAAGTCAAACCCAACCATAGTCAACCTTAGTTAACTTAGAACTTTCACAGTAGACTAGATAACTATTTTTGATTCCCATGTATTTCCATGGACTTGTTTGTCTGCAATTAGCCTTCGGGCATGAACTTGCAATCAAGTTATTAATATTAAACTGAACCCTTTCAAGTATTCAAATCCAAATACAATGTACAGAGCTGGGGTATTTAGCCATGATGATAATTATAGGTATGATTATGATTCATATCTGTAAAAGCTGCTAAGTTAATGCTAATGTTATGAATCCTGTTGCCTGTAGGCTCGACACTTGGTCCTGTGCATCAAGAACTGTCTGCTGTTCCTGTTGGGCTGTCAACTGTCCATCAGCCTGGTGCAGGTCTGTGCATTTTTTGTTTGTTTTTTTGTTTGTTTTTGGTATAACACAACTGCTCTGACAGTCCTGTGGCATACTCCCACTTAGTTTCAATCCCAGAGTCACCTGCAATTGCAAGCTACTGTAATTTAGTGTAAAGATTAGAGTTATAGTCTCTATTCTGTCAAAAGGAGCAGTGCAATTTTTCTCTTACATTGAACCTGTAATATACTCTATTTTATCACATGTCTTTTGTTTTGAGACCAATGAAAGAGTGTCATTTCAGTAAAGCCGCTGTCATGCATAACAAGAGCTATTTCACACAACACGCATTAAGAACAGTTATACAGACTCTTGTTTTGTCACATCTCGACTACTGCTCCGCACTACTGTCCTCCGCACCACAAACGCACATAGACAAACTACAGGTAATACAAAACCGTGCAGCTCGCTTAGCCACAAACACTACTTTTGATGCCACACTCGACAACCTTCACACCCAGTTAAACTGGCAAACAGTCAAAGAAAGACTTTTCACTAGCACCATCTGTGCATTCCACAAAATTGTCAATGAGAATCAACCTAAATGTATTTTCAAAGAATTGCAAAGAATCGAATCGACGCACACACACAACACGAGACTGTCACAAAGAGGGGCGTTCACACTAGCCAAACCAAGGACAAAAGCTAAAACCAGGACATTTGTATACAGGAGCATAAAAACATACAACACCCTACCTTCACACATCACAGCTGGAAACGCTCGCACATTCAAAGAACACATCAAGCAATTGAGTAATGGAAAGAACAAGCACATGCGTCTTGACACATGGTGGTAATTTTTATATATGATTAGTATATCGAAGTTATTATATTAGTATGTTTATCATTATGATTACCTTTTGTTTATATTTATGTTCAGTTCATTCAATTATGTTAAACAATTTTTGGTATTGCTTCTGGGTTTCCTTGTGTACATTATCTATACAATGATTCCGTTTTTTATGTTGACCTCTGACCTCTCCGCTCATTTTAAGTTCATCATGTTTGATCTTGTATGATTTACTATCTAGCAATTGTTTTCGTTCTTCCTGTATTTGAATTAATTGTATTGTTCCTTTATTGATATTCTTGTATTTAGTTAGCCGGACTCCAGGAAGATTAGTGTATTTATTGTTATGATTGTACACTAATGGAGATCTGAATAAAACATACAAACAAATTGACCTTCTCCAGATCATGGTCAATTGTCATGAGCAATTTCATCTATGGTTTAGACTTGTTTGGTGGGGTTGTATATTAGTAATCTGTCTGTAAAGGTTGTTACAAGCTATCTGGTGAGGATGCTCCTACTGTACTTGATGGCAATAAACTCCACTCCACGATACGTTGATGAAGGTTAGACATCCAGGTAGTAAGATATGCCACAAATAGTTACTCAAGCAACTGGATAAAATTTTGAAACAGACGTTTCAGACAGCATCCGCTGTCTTTTGTCAGTGACGCTACAATAGTTCTAGAAAAGATTTTTGAACACATCAATCCTTTGTTGATAACTTTGTTACTTGAAGGCATGACTGGTCTAATATCTATTTTGTTTCCTCAAAGAAAATTTTGTTTTCTTTATCTGATATATTGTTATTTACAGCCCATTCTTTGATGTTGTACTTTCGTCAATACTCCTGTTTGTCAAATTTGAAATGTTCTATATACCGTGAAAGTAACATAAGCTTTTATTGAAGCTATTTCAACCTGTCAAATGTTAGTAATTTGTATGTAAGTAATCTTGATATTTTAATACTTTTGTCTATTGTAACGAAAACTCACGCAATTCAGCCTGTGGCTGCCATGTGGTGTTTCGCTGTTTGACTGTTTGAATCTAATAAACCATTATTACCATTATTATTATTATTATTATAAAGATTTCATTTCCTTCTCCCAGTTGCTGTCTGCGGTTGTTCTCCTGCCCCCTCCGCTGAGCGGCGGCCATGTTCTCTGGCTGTCGTGTCTCGTGGTGCCGGCTCTCAGCGCCTCGCTGGTCGCCAAGGAGGTCGACAAAACGGTCATGAGCCTCGCGCCGGGAAAGAACCAGAATCACCTGCCTGTCGAGGTGAGGCCTCCATGTTTGAAAAATGTAGATTATCCTATAAGATAAGGTGCAATGGCCTAGTGGGTAGAGTGTTTGTCTTGCATATGGTAGGTCGTGAGTTTGATCCAGGTCAGCCGGTTCATAATCATACCAAAGACTTTAAAAATGGTACATACGGCTTTCTCTACTTATTACTCAGCATTTGGGAAAGAGTATGGTAGTTAAACACACACCACTACCAATAGACGAGCCCCCTGCTGTAGTGACTTGCACAAAGTTGTGTGGCCCAAGGGCTACTGAAACGGAGATGGGCACCACCTTATGCACCATCAGTGTGGGAACTTCAAGGAACTTTGACTATTTCCATATACTGTTGCTGCACGATGACTGCCAAGAGCGGTAGGCCTGTTTTCAACAACATACAATGATGGAATGTTAGTGATATAAGGTTGTTTTTGTGTATGTAAAAATTATAAGGTTGATATCATATATACTAGATAGATGTAGATATGGTTCTGTCCAAAGAGAGATCCTGTGCAACAGCTGTTACTCTGATGCAATGTTGACCAAAGAGGACAAAAGAGATTTGGCAGCTTTAATAGGTTTGGATGCCAGTACACACGTAGGCATTATGTTCTGAATACATACTGTTTTTAGCCACTACCTTTTTAACAGTGATGTGATCTTTTTCCTCCCATTTTCTTTGATTTTGTACCTGTCAGTAACTCTTGATCCACGTATTGACTTTTCCTTCCTCTGACAGAAAAGTCGGTTGTTTTCCATAACTTCTTCCTTCCCAGTCTGACCTTTTGTCTATGTTTTGCTGCAGTCCTTGCTGCAGTTCGGGCTTCACTATGCCGGCAGGTTTATCCCGTCGCTGGGCGTGTGTCTCCTGTGTTTCGCCTTCGTTCTTCACGCCGTCTGCTCGAAGGTCTCCCCAGCGGAGGCCTGTCATCCCGTGTTTGGGAACAGGTAACATTGAGCCAATTATTTACTCCAACTGGATACTAACCCACAGCCTGCAAAGTTAGCTGTTTGCCCCCAAATTTGCATATTGTATTGGTTACTGGGTTAGGCAGCAGGGAGAAGGTTACTAATAATCACTTCGAAGTTTGTCAAGAGATCAGAGACAGGGAATTTTTTTCTAAATGTAGAATACTTTGTAAATGTGATGGTCATGACTCAGAACTAATACTTAAATACAAAAGCATGACTTTAACGTTCGTGTACAGAAAAAGTTGGCTTTGACACTTTTTCATTGAATCATGATTTTTACGTTCTATGCACAAGTCTGAACTTGGCCCTCTACTACAGGACGATAACACTGTGTAAAGGAATCTGTTTTTTACCCTTGTGTATAGAACATGACCTTTATGTACAACAAGGTCACCAAGACCAGGAATTCGACCTTGATAGTTTACACGCCAGAAGATGCCCAAGACCTTTATGATTAAGAACCTAACCTTGACCTTTCCGTGCAGGAACCTGACCCTGTCGTGGAATGATTACGAGGGTGAGAGTTCCACAGGACTGGTGCTGGCACAGGAGTGCTGCTGCTTCCTGATGGTCATGTATTTTGGTGAGTTGTAATGATAAAGTTTATGAATATTTTTATTACCTTATAATTCTATCAACGAATCATAGCTGGCATGTAGTCAGAAGAAACATCTAGTCATGATAAATTTGTTTGTCCCTTTTTTGTTTCTTCATGTTGACTGAGTTTTTGCTTGTTTTGATATGGGAAGGGGGTCCAATGCAAAGAACAAATGAGAAAAACCAGGAGACAGTGTGGGCTGGGTGAGTAACATTAGGGTAACTATACTAAGAACAATGTGACAAAACTTTTACATGCAGGTGTGACATCGATGAGCTACGTACACAGGTCCCACCCCCTGTGGAGAAGACTTCCCTTCACCAATAGACTCTGGCTGGTCTGTGTCCTCATCATGTAAGTACCAACCAACCGACAGTCAAAACTCCTGGTCCTGAATGGTGGAGAATTATGGATCATCGCCTGATAAGGACAAACCTTTTTTCACTGTTTGGTCCAGGTGTGAATTGTGGCCCAATATTGGCCCGATTGACACACATGTCTTCGGAGTCGACTCAAGGCTGTGTATGAGGAGCTTTGGGCTGCTTAAGTGGAGTTACCCAACTAGGAAATACTACTTGAGTGGCCTAGGGTTCTACTTGCACAATCCTGAGTCGGCTCAAAGTCGAGTAAAAAATGCAATGCATAATGATTGTACAGTAACCTTTTCAGCTGCTTTATTTCTGTGGGTTGTCAGAACCCTGTTTGGTTCATTTAGTGTTGGTACAGTTGTATGTCAGTGGGGTGCACTGGTAAAAAATATATCTTTTGAAGACTTTCTGTCTAAGATTATGCTTCCAATTTTCTACACTGCGCAATTCTAATGTATTTAGCTTAGATGACTGTATGTATTGTTTTAATCCGTGCGAAATAAAGAAACAGAATAGAACATCTTTCCTTTTCTCTACCCAGTCTGATGCTGCAGGTCATCTACTTTGCCGTTGCCATGGCGATATCGTCGGCCAACCATACGGTACAGTTCTCCCTGGGCGATGTTCCGCTGTCGGCATGGTTACTGGGGTTACTCTGGGTCGTTGTCCTGGTGGTCTGTAACGAGCTGGTCAAGCTGCACGAGACCAGGTACAGCAGAACAACTCTGACAGTTGTCACTTGTTTCATTATTCAACATTCTCACCGATGCCTCAAGCAATTTATCTGGTTTCTTTAAAGATGAAATTAGAGGGAGAAATGCCAAGTTGTATTTGAATGTCTGTTCCTTAGTAAATACAATCACTGATAAATAATGTTTAAAAGATCTGATATAGATTATAATATTTTTGCAAGTAAGACTTATATAGTCAGGTGGTGTTTTCATGGCAACTGATATCTTCTTGTCGTTGCAAATTTGCAGTACTATTAATATTTTTGGTGTTATTTCACGAAAGATGATGATAATCTCAATATTAATAACATTTTGAATTATTTTTTCCAAGATTGTCGGTGAGGTATCAGAAGAGAGCAAAACTGCAGTTTGGAACCAAACTTGGAATGAACTCCCCCTTCTGAGTTGTGCAATGGACTCTCCCTGCTGAGCCAGCCAATCAGAGTGCATATCAGGAACCTCAGGGCAATACCATTGACTTTGTGGGGAGAGAACTGTATTGTTTTACAGGTGGATAAGATGAGGCTCTTTGGCAAATGTGTTTCAAACATGTTTTTAAAGAAATGTCCACTTAAATTGTCAAACAGAAGATGAAAAATTTGGCGGTACATAGCAAAGAAAAGAGGCCCAGTAACAATTGCACAATTCTGTTTCTTTGGGCCTTGAGCACCAGTTAGACTATCACGACCAGATGATGATGACGATTCTTTGTTTGGGAAAACTTTATCATTTCTGGAGCACATGATCTATGATACAAGTGCAAGTCCATTCAGAACATTTAGGAACTGCAAAACAAAGTTGAGCTGAAAGTGTGTACCTTAAAGGTTCAACAATACGTTGATGAAGGTTAATAGGTACATAAGAGTTATTCAAGCAACTGGATAGATTTTGATAACAGTCAGACATTTCAGGTAGTATCCACTACCTTTTGTCGCTACCAGGTTTTTAACCAAAAATTATGGTTAGATATTCAACAACTTTGCTGCTTGCCAAATGAATGAGTATTGTAGTCACTGGGCTTTATAATCAGACATTGAGTTATTGTACAATGAAGAAAATATGATATAGAAAATATTTCATGTATAAATGTTTACAGAATTGCTTCAAATGTGATAGCCGGAATGCTGTCTTCATATCAAAATAGGCATATTTTTGCAGCAATTGCCAACAAAGTATTGAATGTGTACAAATAATCGTTTAATTGTAAATGTTGTTCAGGTCCTAACATGTACATTCTATATTTCATTGACTCAATAGTGTATCAAAGAAATTCTAAAATTAATCTTAATGTGCCAGCAAATACTTAACTTCAAAGACTTAACCAAAAAAATCCCACCAAGACAGTAAAATAGTGGATTATTTTCTGATGTTTTGTTTTTGGTACATGTACCTTATAGACAACTGTAACAAAAGCCAGTCAATGCCATAGCATAGCAATAGTCAAAGTCAAAGTGGCTGACTGTTTTGAAACATAAGAGGCAAGTAGAACAGTTCCCTGGCTCCCGGGATCTAACCCGGGCCCGCCAGTCCACAGGCCGCGCGCCATAACCGCCAGGCTAAAAGGTCCGGACCCGTTAGACTGGTCAGTTGGTGGCGCTTGAACCCCAATGTTACAGTTTCAACATATACATGTAATGTTATGTAAATTGGGGAGGGAATGTTCCCAAGCAGTCTTCGTTATTTCTACTTCTCCAGTTGGGTCAGTTAGTCTTAACTGTCAGTGAGTCGAAGTTGTCTCAATCATGATGTTTCTGACTTGGGGAGAAGAGATGCTGTTTCAGTCTTGCTCATGTAAACTGTAACCTTGAAGTGGTCTTCTGGTCTTGTTACATGGTGACCATTGAGTAAGGAAAAAATTTACTTGACCCAGTGCTAATCATAACTTCAGAAATCCTCGCAACTTTGTAATTGTCCAAATCTTTGTTTTGATAACTGTGTCTTCCCAATACTTTTTGAACAGAATGCCACAGATGTAGTCCATGCATCGTGTAATCCCCTTGGTGTAATTTTGCTTGTGCACAGGTTTTTTTTCAGGTATTGCAATCAACAAGGATGTTTGAAAACCTTTCCCCTCACAAGACCACAGAATTTGTAGGCCACATAACCGACTACCCTCCATTTGCTTTCCTAGAACTGGTGCAAATACTGAAAATGTCCTTTAAACTGCACGATAGCAAAGAAGGATAAAACTTTAGAAAAAAAGAGACATTAGTTGATGTTTGATTGTGATTGCAGAGTAATGATACACAAATCCTCAATGTGCAGAATAGCTTAAAGCTGTTACAGTTTCAAGAAAGGCGTTCCTGATGACATTTTTGCATTTTCCTATAAGACCACACCAATTTAATTTCTTGGTCAACGGATTTTCATTTTCCCAAAAAAAGCATTAAAATTTTTTTTTTTTCTCTAAACTTTTTTTTGGGGGGAAATAAAAATCCGTTAACCAAGAAATGAAATTGGTGTGGCCTAATCCTAGAGACTATTTATGTTGTCACTTTATGAATTCTGAGTACTCTTAATAGGCAGCACAAAACTTAATTTCATGGTGACGTCCTTTAGAGTGATGGTCGAAGCAACAATGTGATTACTTTAATTGTACTGTGCATTTCTATACTTTGTATCTAAATGTTTGACCATGCATACACGAGAAATCAGAAGATTAAAATGATGTTAACATGATGTTGTAGTTCAGCGTGGTTCATCTCATGTCTATCAACGAGGTTTCAAATCTTAGTAACTTTCAGATTGATGAAATTTAAGGATTTTGTAGGTAATTTTTAAGTCTATTTCAACATTGTCCTTGTTACTCAAGTCCCCTCATGGCCTACATTGTGTAAGTTTGAGGAAAATAAAACCAAATCATCGTTATACAAATGTATCATGCATCGTCGAAAACACAATTGAATCGCTCATTATACATTAACCACTTCACAGTGGACTAATTATGACGTATCAATGGTTTACAACCAATAGGGAACGACGTTGCCCCAACTGCCCCAATAAGTGATTTATATAATAGAATAAGTTATCTGGACTTTGAACATGCCACGGCGTCCTCAACCTAAAACTTACTAGGCATTCGTTTAGGCCATAGCGGCTAGTGACATCGAGGCGTTTTAGAAGCCCCTCATTCGTTGCTCAGCTCTTCACAAGTTGTAGATAATGAGCTCAGACAAGCTGATGAACGGCCTCGGTGGTCCCGTGTATGTGGACCGACGCTCCCGTGTACCTCCGGCGGGGCTTCAGGCCGTGTGCGCCGTGGCCGTCGTTCTTTGCGTCTCGGTGCTGCTGGTGCAGAACTGGCAACTGAAACAGCTGCTGTCTGCGTATGACGAGAGGAATGGCCAAATCCTCGAGCGTATTGCTTCTTTGGAGGAGGCATTGGGTCGTGCAGAGAATACTGAGGTATGCTAATCGGCACAACACAATTACTACATAGCAAAGTCTTTTTTTACAACATTCACCTATGAGTCTATGTTTTCGGTACCGTTTGTGTGTGTGTTTGTTTGTCAGTCGACGGCATAACTCGAGAAGCCGTGGATGGATCCGGACGATATCTGGTAGGTGGGTAGGTCAAGTTAAACTATTGGCCCCCTAGCGGATTGCTTAGGTACCTCCGCGGAATTTGAGGCTTTCATGCATCCTGTTCTGGCATGCTGTGACTTTTAGCTTAGTAGATACATATAGTAAATGTTGTAAGTATAAAATCCCGATCGAGTGGTGTAACTGTTGGCACCAGTCGAAGGCTTGTAGGACATGTTCGGAACTGTCCACATGTTCTTGATTGTTCAATGTGCCAGTATAATAACTAACTAGTCGTCAGCCAAGTCTATGTCTTCACATTAAAGTTCACCTGTGTTGGTAGATCTCATTCTGGAGCAAAGTTGAACTGCGAATCGTCAACACAAAAATTGGACTTTTGCCAGTGGTGGCATTTTCCGTGTTTTTGGTCTTTGATTGTCAATGTGTTTAAGTCCTTTATATGGGATTGGGCGGGTCAGCCCGGACATGGGAAAATATATCAAATATTTCAAATTAAAACTTCATTTATGTGTTCTTACGCACACAGTAAAGATATTTCTTTTGATTTCTTCCAGTCGACCGACGTGGTGTTCCACCCCGAGACGCTCCGTCCTGCAGCAGACGGCACCGAGCCGGAGAACGGAGACCGGCCGCCCGCCCCGTCTGATCCAACCAACCGCCGCAGGGCCAAAAGAGAAGCCGACTCGCCAACTCTGGCATTCGGATCTGAAAGTACGGAATGCTTTTTATCAGCTGTGAAATGAAATCTATTTCTATAAGGTTATTTCCGTTTAGCATATTTTCAAATCGTAACTGACCCCCCCCCCCCCTTTTGCACAGTACAACCTGACAAAGATCGACAAGGGTGACATTAATCCAAATCTATACCGATACACATGAGGAATTTGAAGATTAAAAAAAAATGTCCCGATTCTGAATTCATCTGATGCGAATTTTGGTTTCACCACCTGTTTCTGGAAAGAAGTAAGATATCCGTGTGCAACTTTTTTCCGTCGCCTGAAAACCGTTTTCCTTCCATCATATGTCCTTCACTTGAGCACTGAAGATACAAGAGGTCTTGTAAAAAACACCGTCTTGCGATGTTGTTTGATTTGTACCACACGTGCACTGTGTGAGGTGAGATAGAAGATTAACCTACATTTCCTTTACAGGCTGTACACAGGGGCTTCCAGGCAGAGACGGCCTGACGGGGCCGGCGGGACCAGCAGGAGCCAACGGTCATAATGGTCGTGACGGGATGCCTGGCAGAGACGGCCGTGATGGACCACCGGGCCCGCCCTCATTTGGGCCATGCAGCCTTCCTGGACAACCTGGCCCAAGGGGATTCAATGGGTCAGACGGCCAAGACGGTGCCGCTGGCCCACCCGGTCCCGTCGGTGCAGACGGTGCCGCTGGCCCGCCCGGTCCCGTCGGCGCAGACGGTGCCGCTGGCCCTCTCGGTCCCGTCGGCGCAGACGGTGCCGCTGGCCCACCCGGTCCCGTCGGTGCCGCTGGCCCGCCCGGTGCCGCCGGCGCAGACGGTGCCGCTGGCCCGCCCGGTCCCGTCGGTGCCGCTGGCCCGCCCGGTGCCGCCGGCGCAGACGGTGCCGCTGGCCCGCCCGGTGCCGCCGGCGCAGACGGTGCCGCTGGCCCGCCCGGTGCCGCCGGCGCAGACGGTGCCGCTGGCCCGCCCGGTGCCGCCGGCGCAGACGGTGCCGCTGGCCCGCCCGGTGCCGCCGGCGCAGACGGTGCCGCTGGCCCGCCCGGTGCCGCCGGCGCAGACGGTGCCGCTGGCCCGCCCGGTGCCGCCGGCGCAGCTGGCCCGCCCGGTGCCGCCGGCGCAGACGGTGCCTCTGGCCCGCCCGGTCCCGCCGGCCCACCAGGGATATGCTCTTACAGCCTGCCGAAAGGTACATTCTAGTTATAGCTATACTTCATTTTCGATGCGACAATATGTAAAGCCTTTACTGTATTCTGTAATCATGTAGATACACATCTGGGGTGTTTTATATTCTAACTGCAACTTTGATTTACAGATTGCAACGAGATCTTTACCGCAGGCAACCGTACCAGCGGCGTCTACACCATTCAACCATTCAGTGCTTCAAGTTTCCAGGTCTACTGTGAAATGGACCGTTGGTTCGGATGGACAGTCATCCAAAAGCGCTTCGACGGTTCGATAGATTTTGCTAGGGACTGGCAAGCGTACAAAGATGGATTTGGCAATCTAAGCGGAGAGTTTTGGCTGGGAAGCGATAAGATGTATGAGCTTACTAATACTAAAAGCTATCTTTTGCGAATTGATCTCGAAAATTTTTCCTCGGGCACGGTGTACGCCGAATACGATCAGTTTTATATAGAGGATGAACCCGCAAAGTACCGTCTGCATGTTGGTGCCTACAGCGGCACTGCTGGGCACGGGCTAAACGATCATAATGGTCAAAAATTTTCGACACACGACCAGGATAACGACGATGCGGGCAATAACTGCGCCACTCGCCATGGTAGTGGTGGTTGGTGGTATGGATCCTGTGACTCCGCTAACCTGAACCAGCCGTACAAGCATGGCGGCGGGGGGGATGACTATCATGGTATAGAATGGTTTCCGTGGACAGCTCACCGGTTCTCCATCAAGTCGTCTGTCATGAAGATCAGACCTAATTAACGCTCGAGCTCTTTATCTAATAACCACTGCAAAACTCTTACCTGACTTTGGCCGTAACTTTCAACTTTGCATGCATTGTGAGGGCATATCTATGATGATAAGGTTTTTTCTTTCTTTTTCTTTTCTGTAGCATTTTTAAGACTGTAATCCCAGGCGAGAATTTAGCATAATGCTCGAGCTCCATGCGCAATGACCATGGTCGCAAATCTAGTCTGTCCTAACTGAGCTGTGCTTCATCTATGATCAGCTTTCCATGCAATGTGGTAAGCGCAGAGTCGTATGATGTTGGTTATTCTATAGTTCATTTTCTGTAGCAACTTTACAACTGAATAAGGAAGAGAGTTATCATTTGGCCCTTTCTCGCTCAGATTCAGGCATGGGCAGTAGGCCTCAGCTCCGCGGACTCAAAACAATAGCGAGTTTGTCTTCCCCGCTGAGCAGTTGCGTAAGACATCCTACCCCATAGTTATGCAAATACTCCCGACGGCCCCCCGTCGTCCAATGTGAGACAGCCGCTCGGAGGACCTCGCTCCGCGAGGAATTCGCTTGGCGCCTGCGGCGCCATGGGGCGCCCTTCGGGCGCACTTCGAGCGAGGGCGGCTTTCGGGTAAGTTCGGGATCCGCTCAGCCTATCACCCGATATCCCGGTAATATATTCGGTATATATATAGACTCCCCTTCCGAGGCCTACAGCCTATGATTCAGGTTGTCATGCGATGTTTGAAAATATAAGAAATTGTCGGACGGGCTGTGGCAGAACCAACCACTGGCATGAATCTAAGAGATTAAGTCTTTTGGCAACAAGACAGGCACATTTTTTACGCCACATGCACGACTTTCCAACGACTGTCTTCAGTATCCGATCGTTCGACAAATATGCCCGGGTTCTAAGCCTGCCGACCTTGGTAGCATTGCCGCAGTAGGTAGTTGTCCTGTGGTTAGAAAGTCAGTTGCTGTCCTTTGCTCTACCCGTTGCCTTGGTGTTCTGTTCGTATTTCTAATGGACGCTGCAGTCATTGGTGATAACATTCATCCACCAGCAACATAGTGAAGGAGACACGCGACTTGTGCAATACCTAATATTTTCTTAGAACCGTTAAGCAAAGGATGCAAATTTAGATGTGCCCAAGGTTCAAACATATTTGTTACTTATGCAGATCATACCGACAAATTTCGAGCATATTTTGAAGTGATCTCTAAGCAGACAAATCGGCCGAGGCCTGTATTTTGTAGTCTTTTTCTGCGTGTCTACGTTTCTCTAGATCTCTGGTGGTGCGCGCAGTCTCCGGCACCGAGGCGCGTTATCGTGTCGTTGCCATTTCAAAACGGTCGTTGCCATTTTAAAACAGTCGTTGCCATTTTAAAACGGTCGTTGCCATATTGAAACGGTCGATGCCATATCCTTGACCGGTAGATAGCATATCAGAGCGGGTCATACCTTTTTTGGGTGGTGACGAAGACTTGAGTTGGACAGTCGAAAACGAGGTAAGTCCATTTTTTGTGTGTTGGAAATTACAGTTCAACCTTGTTTCAGAATGATTTCTACCAAGAACACAGATGAACTTTCATAAGGAACGAAAAGGGATCTCGAACCAGTTTAGCTCAAATGAACTCAATGAACAGAAGAGCTAATCTTCCACTGGTCGCGACAGAGAAGACAGACGCTATATATAGTATTTACAGGTTCATTCACAAAGAAACAAGACTAGTACAATTTGTTTGCCCAGCTGGCTACTTTATTCGTCACTCTGGAATGTTACAACACCACAAAAATATTACCATGAGTGCACATGTAATTTACGACACACTGGCCTTTTTGACAGACAGATATGGCCATATCATATGAAGATCTAATCAAATACGTCACATTTTCATAGTCAAGCTAGTAAAACAGCGACACCACAGCTCAGATACGGTATTTCTACATTTTTCAATCACAAATATATATCTGTATATACCCATTGGTCCATCATGGTTTCTCCGACACCCATAAATTCAATTCCTGACTTCTTAACTTCCTAAAATAGACTTAGATCTGATCAATAGAAGTTTTCGCAATATCATTTCACAACAGTGTTGTTAGCATGGGTCACATCAATCTAAATTATGAACTCTTAGCTCTTGTACAACAATAATGCACCAATAACTTTTCATCATGTTTCCCATGGCACAAATTACACTTGCAGAGGAACATAGCAGCACCACACAGTCACATATTGCACAATTTTACAAGACAGTTTAAGGGTAACTATACACTGTTGAAACGTTAGGAGGATCCTGACTTCTCGATATGTGGTAGAAAGCAAACTGAAATGTCCTTTATTGTCTAAAACTTTTCTAAATATTAATCATACATTTAACGATAAACAATAACCATAGAAACATATGTGTCCTAAGAAATATACTGTTATATAAGGTAGTGATAAAGGACCCTTGGTGGGATAGTTTCATATTTCGATAATTACGCACAGATGATTTACATTATGATAACAGCTTCAATATCTCAATAGACATCAGTTCTCTAAATATCAACATACTTGGTGATGTTAATTCTCATAATTCTTCTGGCTACCCCAAGACTTCCACATTTTTAAAAAAAAAAGTGTTTTTTGCAACTTTCTCAAGAAAGCCTTGAACAACCTGGATATCTGATGAAGTGTGCATACCTTGTGAATTACCGATGCTGCATTTTTTTAAAATTTGGCAGTTTTGGGGTATCTCTGTAAATATGCTGATGTTAAATTTCTAACGATAGAAGCAGATGCATTCTGAGAAATACGTGATGTATACTAATGTTACTTAACAATATTGGCACTAATTAAGACTTGATGACATAGTTTGATGCATAGACATGCACAGATATGTGTTGGAAATAACGGTTACAGTCATGTAGTACATGTAATAATCATAGCTTTTATCACAGCACAACTGCACAATGGTACATGATGTTACTTTGCAAGCAGGTGAAAAATAAAGGTGGGAGAAAAAACTTTTCTTGATTGTCACATTTTACTTCTTGATATCTTAACGTTTGTTTCTTGATACCCTAACCAAGACAAGAGATTGTACTTAAATGTCATGTACTTACACATTTACCCACCTTTCCTAAGAATCTTCCTCAAAGTAAATCTAGAATGTGACTTAAAAAAATTTTTAAAAAATAAAGTTCAAAGTAAAACCACCTGTTAAAATACAGCTACCCCAAACCAAACACATTATTACAGTTCTAAACCCATGTACTACAACAAACACCATTCTGTAGGCTCCTTACTATAATAACAGCTACAATTGTAAATATATTTGCATTGTGTATGCACAAAAGCAAAAGAACAAAGTTTTCAACATGAGACAAAGTGTTTAAGAGAAAAGTAAAAAACACATCAAGTTCTATGACATGGTATTAATGATATGAGATGGCCGCCCTTGGTACCATCCTGGTTAATTCTACGCTGCATAGGTCCTAATGAGTGAAGAAGGAAAGCATAAAACTAGTGAAGTTGGGGTTCTCAGGCTGATATTACAGGGCCTTTGATACAATGTAGAATGATATGAATATGATATTGCCTGAGTCCTCTCCTTGGTTTTGTAATGCTTGCTCTCCTTTTGCCCAATCATCGATTGACTAAAAGAACATTATAGCCCAATAATTAACCTGTCAGATCTGTAATTACGGTGCTTGCTTTCTTTGGGATGCTTTTTATCACTTTTAATAGGAAAACATTTTTCCAGGAGGCAAGCGTTATTTACTAGAAAGATGTACTATAAACGTTGCAAAAAGACATTGCAAAACAGAGACCGAGCCAGATCCTTACATCTGTTTGGAGACTAGTACATCTTCACATTGGCATCTTTTTGACAGCTGCATCATTCCTGCTGGCATTGTGCATGTGGCCCAAGCCCTTCTGTTTGCAGCAGTACGACAGACCAAGGACCACGGCACAGAAAACATAGTAGATATAGCAAACAGAGTGCCAATACTTCGTGGTGGCTTCGAAGGACAGCAGCAAAAATCCCACCGACATGTAGTCGTAAGCCCGCATCTTCAGAACACAGTGAAGCCAGTCCCATATTCGCTGCCCGCGAATGCCAAGCCGTGTGCGGAATGTGGTGCTAGCTTCTGTCTCGACCCAGAGGGAGAGGGGGATGGTCATCAGGCTGAGGTAGTAGCCAGGGTGGAAGCCGTGCCAATAGGCACTCAGGAGCATCGTGGTGGCCACCCTGCAAAACACGCATAAAGGCGATAAATACACTTGGCCACCCCTTCACTGCAGCCAATGACAGCAAGCATTAGATTAGGGGTTGAATTTATTTTGGGAGTATTTTTGGATTGTTGAATGGGACTCTGGTTGAATAACCCCTGCACTGAATATACTATAGTGAGCATCACAAATGTGTTGAATAAAGAACATAATTTTCATTGCAAATTGTGGCAATTTTTCTGAAAGTAAAACTAATAATGCAATGATGCAGAATATTGCATTTCTGGAGGATTTAAGCAACAATCTGCATTTTTATCTGGGACAATATTACAGTAAAATGGTTTGTTTGATTTTCGAAAGGCACTGTTTTCTTCAACTCTACTATGATGGGAAGCATGTCTTGTGTATTTTTGTGGGCACCCTCAACATCTAAAGAACATTCCAACTTTTTTCCAAGGCTTAAAGCTACATACATGTTTGCTGTCATTGAATGCAGGACTGGTATAAAACTTGGTTTCAGTTAGCGCTTACATCAAAATACATCAAGAGTGAAAGCAATTCTTCAGAGCAATGCAGGCAAGCAAGCAAGGAAAAAAAATCCTTAGCATTTAAGGCAGCAGATTTATATCATATCAAATGCAGAGTCAGATTATTAAAGTCATGTACACCATAAAGCAAGTGCAAGAGATCGCTTTAAATTTTCTTATATCAGATGCAAAATATGAGGTTGCCTTTGGCAAAAGCTTCATATCAACTTTCAACATGCGGTAGCAGTTACGTATACAACAAGACATCTCAAATTACAAGGGGTTTTCAAAGAGGTTCATGCTTTCATGCATGTTATCTGGTAAACTTCGATTGAGAAATATTATAGAACAATCATTCAAGATGAGCACAGTGTGAGATCAGGTGGCAAAAAGATACCCGGCAGGTGTAGTTATATCATATCCAGTGATCAGTATGCATTTCCTTGCTAGTATTAGTAAGTTATTAATGGATCAGAATGCATTTTCTCACAAGCATCGTCATATAGTTTGACTGGCAAAGAATGGAGAATTCATCACCTGATCCTGACAGAAAATTCCTGGAACAGCTGACGTATATCCTCGCATCATTTCCTGCGTCAGCTACATGTCAAACTGATGATCAACTCTGACCTTTTATTTGGTCTAAGTCTAACGTTACACATATCATACAAATTGAACAGTTTTTTGTTCAGATTCTTTTAATTTCACAATGTCACTTAATTTTCTAAACTACATGTAATGTTACACAATTTTATTTTTGTCACCAAGATAATTCATCTTCAATAAAGATCTAGTCCAGGACACTTCATTAATTTCATCCTAAGGCTACACTAATCTATCTATAGAAGGCTAGTAGTAAACTTTATCATTTCGTACTTCATTTATTCCCCTGTATTTGTAAGGCAATTATAATGTATCCTTATCTAGTGTATCATACCTACAGTGAATGGAAATCGGTGATACTACCTGTTTTCAAGCACTTACCAACTTATATATATTAGCTAAATTTAAATCAACAGCAGTAACAATCAATCTGTCGGTGAGAAAAACTTGTAAAAGGCACTTTCAAAAATATTTCGAAACTATTGAATATTCCTGGTATTGCAGATAACACAATTAAACTGTAGTTGAACATTGTTTTCTTACCTGGTGGAAATTGGTATAGTTTCTTACCTACATGTAACTGCTACATGAGAAAAGCATCTCTAACACACAAGAGTGTCTTCCACACACCTTTGTGCAAAAAAATGTGTCAGATTGTAGGTGAAACAAGACTTTGTCATTTCTAAACAAATCTAGACACCAATTTCAGATTAAGATACATACTGTACATTTACAATCGATACTGTGAAAATCAGTACAGTAACTGTGTTTAAGTCAATTAGGAATTAATATTGCACTTGTATAATTGAGGGTTGGCAGAAAATAATGCCATTTTGTAGCAGAGACATATAACTGGAAATCCTAGTTTGTTGAGAGGATCAATGTATTGTGAAAGGATTCCGAAGCAAAGAGCCATCTTCTGAAATTCAAAAATTCAAGGGGAACACCCCTTGTGTTTTGCAATTGCTCGCCAATGATGCTTTCTAAAGTCACTATCTTAAAATACATGCTAGCAGCATGTTGACAGAACATCGTCGTGTCTATAGTTTCTAAACGTTGTGTTGGAAAAGAAACTGTACGCAACTGACGAAATTCTGATGCTGCTTAATGTTGACCGAACATTCAACAGATACCGCAATGAATACTATCATATACTAAATGCATATCATATCACTCTAGGCTAATTGCCTAGAGTCTCGCGCGTTCATATTCATGTTCTGCTGATGTGCTACGTGTGTGTGTTACACACATCACGCTAAAAAGAGGGTTTGGGGTTCGTCAAAAGTCAATTCCTTCCCGCATCGATGGTGCATAGGTCGGCGCCCATCCCCGTTTCAGTAGCCCTTGGGCAACACAATTTTGTGAAATCACTACAGCAGGGGGCTAGTCCACTGGTAGTGGTGTGTGTTTAACTTCCATATTCTTTCCCAAATGCTGAGTGCTATGCATGCTAAGCAGAGAAAGCAGTATGTACCATTTTTAAAGTCTTTGGTATGACCCGGCCGGGGGTCAAACTCACGACCTACCGTATGCAAGGCGAACACTCTACCCGCTTGGGGTTAGTAGTTAAACTATTATTATATAATGGTTGTGACTGAATACAAAACGTACTTAGTGACAGGCTATCATTTATCTAAACTTAAGGAAAGGTTGAAGAAGTTAGTATTGACTATTGGACAGGTATAGAAGTAAACGTATGACAAAAAATTTCTTTCATAAAAATCTTTTTCTAAAATCTAATAGACTCGTTAGGTCACAGCGCACACAAATTCTTACAAAATGGCATAATTCTTTTTACCAACCCGTTAGATTAAGTATTAGGTAGTACTACAACATAGTTAATATATATAGTATTACATTAATTACAATTAATTGATTTTTTCCTTCTTCTTTTCCTGGTGACCACCACCACCACCGACTACATATGCTAGTGCAAGTAGGACGACATGTAGAACGTGAGTGTAGAAGTACACAGCCTGCCAACACCGTAGTCCGTCCGTGATGGTTAGTAGAAGGAAGGCCATAGTGTAGTATTCCCCCGCTCGATACTTCAGGAACCAGCTCACGAACCCGTAAACATTCGCAGCCGTGGATTCAGGCGAGAGTCGTGACTTGAAGGCGGCCTCGCATTTGACCTCGACAAATTGCATCAGCGCGACGGAAAGGAAAAATAGGTAGTATCCGCCGTGTATACCGTGCCAGTACGCGGACACTACAAACACCACAGGAAACCTGGGGGGGGTTAGGGAAGGGAACAAAAACACACAGGGTAGGTCACGACGAAGAAAACCAAGTCAACAAAGAGACGGAAAACGTCAAACGGAAATGAAACACATGCAAATTAAGAAGGGGTTAGCACTGTAAGGGGTGTCGTTGCGTTTTCTGGTTGGTGGGCGTGCCTGTACATGCAGTGTGAGGTGGTTATCCATGCTGCTGGTTGGGTGAGTGGTACGTCATCGTACAGTTAAGTCTTGTACTTCCTCGCTCTCCGATCATCGCATAACAAAATTGATAATCATATTAACTAACTAGAATTATACTTGCCCTCACACAGCTATGTCAGTGTGTCAGATTCGTTTTTTCAGACCCTTGTAGTGCCTAGTGTCACATAGGGCAGCAAGCTTCCTTCTTTCAGTAGCAGGCCTAAGTATCTTTCTATAGGAAGGAGTTGCTAATCCTTCTCTTTAACATACTCGAGGCACCTTCTCAAACACGGGAATACCATTTTAAGTCCTTTCCGTAAGATGGGTGCAGCCCCAACCGAAAATTTTGTCCTGTCGCCTTGAAGGATGTGGACCGAGGTCTCCTGGTTAGCAACTAATTTGAACCAGGACCTCATCTGTAAGGCTGCTATCAGTAGAGCTACAGAGACATCCCCATGTGTCAGATTAACGACATAAAAAATTTTGAAATTTCAAAACGTTACTACTGTAGCAGATAGTTTGATGCACAGGAGTAGTTAGAAAGTTGGAAATCGATAACTTTGCGGACCAATAGGAATAAATAATGAAGAGAACGATACACAATTTTCTCAAATTTAAGTTTTTTCTGCTCTTTTGATGTTCCTTGTGCATACCCTAATTGGCAGTGGTACTATATAATTAAGTCATCGTCATATTGTATTGCTTCTTTTCTTGTGAGGATCTTGGACCAATCTGATGAACAGCTGACATAGCATGATACAGAGGGCAGGTTTGATAGAGTTTTGTTGGTACATTTTGTATAAAGTTTAAAACTGGCAGGCAGCATAAATGTCAGTAATCAGTTAGAGTGGATTAATATAGACCCATGGAAAACTGGAACCAAGATAGACAGGTAGATAGGTCTATCTCAAGAAGGAGAAAAAAGGATTCACAAACTTAAGTTGAATAGATACAAGGATTGAATAATAAAAGGAAAGAAAGTAATCATGCATTTACAAAAAAAGAGAGAAACAGACAAAAAAAATAATCTAGAAAATTGATTGAAAAACTAGGTAAAAAATCGTCTTAACAAGAGAACAAGATCAGGTGAAAAGAAAACTGGAAAACATGAAAAAAGACTGAATCGTCAAAGTTTCTGATTACCTTTCAACCTAAGAACTAGTACTTTAAAATTTCAAGATGAAACCAGGCAGTAGACAGGCCAGGTGTGTTACTCAGGTGAGTGGGGCAGGTGAGTTGTGTGGGGGGGGGGATAAGGAGGAAGACGTTACCTGAAGGTCTTGTGTGGCACCCGCCTGTAGATATACTCTGCCATCCAGTACTGCACAGTCATGTTCCAGTACTTCATGCCGCTACGGATCGTGGTGCCGAGCTCAACCCAGTAGATGTCCACGTTCTTTATTGTCTCAAAGTTGTAGCGAGTCTCTTGTGGCGATTTGTCATCAGGTTCGCTGTAACCAAGGAGGTAATATTTTTTAAGAAAGAGCATAAAGTGTACAAATAGCAAATGTTGAGTTAATTTGCACATGTCCTCGTTCTTCATTGAGTCAAAGTTGTAGCGAGTCTCTTGTGTGGCGATTTGTCCTCAGGTTCACTGTTACAGTAGCAAAGCCAATTTTGCAACATTCATGTATACCGGAAGAAAATGTGTCTTCTAGACAAAAAAAGAGCAAAAAATCAGAGGATTTCTGGTCCTCTCCAGAAATGCACATGCATATTATGAAAGGCAGAAAGAAGGTGGTATAGGAGAAAATCAATTGTTGAAAACATTTTCACTTCATGTCTTCTTCAACCCATTGACACATGGTAAATGCTACATACGTCACAGTCTCTCCAATGCACTTATGATAAGTTAAGCAGCTATGAATTGTTCAGTGACTTACGGCGTCCCTCCGACGGTTGGTCCCTGGCCACACTTGGGTTTCCTCCACTCCTCATACGCCCCCAGCCCAGCTGTGATGCAGGAACATTCTGGAGGGGAATAGAACAATCAGTCCTCCGCTGGCATCATTGGCTCATTCATGGCAGCTCTAAACATGATCTTTAAACATCCAAATGCAATATTATGTCAGTTCTAAACCATTGGGCACTGCGGTTTGCCGATAACCAGCTCTAGTAAAATTGCTCCAACTCTGTGCCTCAAAAAAAGGGGTGCATCAATAGCTAAATCAGGTTGTGAGGTCAATAGAGAATGGAATGATGTGATGTGATGTCTACTGTTAGATTGCTTCTTTTGCACAGTGCTTTTTTCCAGCAAAAAAAGATGGAACTAGGATGAAACAGAAACTAGACAACTTTTCAAAGTGCAAGTACATGAACCAGCCCTTCCTTGGATTTGAACCAGGGTCTCCCAGTTACCAACTAATTGGAACCAGGAGTTTAACCGTGAGACTGCTACAAGTTGAGCTACAGGGACATCCAATAAACACTGGACCAGGTGTAAAAATGGGTACCTGACTTTGGTTGGGGAGGTAAAAAGTACAGGGTAAAAAGGACACCTTCCAACACTATGCCCTTGACACTGAGTGAATAACAATCGACTGCCCCTACGGCACTAAAAAGGCATGTTAGCGTGCGTAGTCCAGTGGTTGGCGATGTTGCCTCTGGAACTAGAAGCCCCGGGTTCGATCCCGGCTGTGTCGCTCACCCGACATGCAAGCTACCGTTAAAGATCGCAGTCCTTAGGACCAGACGTTAAGCCGCGGTCCACTGTTCAGTGTGCTTGTCGAAAAGAGCTAGGGGAATTTCCCCGGTACAATGAACCTGTAAATACTGTACATAGCGTCTGTCTTCCTGTCACGACCAGTGGAAGATTAGCTCATCTGTTCATTGAGTTCATTTGAGCTAAACTGGTTCGAGATCCCTTTCCTTACAGGACTACCTTTAGTTATTTTTTTTACCTTTTCATCAACTAATAGCTCGACTAATAAGCAGCAACCAACCTGCTAGGATCCATGCAGAGTACATTCTCATGCGGAACACGAGGAACATCCCCAGCATGTACCAAAGGCGGTACGGGACGCCCGAGGTCGCGTAGAACTCCTCCGTGTGCGCGTACGCGATGGGAAAGTACCGCGAGGCCAGCAGGAAAACACCCCCCGTCAGAGGCATCCACTTGGCGCGGTCCAGCAGCGGTTGGATGACAGGAACGGAGGAAGGTCTCTCCTGGTGGATGAAGTCGTGGTACGTTTTGTACTTGTAGAAGGGGCCTGCATGGGAGGGAAAAGGAAAACAATTGACACTCAGGTATTTTGCGCTGTTAATACTTAGAATTCAAACTGTAGCTTATTATTTATTCTTTGACTCAGGCCGAAGGCCCATATTAAGAAAAACAGAGACAATTTACAGACATCTACATATAACAACAGCGACAAAAATATTGCATCAAGTAGTGTCGAAACAAGCAGGCGGGAGGACCAGTCGACAATAGTAAGGCCAGTGCCTGCTCAGGGAGAAGACCTCAGAATGGCATAGCTTAGAATAGTACAAAGTTAAAAGTTTGTTACAAGCACACAATACAACACAAAACTTACACATCACAGCGTTAGTTTGCGTTATACAGACTAGTATTAATATCCAGACACCAACAACTTTAAGGTTCGTGACTGAAAGTTAAGGCCATTTATCATCATGAGTGAAATTTATAAAACAAATCTCTGTATCATAGTGTATGAGTTTGAAATTCTAACATCATTAACAAGTATTTGAATGTGTACAAATGAACAGTTAATTGTAAATGTTGTTATGGACTGTACATGGATGTCATTTACCTGTATGGAGATTGCATATACAATGTAGGTGTATGCAGTCTACATTTAAGTGAATTAAGTCTACACATAGGTGTATGCAGTTCTCGTTTTGGTTGGGAATGTGTTAATGAAAATACTTTACCAGTATACACTCCAATGTAGCAGTAGGAGTAACAGAACAGGTCTATCAGCGAGGGGACAGAGAGGAACTCCTGTTCGGCAGTTTTGTGTCCGGTCCCTTCCTGTGCATTCCCGCCATCCGCAGAGTTATCGTTCCCGTCTTTCCTGGACTTCTCTGCTAGGTGGGAGTCTCTGATGTCAAAGGCAACACTACTGAGCTGTAAGTAAAGTAAGGCGTTAATTGACTACCCTCTCTCGCAACCGGACATTACAATAAAGGAGTCTGAGTCTGAGTGTTGGCGGTACAGTTTTTAATATGGTTTTAAGTTCCGGACGAAGTCCGGATGGGTAACAAGACCCGCCTACACTGTTGGGTAACATAACAATTTACTAATATATAATGTCTCGGTAAGAATGTATGTTAAGAAAGGGTGCGGTTGGGAGGGAAATCAAAAGGCTGGTTCGGCCCAGGTTGTCCCCGCTCGAGTGGCCAATTACTTAGGATCTACCGCGCGCATGCGCGCGGCGATCCCATCGCAATTGACTACCCTCTCTCGCAACCGGACATTACAATAAAGGAGTCTGAGTGTTGGCGGTACAGTTTTTAATATGCCATTGGTTTTAAGTTCCGGACGAAGTCCGGATGGGTAACAAGACCCGCCAAAAATAAAAAAGGCCGCCAACACTCAGACCACAAGACAACAACAACAAGATAGCAAATAGGATACGCACGTAACAGGGTGCGAACAAGCAAAGGATTGATTTTTAGGGGCAAAATATGAGCCCACTAAACAAAATATAACTGAATATAACTGAATATAACTGGGTAACGCACGTAACTGTGTGCAAACACTTAATTTAACAACAAGTAAAAAAGATTTTATGAGAGAATTATGAGTCCGCTAAACAAAATGTAACTGAACATAACTGGGGAACGCACGTAAGTGTGCGAAACACTTAATTTAACAACAAGTAAAATAGAGATTTAGGAGCAAAGTATGAGCCCGCTAAACAAAATATAACTGTATATAACTGGGAGACGCACGTAACCGGGTGCGAAGCCTACTAAGCTTGAATGCAGATTCATGATCATTTCCAGCGAGTTTAGGAATGGCCACTGGCGGTACCGTGCGGTACTGTCGGTACCGTGCGGTGCTCGCGCCGGCTTCACACTGAACTGACCAGTGAGGGGCGCGCGGTACACGCATCTAGCAGGGCGGGGTTTGTGGTCGCAGTGATTGGGCCACGGAAGGACTGGACGGATGGTCGAAAGTTGCTGTCAACGAGGGCCCTGATTCTCGCTGGGAATTTTGCATCTGCATGGGAATTGGGGCTAACATGGGACATACCAACACTCTGATTGTCGGTAGCGCGAATAATATCCATCAGAGAATGCGGATCGTTTTCGAAACGAACGTCCTTACGGTTGGCATGGCACAGACCAACATGATTGTCCGCTAACGCAGGCGAAGATACAGCTAGCTGCGGATTAACGTGTGTGACACTAGGCACGGCACGGAACGTATCATCGGGACTGTCCACTAACACAGGGGAATGTACAGCAATCTGCGAATTAAAGGGCTTGACCCTGGGCACAGCATGGTATATAACATCGGGACTGTCCACTAACACAGGGGAATGTACAGCAATCTGCGAATTAAAGGGCTTGACCCTGGGCACAGCATGGTATATAACATCGGGACTGTCCACTAACACAGGGGAATGTACAGCAATTTGCGAATGAACGGGCTTGACCCTGGGTAAGCATGGCACATAACATCGGGACTGTCCACTAACACAGGGGAATGTACATCAATCTGCGAATTCGGCCCGGGTTGTCCCCGCTCGAGTGGCCAATTACTTGGGATCTACCGCGCGCATGCGCACGGCGATCCCATCACAATTAAAAAGGAATATTGACATAGGATAATCCATGTATTGTAAATGTACAGTCATTATGTAAGTTAGAGTATGCATTAGAATTTAGACATTTAGAAATTCCACCAAAGACATGCACATTATCATCCAGTAATACATGGTCTTTTGTGGAATAGAAATGTTGTACAAGTTGTTATACATCATCATCACATACAATTATTGAATAAGAAAGTTATGTACTAAGTAAATCTTGAAATATTTGCGGACTTTTTTTTCGGACAGTTGATGCGGTGCCTTTCCTTTTAGAAATAATCACTGTGAATATGTGTTCTATTGCAAAATTCAAACACTGCAAAACTGTTCTTGTCACTCTAACTGCAACATTAAATCCCCACGAAAATGGATGTAATTACAGTTTAAAATATACATACACAGACCGCTGCAGTACTGTTAGAAGCTACCAGGAGGCCCAGTATCGAACTTGACCTTCCTTTCCCCGAAATCATGTAGATCCAGCCACAGCTTCTCGAGTTATGCTGTCTACATCAAACACACATGCATCCACAGCCACTCCACCATAGCAAAACTGAAAACATAACCTTCTGGCAAAGGTAATTATGATCGTGACCTTGAGCGTGAGCGGGGGTGTCCCTGTGGTGTAGCGGTCTGCGCTTCTGTCTCTCACCACATCTGGTTCAAATTACTTGGACCAGAAGGACCGGGGTTCAAGCCCCAGGTAGGACACCTCTGGACAAGAGGCGCATTGAGTCATACCAAAGACTTCATAAAAATGGTACATACTTCTGAAACAGTATGGAAGTTAAAGTAACACTTCACTGCCAGTGGACTAGCCCCCTGCTGCAGTGATTGCACCACAGTGTGGCCCAGGGCTATGAAACGGGGATAGGCACCACCCTATACATCAATAATGGTGTGGGAGGATTTTAACTTTAACTGACCTTTAGCGTGAGCACCAGCTGCACAGCGTTGGCGACAGCTGCAGGGGACGGCAGGTGGAACAGGTGGCAGGTGCGGAAGAACGCCAGGTAGCCGAAGCACCAGACAAACGTCAGCAGGTGACATGTCCTGTGGAAAAGATGGGAAACAGAGGCTTGTCATGTACAGAATCTCTTATCAAACGTCAATAGCTGACAGGTCCTGTACATAAAGGATGGGAAACATCAACTTGTATTGTACACAATTTCATATCAAAAGTCAACAGGTGACAAGTCCTGTGTAAAAGAAGAAGAGCTTTATTGCAAGACAACCATGCACGGTACATTGTGTGGCAACAACTATTTAACATAGTACAAAATAGAGGTACGGAATAAAACTTAATTTAACATCCTAATTACTACAACAATAAAGGCTAGCAGGAGTCTTTGATAATAAAAATGTAGTCACACACACTGTGTTACAATAGAGTGGGGATAAAAGATAGGAAACAGCCACTTGTAATATATGTAGAATTTCATATCAATTTGACGTAAACAGCAGTGTTGAAGGTCATGTACCCTGGGGGCCAGCCATGATTGAGGGTCTGCATGGGGGGTCCCGACAATGCTTTATGCTTAATTTAAAAGAACCCACTACGCTAAAATCAAAGAAGGCATTTACGGTAAAATTTGGTCTGGCTACCAGGGTAGAGCTCATGTGGCTTTGCAAGTACATGTTAATACAACAGAGATTCAATTGATATTCTACCTATTACAATGTACATGCAGTAAATTACTGGCTAGTTGAAGAGATATTAACCTTCTTCCTGCTGCCTAACCCTGTTACCAATAAAAATTTGGGGCCAAAGAGCTACCTTAGCTGACGATTAGATTGTTTGATTAGAACCATATCAATGACACGTTGATGAAGGTTAGACATCCAGGTAATAAGATACGCCAAAATTAGTACTCAAGCAACTGGATGAAAAAATTTTAATTCTATTTATTTCGTTTTATTATCTGAAACGTCTGCCTGTTTCAAATTTTTTCCAGTTGCTTGAGTAACTATTTTTGGTGCATATCAATGACTACTAGAAGTTGAAGGAGACATAATGACCTTGGTCCTGCTGTCTTTAAGATGGTAAAGGTTCCGAGGATGGAGACCAGGGAGTGCAAGGTGTCCCATCTGCAGGTGAGAAGCACCTGGCCGGCCCCGACAGCGAACACGACGGCTCTCCGCCAGGTGGGCTCTCTCACCTGCCGCACCAGACCCCCCAGGGGGATGCTCAGCACCAGGAGGCCCAGGTAGATCAGCTCATCGGGGGACATCTTCTGTTTACCTGTACATTAAGATAGGACAAGATGATGTTCTTTTTCTTAAATGAACCGACTCATCAATCAACATGATCTTCTTCTTACCTGTACCTTAAGATAGAGCAGGATAAATGTTCACAGACACACACACACACACACACACACACACACACACACACACACACACACACACACACACACACACACGCATACACACACACACACACATACATACACACATACATACACACACACACACACACACATACATATATATACATAGACAGACGCAAGCATGGACATATACACACACACACACACACACACACACATACACATACACACACACAAACATACACACAAACACATGCACACACACACACACACATACACACACACCACACACACACACACACACACACACACACACACACATACACACACACATACATACATACACACAAACACATGCACACACACACACACACACACACACACATACATACAAAGACATAGACAGACGCAAGCATAGACATATACACACATGCACATGCACACACACACAAACACAGACACACATGAACACACACAGTATGCTACCAAAAACATAACCTTAGAGTTATAGCAAGGTAGCAAAACCTTTGTTCACTGAGACAACAACCAGAATACAAGGGTGGGTGGTAGTAAAGAATGCAGTCGACGTTAGAGTTGTCATTGGGATTTACGCCTCAGGCATGTTTTAATAATGAACCCGTCAAACCTCTTCACTAAATTTTATTCACGCCCTACTCCGCCAAACTTGATGCTCATGATCAAAAGACGTATTCACCATAAACAGCGTTTTACAGTACGTTTTGGAGATCGTCAAGGAGATATCTTAATCCACGGTGACAGATTAGAATTGAAAGATTCAGAATCATCGGATACAATTATCAAGACCGTACGGACCATTCATCCGTTGTACACAGCTCCGTGGAACTCCTGAAAACAACAGCGATATTTTGTGCGGAAGTTTCCAGCCATGTTTGGTCTGAACAGGACGGCTTCTATGATATATATAGCACTGACACTATCATTTATTGCAGGTGAGTAGGAGTCGTTCCGTAAATCCTTTTGGCAGAAACAGGAGGCGAAGTAGCCCGGGAATGATTTGATACACGACGGTTGAGCATAAACGTTTCCTTATCAACAAAAACGTTAGACTGTTTATTTTCTCTCAGTGTTCCTGAATTCACTGGGTTTTAGTTTTTAAAGGCTAGTCTTAGCTTCTGGGCTCGTATTGCTACAACTGTATTACGTTAGACGTTGACATTTCATATTGATTAGTGTGACGCAGTCTTGTTTTTAGGTTTACCCACAACTATAGCTAGAATGCCCACAGGGCAGTGGGCATTTTACTCATGAGCCATTGCCTTTTCACACATACCATACCTGCCAGCTGACATGTCAAGGTAGCAGAACACAGTTTTTCGCCTATGGGGATTTCTATAATAGTTAAGGACCTCAAAGTGACTGACATCGACGCGGATAAAAGCACAATAGGGTACGCCACAAAATCACGACAAAGGAATATGTTGAAGTCAAGGGTAACGTTACAAGCCACAAAATAACAGAAAACAAGTTATGGTTTGATACCCTCTTTTAAATGGGGTCAGGCGGGTCATACAGAACTGCAGCCGAATCACCTTGGCAGGCAGCTGTAAAGGTCATGCGCATTTACACGCCAGCTGGCCAAACTTCAAAATCTTATTCATGCGATCTGAAAGCCGACTTGTTATACTACCATACAGTAAAGTTCATGCCTCGCTGGCACTCACCTTTAAGTTTTTACAAACGGTGAAAGATTTCGGCCGCACTAATTTCTTACTTCTACCTCACAGACTCCGGGGGTCGCGGAGAAATATTGTGTGCTGCTACCTCAATTACAAGACAGCACAGTTACAGATAGCAGGTCAAAGGTTACATACTTAGTAAAGCATTTGCCTTCCACCATCTTGAATTTGTGGGTCAAATGACATTTTGCAACTGAAGCAGCTAGCACTTGATTGGTGGTGGCACGGTGGCCTTGTGGTTAGGGTCGTTAACTCATGATCAGAAGCTGGAGGTACTCAGAGTTCCAATCCCTGACAGTGACAGGTCCCAATGTTGTGCCCTTGGGAAAGGCACTTTACACCTCCGATTTCCTCACTCGAATCAAGTGTAAATGAGCACCTAGCTTGGACTATGGACATCCCTCTGATAAGACATTATATGGTAGCCCACTGGGCCAGTCATTAATTAGTATACTATAAGGTAACAAGATACAAAAAGACACGGGCAATATCTTATACATCTACATGCTTATTGACATTCATGCAACATAACAAAGGTCCCATCTTAAAATCACCCCCTTACAAAAATGACTACGAATAAAATTGTGTTCCATTTATTCAACATTCATATAATATATTAAACTCCCTGGATATCACTTTCAGTGTTTGTCGCAAATGTTGCGGGCGATGAAGGTGACAACAAAACGAATCGCAACGCCTACCACCTGGGGCGGCTGATCTACTGCGCCACCCGGCGAAACCCGCTGGATTACAACGGTTACGGCTGCTGGTGCGGGTTTGGAGGGGGCGGTGAGCCCATGGACGGTGTCGATAAGTGGGTTTGTTTTAAATTGTCTGTTTCGAATTCTGGATATGGGAGATTCTTTATACACAACCAGGTATTGATCTCACCTGCTAACGTTTTGATGTCTCTCAGACACCTTCTTCAGAGCTTCTGACTGGAGTACTGCTTCTCACCGCTATAAGTAGCCGATGTAGGTGGCGCTTTTGCGGTGAGAACACTGTCCCAAAAACTTAGCCATATTTGGGACAGTGTTCTCACCGCAAAAGCGCCACTACATATCGGCTACTTATAGCGGTGAGAAGCAGTACTCCAGTCAGAAGCTCTGAAGAAGGTGTCTGATAGACATCAAAACGTTAGCAGGTGAGATCAATACCTGGTTGTGTATAAAGCATCTCCCATATTCTATTTTTTACCAACCTGATGAAATTATTTTCGGATGTTTCGAATTCTGTTATTAAGGACAAAGGCTAGAAGGATTAGAACAAGTACATGTATGTGGTGTGTGCCGCAGGTATTTATTTGTTGGTACAGTGTGTGTGTTTGTGTGAGCGAGGGAGCAATTGCTTGAAAGGAGGAGAGGGAGAGATAGACTTCATTGAGTCAGAGGAAGGGAGAGAAAGAGATAACATCATTGTGAACTAGAGGGCCCAAACCTACACCACTTCTTTATTACATCACAAGCTATCTGCCACCCAAAAATCAAGACCACAGCACGTCCAGGTCAAAAGATACAAAAATTGAAGTTCCACTTCAGTACCAAGGTCACATACCAGGTGGCCCAAAATCGACCTTGACCTTCGGCTTCACAACACCCGCCCACGTACCAAATATCATCGTAATCCATTGAGAGGCTCTTGAGTTATGCTGACTGGAGTGGTGCGGAAACACAAACAGACAAACAAACAGACAAATAGACCCAAAACAATATCTCCATTTTTCATGGAGATAAAAATTACATTTGGAGTGAGAGAGAGAGGAGGAGGGGGGAGAGAAAAGTACATGTAACATTAGTTTGACTGTTCTCATCATACAGGTGCTGCAAAGCGCACGATGAGTGCTACACGCGTGTGGAGAAAGACTGTGGCTCCTGGTTCCCGTATACCGCCAGCTATAGCTTCCGCTGTAAGCGTCGCAAGATCAAATGCAGTAAGTATCAACTCCTCCAATAGACATTGTTGCTGTTGTCTTAATCTAATGGTATTTGCTAGCCTGGAGTCCAGCCTTCTTAGCTTTAGTCCGCTACTCTTGGCGACGTGCGGGACTAAAGCTAATTTGACGGGCATGCAAGCCAAAGTAATTGAATCGTGATTGTCTTCTTGTTCAACTGCAGTTTCGACTTCCTCGTGGTGGTTTTCCAGCAACAAGAAGTGTAAGATGGCGCTCTGCACCTGTGACAAGACGCTTGCAGACTGCTATGCGAGGCACCCGTACAACAAGAACAACCATGGGAAGTGTGATAGCAAATAGGACATATATATATATGGCCTCCGTCGGTCAGTATTGACCATGGTAAAATCCTAATTCACAACAGCCCTACAGCATCGACTATGGCTAAACAGGCCTATACGAGAATGGCAGTCTCTTCCACAAAAATCACATCTGTAAGTGTAGGCTGTCAACTCAGTTCTGTTGCAATTAGCTCTTTTCTGCGGATCCGCTTTTCTTCTGCGCTGTGATTTGAGCTGTCTGGACAGTCACAGTGCATCAAATAGGACATAGGCGAACATATATTATTGAGTATACAATGTACCTGCAGATCGAATATACAATGTTATAAACTTATATGTTATATCTTTCGAGTTTGTACCTGACTGATAAGATGAATGACAGGAAAAACTGGAACCCGATTATGAACTTTGTGTAAGCTTCAATGCTTTAGAGTAAAAAATATGATAATAATGAATATGCAATAAGAGTCTGTAGGACACAAACCTCCATGAAGTAATTATACATACTAGACTAAGTATATATGGTGTTTACAACTTGTAACCTAAGGTGTTTGATTTGATCTCTACGGTACCACAAATATCAATGTCTTTTAACCCTATCTGTTTTCCATTTATGACCAGAAACCATAATAATGTTAGGAAGTAACCAAGGCAGTGTCAAGTCAAGTCAAGTCAATGCCTTTATTTACATGTAGCTTTGTATGCTTGTTTGGCCACATAATGTGTTGCATTCTTTATGTGGACATGGCTACATGGTGAACTTTGACAGTCGGTACATACTAAATTGTCTTCGAATTTGATGTGAAATTTGCTTTTTGATTTTGGTGATTTTCTGGATATGGTATTTCCTCGTTAATAATGCAAAGGAGGCCTTCATAAGCAAAACTTATATCTGCTGATAACCTTGACCATCCAACCATTGCCTGCTTATTTCAATAAAAGTATGAAAGAAATCAGACAAAATTTTAAATGAGCTGATTCTAAGTGCTCATCTTAGGATACGTTAGAAAGTTGAATAATTGTTTTCCTTGTTTTACAATCCAAATACGCAAGTGGGTAGAAAAAAATTTACCTGTGTTTTCTTGAATTCCCTTCGTTCCCTGGCCCCAAATCTATATGCCACTGAAAAATAGTAATATTAGTATACAACTTGTATACTATTATATACACAAATAAAAGCTTATACAAATTTCAACATGATTTCCATAATTGGAATCTTATTATGTCAATCACCAGTAAAGGCTACCTACTTTATGACGATCCTCTCAAAGTTTTAAACAAAAGTGCCCCTGCAGTTCCAGAACAAGCTGCTAGGGGAGAGCTATTTACCACTCCAATTCGGCAACCTTACAGCTTGACAGATCAGAAGATACAAAAATCAGACCTTCCGCTGCAGTACCACGACAAGATGTTAATGGTCCCCCCCCCACACACACAGACATATACATAGACACACACACATGTACACAGACACACACACACACAAACATGCACACACATATGAATGCTCCCGACAACATAACCCTCTTGGCAAAAGTACTGAATTTTTTTTTTTCTTTTCAAATACACTGCTATATATTCATGTCCTCCTTTTACTTGGTTCTTATCAAGGAAGTGCAAAATGTGCTTCTTTCAACAACAGTCTGAACACAACAGATCATCAGGTGATTTTCTCACTTGTCTTATTAAAAACTTGACAATTACCGATATGAAACTGCTATTTAGGTAAGTCTACCCGTAAGCCGAGTAGCTAGATATACAAACTGAAGCAATGAATATCTGAAATCACACCTGTTTCATAGACGATATTTCTCCAACCATAACAACAAACCTCCCAGTCCGGTCTCACCTGATCTCTGCTCGACCTTTAACCTACAGAGGAATATTACATTTGACTATAGGGGCATTTGTACAGTTGACCACAATTCCAATAACTGACTTTATACCGACGAAAGTTGAAAAAAGGCAGCTTATTGAAATACATATTATATATCTTGTTTAGTTTGATAGGGTAAAATTTACTTCAGAAACGGTTACACCTGTACTTATAAAAGGGAAACCGTGATTGTGGTATCGTCCACCAAGAGAGAAAGCATCATGGCGGCACTTCTGTAGAAAAGATTTCTCCGATTTCTTCTTTGAAGGATTTCTTGTCCTGAAAGTTGTTGCCTCTGCTAGTTTGAGGTGTTTTTCGAAGAAAGATGGACAGAGGAAAGCTTGGCGGTCCGAGAAAGACCAAGCCGAAAGGTTCGTTACGTGTACTTACGAATGTTTATGGTGTGAGTTTTGTTTGGGGAGGGGGGCGGTCTTGGATGAAAAGTTATAATTTTGCCCATATAGCACTGTCGGGTACAGGTGATTTTTGATCTGATTGAAACCTCATTGGTTACGAGAAGACTGCCATTGAAAATGCTGGAGGTACCTAACCGTGGGTATGTATGGGTTACTGGCAGGAGGAAGGCCATTTCACTACAGGTGGATGGACAAATTTCTCCCTGGTATCAAGACATGGTTGCATGTTGATAGTCTTCGACCTGACGAGATGGGATGCACTTAAGAATAGAAGAGCAGCAAATAGACTAACCATTCTACAGAAATCTAGACATGGCCGGTGCTAGCCGTGGTCACTACAGAAGGGTGTTTTTGCAGCCTAGCAGACTGCAGCCTAGCCCGCGCCAATTGTATCAAAATCATCCAAACGCATACAAACCAATCAACTTCCACAAGGACTGTTACAGATATTCCTACTTTCCAAGCCTTATAAGATATATTGGAACGCGTCCCTCTACGTACCATATTCCACCACTCAAATATCAGATCCGGTGAAGTCCAGGGAGGAGGTCTCCCAACACCTGACGAATCAACAACATAGCTGCGCAGTACCACTTCTCTGGGCGCTTGACCCCAACTAGAGCGTTTTTCCCCGGTATTGATCTAGATCCAGTTTCATATGTGGATCCTGAAGTAACCCAAGTTGTGTTGTTGTTCTCCCAGGCCCCCCTCCCACGGGAGAGTTGATCGCGCTGGGCAGTAAACCGACACCGATGGCCACGGATCCGAAACTGCCGTCGCAACAGCGCAAACTTTCAGGTACTTGTTACCTTCACCCTAGTGGCTTCCTTTCAAACTGCATCCCAGAACATAGATTTTCAGCTGTCTGTATGTTCTTTTTGTGAGTATTATAATGTCCAGAATTTTGTCACAAGTTGCCATTGTAGTGAACTACAGTGTGATCATGATGTTGAACACTGAAATGACACCGAAAATTATTGAAATATCTGGTAAACTGTGTTAAATGTTGACCCTGACTTCTCTCAGTAAAATGACATCTCAGACCTTTTTGTTATTGTTATTAGATTATACTAGATATACTAGTTAATGATGTGGTTATCTATGTTTTCAGGTACTTATTTTCCCTTCCCCACGGCTAGTCTTTTATAATAACCGTTGGCTTCAATAACCAGCAGAACTGGCCATGGCAGATAGATAGATAGATAAAGTTGAGATTAGGAATGATAATGAAGAGAATGTTTTGTGTTCCCAAACAGCGACTGGCTCCTCCCTCCTACCGTCCTCCTCCTCAGCGTTTGCTGCCAAGAAGCCGAAGCTGGGCGTGCTGACTCCCCTGGGCAGGCCCGCGGAGGGGCCCAAGAAACCGCTGGTGCCGGCCAGGGAGTCCTCGGTCGCCCCTATCCTGGGTAGGTGTCCTCATGTATCAAACAGGCAAACAAGCAAACAAACGAAACACTGGTATCAGTAACAGCCAAGGTGACCTCAGTTGCTCCTATCCTTGGCAAGTTTTACCATTATCATTATCATACAAGCTAACATCAGCAAGCAAAAAACAAACACACAAACATAGGCAGTTTAGACATCCTATCCTGGGTAGGTCTTATCCATATTGTAGTAGTGTAGGCTTCGAGTTTTTGACTTTGGAATCAACTTTGAGCAGTTATGAGACAAGTATGAAAATTTTTTATTTTCTGTGTTGACATTATTCAGTGCCGGCATCAGACCTGATTGACTCCATCCTGGACGCTGAAGCGGAGAACAACGATGACCGCGTGGACAGTCTGATCGTCGGCGCCATCAACACCCTCAAGTCCAACAAGGCCAAGCCCGACCAGGCCGTGTTTCTCAGCCTCATGTTCCTAGCTAAGACTAAACCGCTCATCTTTCTCAGCGAGGGTGTTACGGAGGTGGGTTGTTCAGTTTTTTTCTAAAATGGGAAACAGGGATGACCCCTTCAACTTGCGTCCCCTTGCCCAGGGGAGCAGATTCTCTGACAAGCATTAATTTCTGATTGACCAGGGATGCTACTAGTACTACTGTCACGTGAGGCCACAGTCTTCAACTGTGACCTGTCTGACATTAATTTTCACTCTCAAGAAGCCTCAGAATGCCCCATTTTTACTTAGAATTCTCTAAAGCATGCTCAAGTCCAACAAAGCCAGTTTTTTACTACTGACCAAGACTAAACCACAGTGACTCATCTTCCTCTGTTAGTTCTTGGATAAGTACAGTTCATATATAGTTGTTAATATTCCCTGTTATTTGCCATACATTGTACCTGATGCAACTGTTGTGGAATGAACTTTGACTTTGCTCCCTCCCAGTCCTTCTGTAGCCTGTTGAAGAGAGATGTCTCCTTCAACTTCAAGTCCAAGGGGAACCCACTGGTGGTGGTGCTGACATGTAACATCCTCATGTCAGCTTACCAGGAGGAGGACAACTGGCCCGACAACTTTGTAAAGGTAATCAGTCCAGGGATCTCCCTAGAAATATAGAGCAGGATGGGGGGAGAGTGACAGGCACAGGATACGTGTCGTGAGGGGGGAGGTCTGGAGGGGGCCACACACTTCTCAAAAGGAGAACGGCCGTTGCATTTTGCCTTTTTCAGACATAATGGACGTCATTTACTGCAAATTCAGCTTAATATCTGAAATTTCCAGTTTTGAGCAAAATTACAGGCTTTGCTGGGTAGAAATTGGAAAAAAATACCCTAACTTTGAAAATCAACAGGATGGAGCTGGGATTAGAACAGGATGGACGAGCGCCACTGTTCCATTCTTTGGGGAGATCCCTGCAGTCTACTACTGAATAACAAGTTTAGAAAAAACAAGGAGTACCGTAATTCGGGTGTTGTTGCCCGTCAGTTCCTTACTGAATAGAAACCATATTGAAACCATTGAATGTATTACTTTAACATGGCTGTTCAGGCCAATGCACATCCTGATTCAGGCATGTGAAGCCCTGTGTAGGTTGTGATTTGATTTTGCTATAGTGAGAAAATGGAGTGTTCGTGGTCGCGGATGAAACAATGGGGAAGGTGGGCAGAAGACAGGGCAAGCCTTTTTGGGGTGGTTTTAAGGTAGGGGTCAGGAGGTCACCGCAAACATAAACCACTCCAAACTTAAATGCATTTACAGTATCAAATGCTGATGATCACATCTTTCTCTATCTTCAGGTGTTTGTTGAAGACTCCCTGGGAGAGCGAGTCTGGGTGGATAACCCCGAGTGTAAGGAGTTCGTGGCCAACATCCAGACGGCCTTCAACACCAGACTGCCTGCCAAGTCTGGACTGACCTCTGACCCGAGCGGCAGGCCACCCTCCTCCACACCCGAACACTGTAAGGCTGTCTTGCCAATTTTCTTGGAATTTGGATACAAAAGAAGATAATGCGGAGCTTGAAAATCAACCTTATACTCTAAGACAAAAGTCTGTACCTTGTTCAACACAATTTTATGGGGTAAATGATATTTCATGCAGATGCAAGTTGAAGTTTGACTTCTTTTCCCACCCCCTTGTTTTCAATATAATTTTGGCTGTGAATTTTATTTAATAACAAGTTGTTTTTGATGTCTGATAAAAAAAAGGAGTCCTTAAATGAAAGCTTGCTAGTTTCTCTTCATTAAACTTCCCATTGTCTATTAAGTTCTCAACTCACCCTGCAGCCTTCTCCAGAAACAATGACACACCTTTACCTTGTGCATGTATGTACCCTATCAGGTCCCAGTCCCACCCAGTTTGGTGATGATGATGACAGAGGGTCGGACCTGTCCGAAGGCCTGACCACGAGCGAGCGACTGACCCCGGATGACCAGAGCATCACTCCCAGGTAACCATGGTGATGCTTTTCAAACTGCTGATCAAAAAAGTTTTGATTTTGCAGCAAAGATGACAAGTGTGTGTGTGTGGGTATGTTTGTTTGGGTAGGTTGGTAGATGGCAAATTCGGCACTCACAAAGTGCTGTTCAGGTATTAGTGCATATATTGTGGGATGATGTATCATACACTGCAAATCTTGAAACTGAATTTCATCTCCACCCTGCCACTCCACAACATTGAAATTACCACGGACACACGCCATAACAAACAAACATCACACTGAAAACGAGTCTACCGTTTTCACTGAGATAATAATTGTGTGACAATGGCCTCGTATGTGTACAACTCCGTACAGTCACTGTCAAGTATTAGTATTAGTGCTATCACTCTAGCTATCCAGCTACCAAACTCTGGTCTCCTCTACATGCTTTCTAGTCTCACTCTGCAGTTCTACAGTTTCTAGGTCTCCTACTTCAGTTCTACAATAATGATTATTGTGTTTTCGCCAGGTACACGTTCATGCAGGAGAGCATTGAGGGTTACATCCTGGACACGCTGAAGGACCAGCTGACGCGGCGCCAGGCCATGGACAACCTGTCGCGTAACCTGATCCGCCTGATGACGGTGACCTGCGGGTACGCGGAGGTCAGGCTCATGGCCGTGCAGCGCCTCGAGATGTGGCTACAGAACCCAAAGGTAGGGGTTTATCTTGTATGATGATGATGATGATGATTGAAAAGGAAAAGAAAGCTAGTCTCTTATTCTTAAAATCATCTATAACATTTTTTTGGAGCCCATATTGTTGGTTTTGGTAACATGACAGATTTGTACTTAATATGATTTAAAGGGGACATTTTTAATGAATGGGTTGAATTTGATGATATTGAATTTGATGTCTGAACTGCGGAATGTAGGAGCCACAGGATGTGGGTTAGAACTGATCAATAACAAATAAACCAAAAACCAATCAATCAATCGATCAATAACCAATATTGGAGGGGGAGTGTATAGCAGACAAGTGCCAGTGGTGACACGAGAAGAAGAAGAATAAGAATAACTAATAATCAATATTCCATCCGTCCCCCAGTTGACCAGACCGGCCCAGGAGCTGCTGATGTCTGTGTGTCTGAACTGCGTGACTCAGGACCCACAGGATGTGGAGGTCGTCTCAGCGCTCATCCGAGTCCGCCTCAAGACCAAACCTCTCATCAACCACTACAACTCCTGCATGAGGTGAGACTTCCTCCTTTGTATTCACCAAATGTCTAAATGTACAGTAAAAAAAGTATAGAATGTGGCATACGTTTCGTATAGTGGCAATTCCAGTATTTCTAATGAGGACTGTATACGAAAGAGATTCAACTTAAAACCAAGATTTTTTTAGCATCGAGAATTTGTTAAATTTGCAGATAGATCTATACCATATCTTTAGCCAACCCCTACTTACAAAAGAAATGAAATCCACTCACTTATCAGCTCATTCACAAAGCTGCAAATGCAATTGAAAAGAGAACCTCCTCAGGTTGTGACATTTGAAAATGCATGTGCAAACATGTGCCCTTCCCATCCAGAGGGTTACCGGATACCCATCCAGAAAACCTGTCCTTGATACTGATGTACACCTGGTCCATCTAATTGATATCTGTGTCATTGTATATACATGTATGTCACTGATGTTGATACCTGTTTCAAGCAAATACATCTCTGTCCTTCCCTCCCAGGGAGTTACTGATTGCCCACTCAAAGAACCTGTCCCTGGTACTAAAACACACCATCTACAAACAATAAAGATCTCTGTGATTGTACATATAGAGCATGCACATGTTTTATGCCATTGGTGTTGTTTCCTATTTCTAAAAGAAAACAAAATCTGTCCTTCCTTCCCTGGAAGTTACTGTATGCCCACCCAGAGGACCTGTCCCTGGTGTTTGAACATGCCATCTATAATGCAAGAGACATCTAAGATCATTCACATAGCATCTTAATGCATATTGTTTCCTGTTTAAAGAAAAAAATGTATACTTCCCTCTCAAAGAGTTATTGAATGCCCACCCACTCTTTCCCTGGTGCTGATACATACGATCTTCAACAATACATATAGTGACTGTGTACATGCATATTGCTTACTGTTTCAAGCAAAACAAATCTGTTCTTCCCTTCTCTTTCTTCCCAGGGAGTTACTGAATGCCCACTCAGAGAACCTATCCCTGGTGCTCAAACACACCATCTACAAACAATACAGATCTCTGTGATTGTACATATAGAATGTACATGTTGCATGAGTTCATTAATGTAACAGTTATTTTCTTCCTTACCAGGGAGTTACTGAATGTCCACTCAGAGAACCTGTCCCTTGTGCTGAAACACACCATCTACAATGATACAGATCTCTGTACATATAATGCATGTTCTGTACATACAGAGCATGTACATGTTGCATGAGTCTATCAATGTAACAGTTGTTTTCTTCCTTCCCAGGGAGTTACTGAATGTCCACTCAGAGAACCTGTCCCTGGTGCTGAAGCACACCATCTACAATGAGCTGTCCAACTCCAGGAACCCCAACAACATGTCCCTGCTGGCCGTGTTGTTCCAGCACAGTCCCGAGGAGGCTGCAAAGGTGAGTGTTGTGGTCTTCACTGTCATAAAAGAGCTTATCTTTTTGTCATGCAACCGCAAGGCAGTTGCTGGCTTTGTGCCCGGTTTGATGAATTCCTTCCTTCCTTCCTTCCTGGTCATCCAAGCTGCAGACAGTTTGAGCCTCGCCAGAGGGTGCTGCAAGGCCAGACGATTGCATTTCGCCATTGCTAATGGCTGACTATAGTTGGTAAATGTGTATGCACAGACTGCTTATAATCCGATTCCTTTTTGCAATCCAAACGGCATCCGAGAAGGCTTGATTTCTACTTCGACTGATTACATACATAGGACAATAGTGTGGCCATTAGCTATTTTGCAGAAAAGGATAGGGCGGTAAAAATTTCTGCAGGATATACACATGTGACGATCAATGGGGAGGGCAGGGCGTAATGAAGTCTATACATTCAAGTCATTACATGACGTCACACCATTTCATCCTCATTATCTAATTGTTACGTGGCCAGCTTTTTTTTAAAGTATGTCTTGTTTTGTGTTACTATATATCCGTTGGTCTGTATTGACCATGATAAAATCCTAATTAACCTCAGCCCTACCGTATTTCCAAGACAAGTCAGGACCCTGGTGGTGGGTCAGAGGTGTCTGGGAGTTTGTCGTCTCATATTTAGATTTGTTTTATTTCTAGTTCCTAGCAATGGTGTTTCAAGAGTTGTTAACCAGCACAGAGAACTACCACATGTAGTAGTCCCTTAGGTGTCTGGGAATTTGTGCTTTGTATATTGATTTTGTATATTGATTGCTTTTATTTCGAGTGCCTAGCCATGTTGTTTCGAGAACTGATTGAGTGGGTATCTCACAGTACTGCCCCCTGGCTTGCGCCCACTTAAAGAATGCCTTGCGCAATTTGGCGCAGTCTTGTGAGATACCTGCTTAGTAGTGGGTCAAACGTGCCAGTAAGTTTGTAGTCTAAAATATTTTGATGTCTTTTATTTCCAGTTCCTAGCTGTGGTGTTCCAAGAGCTGTTGACCAACACAGAGAACTACTAATTGTACTAACTTGTAGATCAGAGATGTCTGGATGTTCATAGTCTCATATTTTGATGTCTTTTATTTCCAGTTCCTAGCTGTGGTGTTCCAAGAGTTGTTGACCAACAGAGAAGACTACCTGCGTGCGGTGCGAGCCCTGCTGCGGGAAATCATCCGGGCGCTGCGGGGCGACCTGAACTTTGCAGCATTCTGCCGCAGCCTCATGCAGGAGCGCTCAGAATCGCAGTTCATGGAGATGGAAGGTCATCTCAAGGTCAGATGTGGTGTCAGATTTCTCTACTGCATGGATGATGAAAGTAAAGATACCAAGATATAAAAGAAAGCATGCTGTTTTGAAAAACATGCACATCTGCACGTAAGCCTGAAATTGCATATTTATCTTTTTCTGTTTTTCTTAAAAAGTGTATGAATATTTTCTGTTTTTCCTGTTGGTAGGAGCGACTGCTGTTACAGCTGACAGACCTGATCTGTCTGGGCTGTCTGCTGAGCGTGACAGCTGCCGTCAAGGAGGCCGCTTCTGCCCTGGCAAGGGGAGAGAAGAAAGGTACAGCACTGTGGGAAGTGTTGTGGTAAAGCTCCTGTCACGCCTTCTCACATGACCTCCTGTACACTCCCCAACCAAGGTCAGCGCTGGATTGGGAGCAGCCTGGAATTCATCCTATTCTGGTTCCAGTTCGCACCTCTGATCGCATCCTAACAGAATTCGACTTTTCTGCTTTGAATCTTTCAAATGTATAGTCAGCTGGTGCAAACAAATTTCAAAGACTTAGTAGGCAAGCCACCTTGGTGACCATCTGCCAACCACAGATGACCTTGTTCACGACATGGTCTGGAGAAAGTTGGGAGGCCATGGTCGGTTATATGTGACAGGAGCTTAACAGCACTGTGGGAATTGTTGTGGTCTGAAGCTTTCAAAACCCTCCTTTGGATCACAAGGGGTTTGAATCCTCCTAGTTTGTCTATTTTGCTGAACCTCAATATGTATCGTTTAGCTGAGAACTTACAGGCCATTTGAGGGGATGTTATGTTGTTCAAGCTGTTGGCTCTATGTGTGAGCAAATTGGAGAAAGCAAATAGTTTACATGTACATGTATGATATAAGGCATACCGAAGCCAAAATTTTAGATAGGTATGACAAGCATTGTTGTTAATTTTTTCTTCTTCAATTTTTCAATTCTTCCTGTTCTGTGTTTGTCTGCAGTAGATTTGGAAACCCTGCGACGGTTCCAGCTTCAGTCCTCCGTCATACAGCGTGACTCCGTCTGGTGGCTGCACACCATCGCACCCGGCATGTTCAAACTCAACTCTACGGACTACGTGCAATGGTAAGTAATCTGTAATTCTTTCATTCTTTCCCGCATTCACTCACACATCATCTTCCATCCATAGATCCTATTCAAACTCAACTCCATGGACTACGTACAATGGTAAACAGTTTGTGATAAAACAGTCATTCATTCATTCACTCAATTCATTAATTCATTCAACTATAAATCCTCGGCTCTACTGACTGTGCAACAAGCTGAAATGAGCCATTGATTCATTCATCCATGCAGTCATTCTTTCGCTCATTCATCAATCTATTCATCAAGATACGATCATGCAAAACATTCTATGATGAACCATCATTCATTCATCTGTCAATTCATCCATACATATACATGTTACTAACTGTAAATCCTATTCACAAACAGATGATATGAAAGACATCTTCCCTTGAGACTACTGATATTTTTTGAAAATGAAAGCTCTGGATAATATGTCTATGATATGTTCTATTCTACATTTTTACCTTGATTCTAAATGTCATTGCCTTGATGACACCTAATTTGCAAAGATCCCATTAGTATCTTTATCTGACCATTTTCAGCATCCAGAAGGTTCTGTTCATGGAGTCTGCTGAGTCGTACTACAGCAAGGACAACTGGCCGCCGGAGGGGGAGAGAGCGTGAGTACAAGTAAACAGTATCAACACATGCATACACATCTACATTCTGAGGCCTAGATATCACCATTTTTTGGTCTAGCTTACATTTTACCGAACCTGATGTCTTTGAGGCTGTGACTTTCTTTCAGTCTTTCACTTCAAACAAATAAACAAACAACCCGCCCTTGTTTATAGCCGCCTTCTACGATGTCTGTACCTTCAGCATCTTGTGTCGGAGGTTCCCGTACAGGAGGACACGTTGATGTGGCTGCCTGTGATCGGTCTGTCCCGGGACCTCCTGCTGAGCACCATCAAATTGAACAAACAAATAAACAAAAAAATAAACAAATAGATAAATAACCCTTGTTTCCAGGTACCTTCAAAGTCGGAAGTTCCTGTTCAGGAGGACACGTTGATCCGGCTGCTGGTAGTTTCATGTACTGTAAATGAAATAAATGAAATGGTGATTGGTCTGTCCTGGGACCTCCCTCTCAGCACCTTTAAAATAAACAAACAAACAAACAAACAAACAAAGCACACTTGTCCCCAGGTACCTCCTGCGGCTGGTGTCGGAGGTTCCCATACAGGAGGACACATTAATGCGGCTGCTGGTGATCGGTCTGTCTCGTGACCTCCCGCTGAGCGCCGTTGAGGCTCTTGATCTCGCTGATCAGGTGGTGCGGCGGGCGGCCTCACTCCACTCACCAGGTGAGAGGCTCTGTTAACCCTTGTCCTGCTGGAGTTCTATACCAATACACGCCCCCACTGCTGGGGTTCCCAGACACCTTCCAAACAAGGGGTACTAGTTTGATATTGCTTATTTTCAGTTACTTTGCTTTACAGTAATCCCATAAAGGTATATATCATTGGAAAGCTAACAATGTGTACTTTCAAGAAATGTTGCACTCATCTACAATTCTGTCTGTTGTAAGGGCTAATAGAGGCAATAAAACATGCTTTTTTCATTAATCCATTGTATTATACTTTCATAGAAAGTGAATTTCATCAATACCAACCGAATCTTTTTATGCTTTGTTTTGTTGTCTTTTTAGTCATGCATGAATGTTTTGCATAATTTTGTATTTCCATGGTAAAGTCAAGGGTAACATAAATCCAGCTTAAGTTGCAGCAATGCTGCCAAAGTGCAGCAGTTCCAGTGAGATAGGGGCTTTAGGTCTGTGACAGTTGAATAACAGTTCTGACTTTACTCGCAGATTTTGATGTGCTGCCAGTGGAGAGAATACAGCTGGTGGATGCAGTGTTAAACCTGTGTGCTTATCACCACCCGGAGAACATACAGCTGCCACAGGGGTTAGTACTGCTTTTAGATTCTCTACTGTAGTCTGTAACAATAATGAAGTGTCTGTACCTCCCACCCTGGCCATCTCCAACCTGTACTCCAGCATTCTAATGCTAAGGCCACACCAATTTAATTTCTTGGTTAACGGATTTTTATTTTAAAAAACAAAATTTGAGAAAAAAAATTCATGAAAACAGAATGCTGGGCCAGCCTTCTGTTTTCATGATTTTTTTTTCTAAAATCCTTTTTTTTTAAATAAAAATCTGTTAACCAAGAAATTAGATTGGTGTGGCCTAAGTGTGAGACATGTACATGTATGGTTTGAGTGACGTTACTAGTGTTGTGTTGTGTTGTGTTACAGATATGAGCCTCCCACCTTGGCCATCTCCAACCTGTACTGGAAGGGCTGGATGTTACTCCTCACTGTGTCAGCCTTCAACCCTGCAAATATAGGTAGATATGTCCTTCATTAACTCTAAAGAATCTGATCGAGGACGCTGTCGGTCTACAGGATGATGGGCTGTGTTCTATTTATTTATTTATTTATCTATTGGTTTGGCTGTTCAGGACACACAGCCAGGGCTGCCCAACTAGCCTGTGGTTGCTACAAAGGGCTAGCCCTGCTGACAAAGACAAGACATTGCAATGGAATGGACAGCATAACAAGCTATAACAAATTGAATATTCTAAATACATGTACATTATTAAAAACTATTGTATGTACTAGATGATTTCTGTGTTCTGTCATGCTTGACAGGTACAGGGAAAAACATGACAGAGGATGAACAGATTGAAGTGAATTGTTTTTGTATAAAAAGACTCAGCCAAAATCAGAATAGTTACTATTATTTTAATTTTATAGTAGTGTGCAGTATCCTGAGTATTTGATTATACTGCTGCTGGCTGGGGTCCCTGACACAGGTGGGCAGCCGTTGGCTAGTTTTCACACCGCTCTTCCACGTGGCTCTGTCCAGGGGGTTTATGCTGGTTAGGTTGAATGAATGAAGATAGAAAAAACACTGCTACATATGGTGGTAAAGGTATTGTCTAAGGGTGGCTGAGGAATTTTGGGATGTTTTTGAAAAAACCCTTTCTTAAGCTTTATAAAACTTCCTCAACCTTAATTTTTTTTCAGGTAGTACCTTATAGAAAGGTGATGATTTATGCCAATTAGTATGATGTCATGATTACGTCATCAAGATTTATAAGGCCACGCCCCTTTTTTTTAGAAAAAACGCTCTCCTTGGCTTATGCTGCGATGTTCATCAATATAACTTTGCAGAAATGTACATGATAGTAATACTTAAAGAATGACACGTGGCTACGCGAATATTTTGAAATATAGATTTTTGGCGAATTTTTAAAGTTTGATAACAAAAAAAAATTTGCCAAAAATCTATATTTCAAAATATCCCAAAAACATCCCAAAATTCCTCAGCCACCCTTAGACAATACCTTAAAGATACATAGAAGAGTAATGAGATGAGATGAGACTGAGAGACATACTGTACAGTGATAAAAGACAGAAATTGAATACAGTGTACTCACTGCATTAGTCATTTAAAGACTAATTAGTTTTAACGATATTTTAAATTTTGTTCTACCAGGTCATGCTGCCTGGGAACACTACCCTCAGCTGAAGTGTTTCATGGAGATGGTCATGACAAAGTGAGTTTCACTACCTCTTGTACATGTCAACTTCCACCATTTGGCTTTTAAAGTGCCAACAGTAAAATAAAGTTAAGAATAAAGCATGCATTTGGCATTTCGTATGCTTAGTTTGAGCCCTTTATATATAGGCCACACCAATTTAATTTCTTGGTTATTTTAGCAACAAAGAAAATCATGAAAACAGAAGGCTGGGGTGAAAACTTGCACCTGACCCTGTTCACTCCCTGAAACTGTGTGCACCAAAGTACAAATTTTCTTCTGAGATTCTGTTTTCCTGTTGATTTTCCAATCTAGCATTTTTTTTTTAAATTCCGTTAACCAAAAAATTAAAATGGGGTGGCCTTATATTGTTAGGATTTTCCTGATTGATGATCTACCGTTTCTGTAGTGACTATGACTGGCCACCAGGAACTCTAGCCACTGAAGAGAAGAAGGCAGAACTGATCAATAAGGAGCTACAGGTACTGACTCGGGACATTTGGGAACACACTGAGAAATTTCATGACATTGTCATCTTATTTTTTTCCAGAAGAAACACACTCGTGTCTCTTGACCTGTTTTTGGGTGTCCCTGGATACATACACACAGATACGTTACATTATAAGTCTTTAAGAGTGTAATAAGTTAAAACTTCCTTAATACCAATCCTAATGATAACATTTTTAAAAGCTAGTATGGTAGTGTGTCTCCTTTGTTCTGATTTAGATTATCATCATTGATATCAATTCGGCAGGGCCCCACTGTAGATATGTGTTGATCACTGAGCAGGACTACCCAGGGTAAACATGACAGAATGAAGAGAAATATAAAAAAATCCAATATTAGGAATGAAGAGACCATAACATCAGAGAAAGCATGATCATGTAGTACAAGATCATACATCTTTAAGTTATTGTCTTGCCAATCATTTTCAAAAGGATAATTTTCTGTCCCCTGATGTAGCGCTTGCACAACAGGCTATAGAAATGTAGTTGGGAACTGCCTATACACTGAAAAATGTAGGAAAGATACCCGGCATGATTATAACTTTTAACGAACCTGTCGTGTGTGTGTAGATCTGTGAGCTGGAGAAGCAGGAGATCCTGGAGTTTGAGAGTCACCTGGCCGCCGCCTCCACCAAGGTGTCAATCACCGAGGCCAACAGCCTCCTCATCGCCCAACTCATCTCCATGGACCCCAGGTATGTAAACAATCGTCATAGATACCTGGTAAACAAACAAACAAAAAGGCAGCCTCCACTAAGGTATCCATCACCAAGGTCAACAGTCTCCTCATCTCACAACCCATCCCCAGATTTAACAAAGTTTACTGTTGTCTGTGTAATTCTTTGGGCCCCTCATGGGAAATGGAAAGCATTTGAATATGATTTGGGTAATACAAGCATTAATCTATTTTCTGTGTCGTGTTTTCTCCAGTGGACTTGCCCGCAGGCCGCCTCCTTCCATCCTGCAGCAGCTGCGCAGTCTGAACAAGTCTCTGAAACTGGGACATCTGCTGTGTAGATGCCGAGCACCTGACTTTCTACTGGACATCATACAGAGACAGGTAGGAAGGGAGGGAGGGAGGCCTGCACAGCCATGCAGTTAGATATGCGAAGGTTAGACGTGACAGGTCGTTCGGCGTAATATAACCAGCTGCTGCTGCGCCACATGCATGCGAAGCTGGTGTGTTACGCCGAATTATACCGGCTATATAGATACAGATACAGATTGAGGAAAGGAGGGAAGGGGAGAAGGGTGGAGGGAGGTAGAGGGATCTGCTGTGTAGGTGGCTGGCTCCTGACTTTCTACTGGTCATCATACAGTGACAGGAAAGAAGGGAGGGAGAGAGAAGAAAGGATAGAGAAAGGGGAAAAAGAGGGAGAGGATAAGGGGAAGAGAGGCATGTAGTTTCCTTAATCTTGAAAATCCATTCATTTTAAGTATTCGGGAGGTAACAATCACTGACAATGTACCTACAGGGCTTACCCCTAAGTTGAGTTGCGCATCTTTGAACTCCTTTGTAGTCCCTACTTAAAATCTTTGAAATCTTTCTTTTCCTTGAAATTTTTTGCCCAATCTGGAGACTTTTTTGGTTAGAAGGAACAGGTAGGGTCTTAGCTTTCCCATTTTAGTTTAAAATTGTTTAGTTCAGCAGTTTAGGTAGCGTAAGAACATATGTGAGTTGTTGGGTCATGCGGATGGGTTTGGCCGGGAACTAGGTCAGAGATAGGGTCTGTTTACTTCCGGGTGGCGTTTCTGCGAGTTTGAGCTGTACAACCCTCTGTTTTCTTTGCATGTTTATCAAGTGTACCCTTGTGACTTCCTGGTGGAGAAGAGTTTTTAAGATTGAAGTTAAGGTAAGTACTTTTATAGGGCCTTACTTTAGTGGGTCTTATCATGGTCGGCAATGGGGGTAAGTAACTTTGTTGTCATCCCTACAGGGCACGTCCCAGTCCATGCCGTGGCTGGCGGAGCTGGTGGAGAGTTCAGAGGGGTCCATGGAGGTTCTGCCGGTCCAGTGTCTGTGTGAGTTCCTCCTCCACGACATCGGGGAGGAGGCTGCGCAGCAGGAGGATGAGGAGCTCCTGGAGATGGAGAAGAGCAAGATGGAGATGGAGAGGCTCAAACAGGTGAAGAGTGGAGACGTATCTTACTGGCTAAAAAAGAACACATGAATCATAACTGGAAAGTTCATCTGTGTTCAACTCAAGTCATTCTGGATAAAAGTTGAACTGTAATTTCAAACAAGACACAATTATTGCACTGTCTTACCCAAGTCTTTGACTGATCAAATCCAGGCTTTGTCAAGGAATGAGCAATCCTGCTTCCTTAATGTCACATTAAGCAGATAAAACACGTGACTCAGTGAGCTGGGGATCATAAGTAGTGCTGCGTGCCTTAACGTAACATCAGGTACAGGTACAGAGGTTTAGGTAGAGGTCCGGACTGTATCTGAACAATTTAAAAAAATTAACATGTGTTTTTCTGAACTTCTTCAATTACAAAAACATAAACTGTTTTCAACTTGTCAGTAGATCTATCTTTGTTCAAAGAACATAACTACTAGGTTTCCTACCGCCAAACTCCCTTGGCCTTGCTATCAAAGCTCCTGACCTGCCTGAATGATCTGTTACATATTGGTTACGCTGTTCCAAGGTGTCACTTTGGTCACGTTTGGTGGTGAATGAGGTCAGGAGATCAGTCACAAAATAAGCACATGCTTGGTGTTAATTTCATGATCCGGTATTTTGGACCTGTACTGAATCAATCTTTACGGTACAGTACCTGTACACAGTACCGGTATGCAGCACTAGTCATAAGTTGCACATACATATAGAGTTACCTGGACACTCGGTTACAGTGATAGATTGCTCATTCCACCACAAAGACTGGAGTTGATCAGTCGCAAGTTTGGGGAAGTCCAAATTTTTTGTGTTGGAATTTAACTTAGATGCAGAACACACAAGTGAAATGGACAGCTCTTGAAGAGGGAAAACTTAAAGCAATGCAGCATTCTTGTCCTGTTCACATTAACTAAGAAACTAAAACATGCTCCAGAAAGTTGTTTTAGTTGTCCTGTTGGCTTTGCCTATGTATATCCTCTAAATAAAGTCAGTTAGAATAAATGATGATTTTAACTTTTTCACAATCTTTGGTGGTATAATACCATTTGTGGGTGATGATTATTTTGTACCACAGAAGTCACGTAAGCAGGACCAGTTGCGCCGCCGGCTGCAGACGCTGCTCTACGGGCCCGACTCCCAGCCAAACCAGACGCACGAGGTCCTGCAGTACTTCCTCCGGAGGCTAGGGGCGCAGCAGAGGGCAGGCAGGAACCTGGCTGCTAAGGTAAGGGGGAAAACTCTCATTTTATGGTGTATTATCTATTATCTCATTTTATGGTGTATTTCTGGTGCACATAGTCTAGTGGTCTAGTGACTCAAGAGACACACAAGATTAAAAGTACTTCCTCAGGAGGCTAGGTTCACAGCAGAGGGCAGGCAGGAACCTGGCTGCTAAGGTAAGGAGGAACTCTCATTTTATGGTGTATTATCTATTATCTCATTTTATGGTGTATTTCTGGTGCACATAGTCTAGTGGTCTAGTGACTCAAGAGACACACAAGATTAAAAGTACTTCCTCAGGAGGCTAGGTTCACAGCAGAGGGCTGGAAGGAACCTGGCTGCTAAGGTAAGGGGGAAACTCTGTCTTTGTCGTGTATGAATACATTGTATATGACCTAGCCTTGTAGTCTAGAGGCACACAAGAGGCTGCAGTTCTTCCTCAGGAGGCTAGGGGGCGCAGCAGAGGGCAGGCAGGAACCTGGCTGCAAAGGTAAGGGGGAAATTCCATCTTTATTTGGTACATTGTCTAGTGTGGTAGTCTAGTCTGGTACATGTAGTCTTAGTGGTCTAGAGGCACACAAGAGGCTGCAGTACTTCCTCCAGCAGCTAGGGGTGCAGCAGAGGGCAGGCAGGAACCTGGCTGCTAAGGTAAGGAGGAACTCTCACTTTATCATGTACATGGTCATCCCACCACACTTATCAAAAAGAGTAGGAGTCCTTCCCGGTGTGAGTGGATCAAATAAATCTGTCCGGATATGCAGCTTGTACTCTTCAGAACAAACCTGGTGTGTTACGCCATGTGATTGTTTAAAGAGAAAGCAAAACAAACAAACATAACAAAAAATGTTGTCTCTTCCATCTCACCTCTTGCATCTCATCTTCTAATGATTTGCAGGCACTCTCAATGCTTCTGGCTCCAAGAACACCCCCAAGACAGCGCTCGTCTAAAGACTCCTCCACCAGCGAAGCTCCGGAGCAGGACAAGGAGATGGCAGCTGCGGAGGAGGAGGAGGATGCTGTTGCCATAGTGATGGAGGAGGAGGCTGTGGTCTGTCCTCCAGAATTGAAGGGTTTTCATTGGCTGCTGGTGGAGCTGCCCAAACTGCCACATTTTAACATCGTCCTGGCAACGACAGTGTACGCACTCAGACAAGTGAGTCATTAAACCTGACCATCCTTTATACATGATTTTAACAGAAATGTGATACAATGCACATTATGATATAAAGTTTATTTAGGGGCGCACCCGGGGAAGCCACACGCTCAAATTTTAACCACTTTACGCTGAACAGACTCTTACAAATACTCATACTTCCCCCGCACCATACCCGAGTGGAACGCCCTGCCTGGCGCGGTTGTTACGGCTCCCACCGTTGAGTCTTTCCGCGCCAGGCTGGAGGCCTGCCCGCCTTAGCCTGGGACCTCCTCCCCCCCCTACTTTGCCCCTAGCGGGGTTATTTGGGGGTATCCGAAGTTGAAGTTGAAGTAGAGTGGACTCATTTTTCAGCTAACAGACATCTTTTGCATCATAGTCATCCCTCAGTTAGACATCTGGAGCCGCAAAGTTCCCGTTTAGAACCTTTCTTCAGCCTGTCACACAATCGCGTGTGCATTGATAGAATTGATTATTGTTAACTTCTATCGTGTATGATAAATAAGTCTTATAGAACTTGTTTCTTAATATCAATTTGTCTTGAAATATCGTTCTTAAGGTTAAAACATGCCAAGGTGCGAAGCTATAACTTTCGTGAAATGGATATATTTATACAGTCAGTATGTAACATGACTTGAAGGTTATCTCAGTCTATAATTGAATTTCTGAAAATCGAATATTGTAACGTTTTTCGCAAAGAGTAGAAATTTCATGATTTTCCCCCCAGGCCTGCCAGACCGAGACCGACCCCATGGCTGTCAGTGCTTACATGCTGTTCCTATCCCAGCATGCACCGCCCGTGGTGAGTGACATGGCAGACTTGGCACTGGTGAGTGACATGAAATTCTTATGTCGTAGGGCGACCGATTTAAGTATTAGCCTTTGTGGAAAAGTCATACTTAAACAAAATTAACTCACTACGACAGGTTTGTATGAAGCTTCATCTGTGACAATAATCAACGCATTGATAGATTTACACGCTGATTCCGTACTCAAAGTAAAGCACATACCAACATTTTTGTTACTTATGTTCACATGATTCTGTTGATAGAGTCAATTCCATGTCACCGAGAGGGTTTTCAGATGATATTGCTAATAAGTTTGAACAATTTTAGAGAAAAGACTATTTCAGTCAAAATAATTCCAGACTGTTCAAACAGTTAGAAATGAAAGTTTGAACATGTCTGAACTCATCTATATATTTTGGAAATAGTATAAAAGTATTTGCACAAATATCTCTTTATTGAGAACAATTTTCAAACATCTGTGTGATTGTTTCACTGTTGGAACATGTTCCAACATTTTGTATCATTCTCAAAATGGTAGATTTGGGTTATTGCCCCCATAAAAGTAGGTGCTAATCACGCTCTATTGTCTGCCTCTGTATATTTTTAGATTTCACGTCTGGACACTGGCAACTCTTTTGTTTTGAGGTGTCTATGCATGGCACCTAGGCCTAATCCGCTATACTTTGAAGGGATGTGTGAATTGGCCTGTTCCCAGCCCACTGACCCAGTTATACCATTTTTGTAGAATGTTGGAACATGTTCAAACAAATGATCAATCTATGTTGCAACAGTTTAGAAACTAATACAAATAATGTGTTCAATGTTGGAAATTTGTTTAACCTGTTGGAACACAGCAGAAAATATTTAGAACATCAAATGAATGTTGGAAATTGTTCTTAACAGTTCCTTATCTCACATAGATTGTTACAAAGGTTTTGTAAATGTTAGAACAAAAGGCAACAAACACCCTCTCGGTAATGTGGAATCGACTCTATGGACTTTTCATATTAATTTGTCAACATAAGTTCTGATTCATTTCAATATTTTGTTATCTTTGGTTGATACTGATTTTGTTATATTTATTCGCCAATGAGGCTGTTATTACTATTATTTTGGATATTTCTTCTGCACTTACAAAGTAGTCCGTTTCTGTTTCCACCTTTACTTATTGTTTTGGATCCGTGGCTTATGTTCATTTTCCTGTACTTTGATTTTCTCTTGTTTGTATTACATGTATGTGTTATTCATTTTGTGAAATGCAATTTTTAAAAAAAGCACATACCAACAAGCTTTCTCAGGTCCTTCTCAAGTTGATTAATTTTGACCTGAAGCCGTGAACAGAGACCGACTACAGGGCACCTTTGTGATTGTGATTTGTGATTTATTGAGATTGCAAACAGCATGATACACGTGGGCCATAGGCAGCTATTGCTGGTGTCGTGGCCCACACACAAAACAATACACAGCACATAAACTACAAATAACAAACAGTCGATAAATACAATCAATAGCACCTTTGACCTGTTGCTGGTGTCACACTTGCGCTCAAGCTCACGTAGGCTTCGGGTCAAATCAACTTGATAAGGATCAGAGGACTGGTCGAAAGCTTATTGGTAAAGCCGGCGTCACAATTCTTGCGAGTGTCGGCCGACTCTTGATTGCCCGAAGCTCGCCGAATTTCAAAATCGCCTGAGCGTCGACCGTATTTTCCAATGAAAATTTCGGGCGATGTCCGTCGAACACTAAAAACTAAAAATTCCCCATGAGATGGTACCATCTCTTGGACATGGACGAAGTCAGTATCGACTAACCTGGTAAAAGGCCAATATTTGGATCAACTTTTATTTCTAAAAATTGCCCGAAGCCTGCGTAATCGACAGGACGTCGGCCGTACTTCGGCCAAAAATGCACATTTGAAGCTCGTCAACACGCCGGCAGAGCTGAATTTTTTATTTGTGACGGGGGCTTAAGCGCTTTACTGTGTACAGAATCAGCGTGTATATTTTTCAAAATTAACTCAGCTCCACTTAGTTTACTAATGTTATCTACGTCATGACAGTAGGCCAGAATTTGGACTCTTGACCGAATTTGACATCTCTATACTATCTAAAAGCACAGTACTGTTAATAAGCACTGAACTGGACCATGTAAGGGGCAAACTTTGTTGAAAGTTTCTCTATTTGTCCATATTACATGTACATTGTACATGAAATTCAGTTGTTGAAAATATGGACTTGGCTTTGGGGTATATTTAGCACAGTTTAGCAGCTAAGGTTTTCCATCCGAACGTTTAGTACATTATTTTGCACATGTGTCATATAAAAAAAAACTTTACTAACACCCCCATAGGACATGGCTACAGTGATAGTGGAGCGGCCCACCATCATTGCCCACCTGATGCCCCGCGGGGTGGGGGGAAGAGACGGCGGGCTGGGGGGGAGAGAAGAGGCCGACATTGCCTTCTGCGCCCTGCTCGCCATCTACATCCAGTACTTCAAGATGGTACTGCAGCCTCAGGGGGAGCCGGCATGGGTTCGTAACTTTTCTTTTTTGCTTGAACCTGATTTGTTTATTCGTGAGAAGCTTTAATCTGCACTTTTCATTGAGGTCATGAGGGAAAAGGTACGGGTGAAATAAGGCAAGATATACAGTTTACATAAAGTCCTAATAAATCTATACACATTCTTCATATCTTTGTTTTAGGTACTTGGTTAAAAAGAATAAGAAATTGAACATTAGCACATGCATTGCACAATGACATATATTAATATACAGACAGAATATGATGATTTTGTTAGATTTTAAAAGTAGGCGTTCCACAATGCCTTTTACACAGCTTGTAAGAGCATAAACATACTTCAATAATTCAAAGGCTTTCCATTCTTTCATTTATTCAATAAATGCACTGTTGCATACGACAATGATACGATAATGATGATGAATATATTTAGATGATAATGCATTACAATCAAATGAAGAATTATGATCATACTTTATTCTCTACTGACACAGTCGGAGTCGCAGGACCAGATTTTTCTGCGCTGGAGCACAGGAGAAGGCGCCACTATGCACATCCTGGTGGTGCACGCAATGATCATTCTCCTCACATATGGGGAACCCAGAGGTACACACTATACTACTTCGTCATGTTCCCATCCGTGTTACTGTGTTGTGTTGTGTTGTCATCTTCTCCACTGCCAATTTGCGATGTTTTTCATCAGGTGTTACATTAGCCTTTCTTTTTTCAAATTGTTGTTGATCATTTTTATCAGTATTGCAAATTTCAAGGTAAAAGTAACCTCAAACCAGTTAAGATTACTGAAGAGCTATATGTGAATTCTTCCACTGGTCGTGACAGAGAAGACAGACGCTGTATAATATACAGTATTTACAGGTTTACTATACCTTGGAAATTCATCGTAGTTCTTTTCGACAAACACAATGAACAGTTTCGTGTCCCATCCTAAGGCCTGTGACCCTTTCCAGCAGTATGCATGTTGGGTGATTGATTGATTGATTGATTGATTGATTGATTGATTGATTGATTGATTGATTGATTGATTGGTTGATTTATTAATTGAGTGATTGAGTGATTGATTGATTTTGCAGGAGAGAATGAGTACAGCTGGCTGCTGGAGGTATGGTTTCCAATCCAGGGTCAGCCCCCGGCTGCATACCTTGTGGACACCTCAGAAGAGGCGCTGCTGCTTCCTGATTGGCTGAAACTCAGGATGATCAGGTCACATGTCCAGAGACTGGTGGATGCTGGTAGGTTGGGAGGGTTCTTTGGAAGAAACCATTTTGTGGGGAAAGGGAACTGGTGTTTAATTACAGTCTGTATCTCATTAAACAAACAAAAAATTAGATAATCATGATTTTTTTGTTAGACTTTGATTAGAATTAGATGGCTAGAAAAATACTGTGTTTCTGGTTACCTCAGACCAACCCTAGCAAAAACCTGATGACGCTAGCTTTCTTTTCAAGACTGTTCACAGAAACACATCTGATTCATTGTTTTGCCAGGCCTAAGCTCAGAGAGGATATTTTGGAAGAAACGACTATGTAGAAAAGGAAAACCAATTAAGGTTATCTCAATTTTCTTTAACTGAGGAAAGATGTTAAAAACAGCCGACCGATGCTTCCTGTAGTGATCTGTTTTGTTTTACATTTAAACTTTTCTTTAAGTGCAAGAATACTTTGCTTGATTAGTATATCTTTGTAGCAGTTTTGAAATGTGAGCAATACATTGTACATTTGTTGATATTGAGATCAAAAATACTCAGTCTGCACTAATACAGTTTAATCAACCATGCAGTGCAGTTGGTGTGATGGTAGCACAAGAAAATTAAGTAAAAATCATAATTTAGAATTTATGAATGAATACAGTCAAACATGTCACTGTCCTTTTACCTTTGACCTTTAGCCCTGCTTGACCTTGACCCTGCCCAGCTGGTTCTATTTGTGCAGTCCTTCGGGATCCCCATGGACAGTATGAGGTAAGTTCTCCTGAAAATTAATGAAAAGATTCCATAATTTTGATAATAAAAATGATCATAGCTGCAGTTTTTCATAAAACTGCTGAACAGTCTTCAGTTCTTCAAAGACAGTTGTTCATTAATAGCTTTCAGCGTCATTGGAAAAATTAAAAAAGATACAATCCTTGTAGTTTGAAGCATTTTGCATGCACAGTGAGCTAGGTGTGACAGATCGATTGGTGTAATATTACCAGCTGCTGTCGCGCCGCGTGCCTGCAAAGCTGGTGTGTTACACCAAAGGGTGGTTATACCGGGTATATGGATACAGATTCAGATAGAGAGTCAAGCAACCATATTTGACAAAGTTACCTTTTTTAAAGGATATTTTAGTACATTTGTGTTTAGTATATCTTGCACTTAAAACACCGCAAGCTTATTTTACACTATTACATATACCCCTAGCCTCCAACTTGCCTCACTGCAAACTTTAAACACAAATGCCTCCTTTTTCCAAATGTTTTATGACCAAGGTGCTGTTTGATATGACTTTGATTCTTGACCACAGCAAGCTGCTGATTTGTCTTGACGAGGCCGTGACTCATAACCCTCTCGCCATGCAGCAAGCCGTCGTGGACAAAGGTAAACAATAAACAACAACAAACAAATAAACAAAGTATTCCTCTCACTTTTTCCTATCTGCAATTTACTCACTTCTGGTGCATTTCCTGATGAGGCCACACCAGTTTACTTCCTTGGTTCTCAGAAATTTTTAAGTGACTTTACAGGGATCTCCCCAGAAATATATAGCAGGATGGAGGGAGGGTGCCGGGCACAGGATACGTGTCGTGAGGGGGGAGGTCTGGAGGGGGCGCACACCTCTCAAAAGGAGAGCAGATGTTGCCTTTTGCCTTTTTCAGACATAATGGAAGTTATTTTCTGCAACTTCAGCTTTACACCTGAAATTTCTAGTTTTGAGCAAAATTACAGGCTTTGCTGGGTAAAAATTGGAAAAAATACCCTAACTTTGAAAATCAACAGGATGGAGCTGGGATTAGAACAGGATGGAGGAGTGCCACTGTTCCATTCTTTAGGGAGGTCCCTGTCAGACTTTAGCTTCATAACTTTAGCAAGAAGAATGTAATTAAATCATGCTAGAGGGCTTGGAGGAAAATTTAAATCTGATTTTATTCCTTTCCTGAAAGAATAAAACAAGGGCTCTAGCCAGCGACCATCATTCCATTATTTGACTGAATTTTGCTGCATATGACAGAAAAATTTTAAAACCACAGAACAATTTTAAGACCATTCCGTCAACCTTGACAGACAAAAAAAGTGGGTAGAAGTATCCAAATTCTAAAAAAAAGAAATTAACCCAAACCTGGAAATTGAACAACGACGGAAATGTGTACATCATGACAGAAAAAATATGTCTTTTTATAATTGGGTATTTTCCATCAATAGAAATTGAACTGGTTGAAGGTTCATTGTACAGACAATTCCCCTGAGAGTTAGACCCTATCTTCATCTTTATGGTTTTCTTTTTAAAATCCAAGAACCAAGAAATCAAATTGGTGTTGCCCGGATGAGTTTTTTCTGCCTCTTGAACATTTTTGTTTTGTTTCATTCTCTAACTTCCGACGTGGTGCCTTTCCACGGGACACCTGCAGACCCCTGTGAGTGGTGGACTCTTCCTTCCTTTTTCTGGAGTTTTTGACTCACACCATCGGCTTTCACGCTCCCACATTACAGCTGCAGAATAGCGTCTTTCAGGCCCGATTCATGCTCGGAAAATTTTCTGGACGTACGACAATGACGTACGAAACCTTTTTTCCTGGATGTGAATCTGCCCTGCGTGTCATACGACAGGCATTTTTCTGGCCCATACGACAAAGTTATAAGGGTCCTGAAAATGCCTGTCGTACGACCCGCAGCGACGATTTACACCCAGGAAAAAAGACGCTGTACGCTGAAGACCTTTGTCGTACCAGGTTGTCGTAGATCCAGACTGTGAATCGGGTCTTTAATGCTCCCTTTCCACTAGCGGCTGCGGCCACTGAGCGCCATGAACTTGATAGATCTCACCATTATACAACAGCAGAATAGTAAAATGCATTTTAAGTTTGCGGTAGTTTCACATTTCGTGGTTTTCATTGTGACCTCTTCACAGCAAACTCAAAACAATGCTAGTAGGTGGTTTCTGACTGTCTGTAAAGGACTGCTAGTGTTTCTATTCCTATAGCAGTATGCGAACCTCAAAACCACCGTGAACATTTCAATTTTCTCCTTGCCACGAAATTAAATCACCACAAACTTAAATGCATTTACAGGATCTCTTTCTGCCAGATGGCGATCGCTAAACGACCATACAGTGACCAAAATCGGAATTGTTTAACACTTGATGAAACAATGCAAAAATATGACGTGGACAACCACAAAACACACAAAATGTAAAGCAAGTAAAAGAATTTTGTACTTTCTGTGTGAAATTTGTTGAGCGATATGTCAAATCTTTGTTCTCTCAGCAGTGGCAGTCTCTGGTGAAAGGTTAAAGAAGAAGTTTTACCAGCATTTCTAGATTTCATGTTTTACATAAGACTGTAGATTATAGTCGAGGTATTGTCAGATAAAGGTCTACTCTAACAAATACTGTATTCATTCGTCACTGGCAACAGTTCTTCTCTTTGCTGCTCGCTTGAAAATTCTGCTGGGCCGCATCAAATGTAGCTTCAGATTATCCTCTCTCTCTTTCTCTCTCTAGCATTTGGAAACTTATTTGGATTCATATTTTTATCATATCCCAAAAAAGTTCAACAAAATGTTAGTTACACTCTTGTAGCTAAGTGAAGAACAGTCTTTACTTTTAATTTGGGCAGTTGACGCAGTCTACCTTTAACGCTAGCCTGGAGTCCAGCCTTACTTAGCTTTGATCCACCCCCAGAGGTTGCTACTCCGTAGCAGAGTAGGTACTGTTGGGAGCAGACCAAAGCTTAGCAAGGCTGGACTCCAGGAAACTCTTACTAGTCTTACCCCTGACTTTACTCTTGCAAGGCTTTCAAGACAGCATGGTCTTCCACTCTGCATGACGTTTGATTACCACTGTGACAGTAATATTGGATGTGTTTCACTCATCACTGAGTCAGGCCTGAGCAATTGTTTTGCTTGGTCCTAAAGTGTACCATCAGATGTATGCAAACTTTGTCCTCTGTAGTCTCTACATTGTACCAGTCTCCATAGGTTGCTGGCCATGAAATTGGCCAAATAGACAGATAACATGCCATTCCAAAAAGTATGACCTTGATTATACATGTACAACAATGGCCTTGCCCTAATTGAATTAAATCATTACCTGTTTGTTCCCACTGCCCCCCTCCCATGGTCTACATAAGAGTTCACCTAAAAAAGACATAAAACGTTTGACCTTCAAGTTGATAATCTAACAATGACCTTGCCCTAAACTGTCCACCTAGAAAAACACATTGAAAAAGTCTGACCTTGATCATGCAACAATGACAAACAACAATGACTTTGCCCTAAACTGCCACAACCCCACATACTACATTATATTTATGATAACTAAATACAGTTCATCTCAAAAAACAAACATCAAAAAAGTTTGACCTTGATCATACATGTACATTGTAGTTACAACTGAATGACTTTGCCCTATTCTTTTCCCACTGTCCCCCTCCCACAGCCTACATGAAAGTTCACCTAAAATGTTTCAATTGACCTTGATAACAATGATAAGTGAAGAATGACCTTGCCCTAATCTGTTCCACTGCCCCCCTCCCGCAGCCTACATGAGCCAGCTTGTAGAGGTGCAGCACATGCGGGGTGTGGTTGGCGGAGAGAAGTTTAAGGCTTTCCTGAACGACAATGGGTCTCTGTCCACGGGTGAGTCGACATCGCAAGGTACAGATCTCTCTTTTGGCAACAACTTGTTTGTTTTGTTGTTTGTTTGTTTGCTTGTTAACAACTATTGGTAGTCCAGTTACAAGTAATCCTGCTCCAGAATGATTTGGTTTTGGTTTTTACAAAGTATTTGAATCACAGCTTAGATGGTGAAGTTCTGAATCTTTTCATTCAATGTTTGACATGTAGTTCTTTGGAGGATGTTGTAAGCAGTTACATCTTGGTACAATTTTATCACAAAATGTGTTTGTTAAAGATCTAGAAGTCACATAATCGTTGGCTACAGGCTCTTAAAAATCATCTTTTTGGATGAACATATGCTGTGGAATCATTTAGGATGTTTCTTGCTGTGGTATCAGTAGAAAGAAATGTAGTATGGGGTATGTGAGAGCCTTGACTGTCATGGAATTCTAAGATTGCTTCACTCCTTGTGCCGGTTTCTCAGGAGCTGTGGCAGATGTGGAGATGATCTCACCTGTGGAGGAGGAGAGGGGGTTGTCACGGCGACCGCAGCCTTCCTACAGGTGTGTGTTCTCTTACTGTCACGAGGATGGAATGTCACAAGAGATGCAACAAAGTTGAACAAAAGATAGAAAATCTTTTTTTCACAAGTTTGCTCAGTGCAAGGCCACATGAACCACTTCTGGGCACTGAACTAACGCTCACTGAAACAGCATCTCTTCTCCTTAAGTCAGAAACATCGAGCTTATATTAGGCAAGCTTGACTAACTGACTCCATAGGCGAAACAGGGGTTACTAAGGCTGCTCGGGAAACTCCCTACCCAATTGTTGACTCATCAGAGTGTAACATGTCTAACTTACCTCCTGTTTCAGACCACCATCTACAGAAGCAGGCTGGATGCAGGAAATTGTGAAGGTAAGAAGTTGTTGGTTTCCCTTCAATGTGTGTGTGTGTGTGTGTGTGTGTGTGTGTGTGTTATGTGTGTGTGTGTGTTATGTGTGTATATGTGTGTGTGTGTGTGTGTGTGTGTGTGTGTGTATGTGTGTGTGTGTGTGTGTGTATGCAGATTTGTGTGTATGAGTATATATTTTGTAATATGTGTGTGTGTGTGTGTGTGTCTGTCTGTGTGTGTGTGTGTGTGTGCGCGTGTGTGTGTGTGTGTGTGTGTGTGTGCGCGTGTGTATGTGTGTGTGTGTGTGTGTGTGCATGTTCTTGCACTTGCACTGCAGTTCCTGCATGTTCTGCCAGAGGGTGCTAATACCATCAAGTGGGTTAAGTCTACTGTCTCTGATGGCCTGTTGTACCTGTGGATATTAGAAGAAGAAGAGCATTTCCCGGGTCATGAGGTCAATGACCTTTATGCCCTCTGTACCTCACAGCTGTTCCCAGTTGACCCCGGAGTTCAGATCACCTCTGCCATGAAGAAGGACATTGTCAAGGGCATTCAGCTGGTAAGGCTCTTTTTCAGTTTCTTGGAGATAATAAAACTAAACTCTGTCTTTTTTAGACTGTGCAAGATCTTTTTTTTGTTCAATTTTTGCATATCCTATGTAGAGTAAAGAATAGAACTTTGGAATGAAGACAAACTGGATTGAGAGAGAGAAACATCTATGAACCTTTGACCCACTCATGGAGTGGCTTGTCTATAGAGTCACATGACCAGTGAATGTAGCAGGTCATTTATCCTCAGGAGAAAGCAAAAAAATTATCTGTTTTGCTTGTTGGATGAAATTTTAGTACATGTGTATTACGTCTTATTCTAAATGTCCTTAATTTCTCCTTTTACTGTGCTATTCCAGGGTATCTCCTTGACATTTTCTGTCTGTAAGTTTCCCATTTTCTGTGCTCTTCCAGGGTCTGTCCAAGGAGATCTCCGCCGTAACGCGCGGCGACGAACGCAGAGAATGTCTCGGGGACGTCCTGATTGCCACCATCCTGCAGATGTGCGGGGGGGACTACTCCATCCCCTTCACATCCAGCCTTCACCAGAACTCCCACCTGTCCTGCCCCATCTTCAGACTCCTCATGGCTCGAGAGGTAAGGCTCACCTGTCTATCCTCACCTGTCCATCCTCACCTGTCTGTCTCACCTGTGTGTGTGGGGGGGGGGGACTACTCCATCCCGTTCACATCCAGCCTCCACCAGAACTCCCACCTGTCCTGCCCCATCTTCAGACTCCTCATGGCCCGAGAGGTAAGACTCACCTGTCCATCTCACCTTTCTATCCTCACCTGTCTGTCTCACCTGTGTGTGTGGGGGGGGGACTACTCCATCCCGTTCACATCCAGCCTTCACCAGAACTCCCACCTGTCCTGCCCCATCTTCAGACTCCTCATGGCCCGAGAGGTAAGACTCACCTGTCCATCTCACCTGTCTATCCTCACCTGTCTGTCTCACCTGTGTGTGTGTGGGGGGGGGACTACTCAATCCCGTTCACCTCCAGCCTCCACCAGAACTCCCACCTGTCCTGCCCCATCTTCAGACTCCTCATGGCTCGAGAGGTAAGACTCACCTGTCCATCTCACCTGTCTATCCTCACCTGTCTGTCCTCACCTGTGTGTGTATGGGGGGGACTACTCCATCCCCTTCACATCCAGCCTTCACCAGAACTCCCACCTGTCCTGCCCCATCTTCAGACTCCTCATGGCTCGAGAGGTAAGACTCACCTGTCTATCCTCACCTGTGTGTACTCACCTCTGTGTACTCAAATTTCATTTGTCACCTGCCCATTGTCACCTTTGTTTTCAGTGACAACTGTTTGTTTGTGCTTTCAGTTGTCTAGTAGCTAGCTTGCTTGGTTGGTTGGTTGGTTTAGAGACAAGCAAACGTGATAAAAACTAAGAACTTCCTTTCAGAGTACCATAGTTATGTTGAATTAAATCTGATGTAGGAAAATTATTGAATATGTGTTTTCAAAGTTTTGCAGTCTGTGACTGTGAGTGCTTTGATTGTTGATGAAGCTGTGTGCTAATCATTCTAACTTTCAGAATGTCATGCGGAAGAGAAACCAGTCCTCTGGTTTTCCTGCGCTGGTGTCTCGTCTGGTGAAGTACCACAGTAGCAGGGGTACCCTCACCACGGTACTGAAACAGTACCACAGACAACTGGCACCAGTACAGAAGGACATCAATGGTGAGTGCTGCTATACAATGCTTACTCTGTAAAGTACCACAGTAGCAGACTGATGTACCATAAGTACCACTGACAGTAGCAGAGGTACCCTCACCACGGTACTGAAGCAGTACTACTGTCAACTGGCACCGGTACAGAAGGACATCAATGGTGAGTACTACAGTACCATACATGCTCGCTCTGTAAAGTACCACAATACCAGGCTGGGGTAACATATTAAGTACCACTGACAGTAGCAAAGGTACCCTCACCACGGTACTGAAACAGTACCACAGACATCTGCTGTGGAACAAATGAGCAGATGCACATGAAAAAAAATCTTGTTGTTCGTTCCTTCATTTCTGCAGTGCTGTCAGCCCTACAGGTTTGTCCTGGAGGCACCATATCAGCAGAACCTGGTGAGACAGGCCATTGCTGTCATCAAACAGTCCTTCATTCCTTCCTTCCTTCCTGTTGTTACAGTGCTGTCAGCCCTCCAGGCTGTTCTAGAGGCTCCATACCAGCACCAGCAGAACTTGGTGAGACAGGCCATCGCTGCCATCAAACATGCCGACCCCACCCAGCCACTGGACTTCAGCCTGGTGCACAGAGGTGGGCCCATCTTTCTTTGGGTCATGTGCTTAAGCCGGCGTCACAATTCATGCGAGCATCGCCCGAAGCTTGCCAAATTTCAAAATCGGCCGAGCATCGACTGTATTTTCCAATGAAAATCTCGTATGACGTCAGTCGAACACTAAAAACTATCCCCCCCCATGAGATGGTATTATCTCATGGACATGGACAAAGTCATAATCGACTAACCTGGTAAAAGGCCAATATTTGGATCAACTTTTATTTCTAAAAATCGCCCGATGCCCGCGTAATTGACAGGACGTCGACCGTACTTCGGCCGAAAAAGTACATTTGAAGCTCGCCAACACGTCGGCCGAGCTGAAGTTCTTATTTGTGACGGGGGCTTTATCATGATAACAAACAAGTACATGTTACAGTAGCATGTTTGGAAGGAATTGTACTGCTTAGCAGACTCCATTGTACAATCATACACAGTAACTGTATGTACTCGTCTGTCTGTTCTTGCTACTACTAGTTGGAGACTATAGTAATTTCTCTTAATTGAAATATCAAGTTGTATCTGCTGATAATGAAGATACAATTTGCTGATTTTCTTTTTTCTCCAATAAACTGTTTCACTTAATAATATATATATAGAAAAATGCTCGTAACTGTCTGTTATGTCAAGGCATCAGTGCCATAAGCTAGGGCTAATCCATTATTGACAGGTTGATATTGATTATTTCCCAGTGTGCATGACTCCCTATGCTCTGGTGATTGATTGATTGATTTATTGATGGATGGATTGATTATTGACAGATTGATATTGATTACATGTATGTTCCAGTGTGCGCCCTGCTGTGCAGGTTTAACTCCCCGCTTCTGGAAGAGTTCCTGGTGGCCTGTCTGACCCTTGGCCTCCGGCTGCCCCCAGGGCATGCTGGGAAGGGTGAGGTCATGACGCAGAGCCACACCCAGCTGCTGGCCAGGATGCTGATGGAACAGAGGGGGGTGTCGGCTGGAGGGGGCAGGTACGTACTGGGGGTGTCGGCTGGAGGGGGCAGGTACGTACAGGGGGTGTCGGCTGGAGGGGGCAGGTACGTACAGGGGGGTGTCGGCTGGAGGGGGCAGGTACGTACAGGGGGGTGTCGGCTGGAGGGGGCAGGTATGTACAGGGGGGTGTCAGCTGGAGGGGGCAGGGACATGTATGTAGTACAGGGGGGTGTCGGCTGGAGGGGGCAGGTACGTAGAGGGGGTGTCGGCTGGAGGGGGCAGGTATGTACAGGGGGGGTGTCAGCTGGAGGGGGCAGATACGTACAGGGGGGTGTCGGCTGGAGGGGGCAGGTATGTACAGGGGGGGTGTCAGCTGGAGGGGGCAGGGACATGTATGTAATACAGGGGGGTGTCGGCTGGAGGGGGCAGGTACGTAGAGGGGGTGTCGGCTGGAGGGGGCAGGTATGTAGAGGGGGTGTCAGCTGGAGGGGGCAGGTACGTACAGGGGGTGTCAGCTGGAGGGGGCAGGTACATACAGGGGGTGTTGGCTGGAGTGGGCAGGTATGTACAGGGGGGTGTCAACTGGAGGGGTCAGATGTAAAGAGACATCTCTTCTCGAGACAAGTATCTCAAAGATTTTCAGTTGATTTTAAGTTGGTTGAAACTCACAGTCACCTGTTCCACAGTTGACCGATGATGATGATGATGTATGTATCCATCCCAGGGTTCCATCCCCGGTGTCGGGGCTGCTTGTTGATTGGCTGGAAACGTCCGACACCGAGATCGTGTCCACGTGCCCCGACCACCAGCTGCACCTGCTGTTCGCCCGCGACGGCGGCCGCAGCTCCACGCAGCCCTACCTGCTGGCCCTACTAACGCACCAGACAAACTACGACACCCTACACAGGTGTATTGACTTCCTACTACAGGGCGAGGGCAAGGACAGGTGAGTTGTAGGTGTTAGACAGCTGTGTTACAGCTTTAAGGCAGGTGTTTTAGAGTAATGGCAACTTAAACGGATACATGTGTGTGTTACAGGTGCATGATCTCAATCTATCACATGCATGTCCACATAACAAAGAGTACCCAGCCATTGTCTCTGTCACTAGCCTTTCTTGTTTGACTGAAGAAAAAAATAATGCCTACTAAGTAGATAGATATGAAATAGAAGGAGGCAAAAGTGATTTGTTGACTACTATCAAAAGTAAAATTAAATAAATGTTCTGTTGACCAAATACTGTTTGCCTCCACATCCCAGAATCAGCTCCACAGCAGCGCTGGACTTCCTTTGGGCATGTATCCACATCCCCAAAGTGTGGCAGGGCAGGGACACCAAAGTACCACAGGTGAGAAATACACCTGTATCCACATCCCCAAAGTATGGCAGGGTCGGGACACCAAGGTGCCACAGGTGAGTAATACACCTGTATCCACATCCCCAAAGTCTGGCAGGGTCGGGACACCAAAGTACCACAGGTGAGAAATAAACCTGTATCCACATCCCCAAAGTATGGCAGGGTCGGGACACCAAGGTGCCACAGGTGAGAAATACACCTGTATCCACATCCCTAAAGTGTGGCAGGGTCGGGACACCAAGGTTCCACAGGTGAGAAATAACCCTGTATCCACATCCCCAAAGTGTGGCAGGGTCGGGACACCAAGGTTCCACAGGTGAGAAATAAACCTGTATCCACATCCCTAAAGTGTGGCAGGGTCGGGACACCAAGGTTCCACAGGTGAGATATAAACCCGTATCCACATCCCCAAAGTGTGGCAGGGTCGGGACACCAAGGTTCCACAGGTGAGAAATAAACCTGTATCCACATCCTTAAAGTGTGGCAGGGTCGGGACACCAAGGTTCCACAGGTGAGAAATAAACCTGTATCCACATCCCCAAAGTATGGCAGGGTCGGGACACCAAGGTTCCACAGGTGAGAAATAAACCTGTATCCACATCCCCAAAGTATGGCAGGGTCGGGACACCAAGGTACCACAGGTGAGAAAACCTGTATCCACATCCCTAAAGTGTGGCAGGGTCGGGACACCAAGGTACCACAGGTGAGAAATAAACCTATATCCACATCCCTAAAGTGTGGCAGGGTCGGGACACCAAGGTTCCACAGGTGAGAAATAAACCTGTATCCACATCCCCAAAGTATGGCAGGGTCGGGACACCAAGGTACCACAGGTGAGAAATAAACCTATATCCACATCCCTAAAGTGTGGCAGGGTCGGGACACCAAGGTTCCACAGGTGAGAAATAAACCTGTATCCACATCCCCAAAGTGTGGCAGGGTCGGGACACCAAGGTTCCACAGGTGAGAAATAACCCTGTATCCACATCCCCAAAGTGTGGCAGGGTCGGGACACCAAGGTGCCACAGGTGAGAAATAAACCTGTATCCACATCCCCAAAGTGTGGCAGGGTCGGGACACCAAGGTACCACAGGTGAGAAATAAACCTGTATCCACATCCCCAAAGTCTGGCAGGGTCGGGACACCAAGGTTCCACAGGTGAGAAATAAACCTGTATCCACATCCCCAAAGTCTGGCAGGGTCGGGACACCAAGGTTCCACAGGTGAGAAATAAACCTGTATCCACATCCCCAAAGTCTGGCAGGGTCGGGACACCAAGGTTCCACAGGTGAGAAATAAACCTGTATCCACATCCCCAAAGTGTGGCAGGGTCGGGACACCAAGGTTCCACAGGTGAGAAATAACCCTGTATCCACATCCCCAAAGTGTGGCAGGGTCGGGACACCAAGGTACCACAGGTGAGAAATAAACCTGTATCCACATCCCTAAAGTGTGGCAGGGTCGGGACACCAAGGTTCCACAGGTGAGAAATAAACCTGTATCCACATTCCTAAAGTGTGGCAGGGTCCGGACACCAAGGTACCACAGGTGAGAAATAAACCTGTATCCACATCCCTAATGTGTGGCAGGGTCGGGACACCAAGGTTCCACAGGTGAGAAATAAACCTGTATCCACATCCCCAAAGTGTGGCAGGGTCGGGACACCAAAGTACCGCAGGTAAGAAATAAACCTGTATCCACATCCCCAAAGTCTGGCAGGGTCGGGACACCAAGGTTCCACAGGTGAGAAATAAACCTGTATCCACATCCCCAAAGTCTGGCAGGGTCGGGACACCAAGGTTCCACAGGTGAGAAATAAACCTGTATCCACATCCCCAAAGTGTGGCAGGGTCGGGACACCAAGGTGCCACAGGTGAGAAATAAACCTGTATCCACATCCCTAATGTGTGGCAGGGTCGGGACACCAAGGTACCACAGGTGAGAAATAAACCTGTATCCACATCCCCAAAGTGTGGCAGGGTCGGGACACCAAAGTACCACAGGTGAGAAATAAACCTGTATCCACATCCCCAAAGTCTGGCAGGGTCGGGACACCAAGGTTCCACAGGTGAGAAATAAACCTGTATCCACATCCCCAAAGTGTGGCAGGGTCGGGACACCAAGGTTCCACAGGTGAGAAATAAACCTGTATCCACATCCCTAAAGTGTGGCAGGGTCGGGACACCAAGGTTCCACAGGTGAGATATAAACCCGTATCCACATCCCTAAAGTGTGGCAGGGTCGGGACACCAAGGTTCCACAGGTGAGAAATAAACCTGTATCCACATCCCTAAAGTGTGGCAGGGTCGGGACACCAAGGTTCCACAGGTGAGAAATAAACCTGTATCCACATCCCCAAAGTATGGCAGGGTCGGGACACCAAGGTTCCACAGGTGAGAAATAAACCTGTATCCACATCCCCAAAGTATGGCAGGGTCGGGACACCAAGGTACCACAGGTGAGAAAACCTGTATCCACATCCCTAAAGTGTGGCAGGGTCGGGACACCAAGGTACCACAGGTGAGAAATAAACCTATATCCACATCCCTAAAGTGTGGCAGGGTCGGGACACCAAGGTTCCACAGGTGAGAAATAAACCTGTATCCACATCCCTAAAGTGTGGCAGGGTCGGGACACCAAGGTTCCACAGGTGAGAAATAAACCTGTATCCACATCCCTAAGGTGTGGAAGGGCACCAAGGTACATGTACCACTGGTGAGAAACACACCTGTATCATTATGCGGAAGAAAGTTTTTTTGGGCCCTGATCAATGAATACTAGACATTTTAGTCTTCACTTTAAGTGTAAACCATTTGTAGGGACAGACAAGTTTGTATAAATCCAATTCATTTATAATGATGAGAGGAATAGAGATAATTTTGTGTTGCATTATTAGCATGTGGCCTTGTTGTTGTACTAATAAGGTTATGGATTTGTGACCTATGGAACTGAGATTACAGTAACTGTAAATTTTCAAATTTTCACAGTGTTTTTAAACGTTTTTAGGTTCACAATTTCGTAATGGACTCATCACAGACTAGTAGCGTGAACATATCTTCAAGTGTGTTACTACTAACCATACTTTTTCAACCGCAAACTGAAAGTACTGCAAACTCTAACTTGATTCTCGTTGTGCCGTGATCTCGAATGGAGTTACAGTAACTGACTTCAGACAGGTTAGACTGGTGTGTGTCCTTGGGTAGGCTTATTTGAAATGACAGCTCGTGTACACGTCCTTGGGAACCTTGGGAACCATGGATCGTTATACAATCATGTATCTAGTCCTAGACTTACTAATAGACCTATAAGTGGCACATTGAGAAGCAAGTTTCTGCTGTACATTTCGGATATTCATTTGCAATGCACGGCATATATTAATTTTGCTCATTTTGCAGCTGCTATGTACAATGTCATTTTTTTTTGGTCCCAAGGTAGCCAACTGGCACCAGAGTAATTAGCCTCCAGGGCGTGTGTAATACCAGTAAGACCAGCTCATAAACGTAAGATCACCAAAGTGACCCGACCTTTCTGCATGCAGGGTCATGTCAGAAAGGTTACTTGTCTATTGTGTAACAAAATTATTTGTAATGTGACAGGCATTCCAGCACAAGTAATGTCCTGCGCCAAGTAAAGGCACTCGCACGTCACTGACAGTCAGAATTTAAACACTGGACGACAAACACAAGTTACGAAGGGCTTATCTGTGAAGAACTGTGCTGCAGTATCTGCTGTTCTGACTACATGCAGACCAATGGTGCTATCTCGTCAATAGGCTCACTACCATTTGGATCTTTGACGGCAAACACCCCAGGCAAGGACAGGATAACAAAACAGTTCGATGGAGGAAACCTCTGAAGCCTTGTCTCAAAGTATCTGAGATATTAAGAGCACTTGTCAAAACTGGTTAGAACTGGTTCAGTTCTCGTCCCAAAGGAAAACTGTTCACCAGCAGACCTAGAGTGCTTCCCTGTGTCAGTAGACTCACTAACAGTGGCAATTTGGAACATTGGACCGTTGACATCCTAATTGCTAGGAAGGGAGAAAAAATAGCACCTGGACTGACAAGTTTGAGGGAGGAAGTCTGTGGCGTATTGTTCCGCAGTATCTGCCTGGATCCATAACTACGTGTACATGTAGACCCATGCCAAGGTGCTGCCCTTTCTCCAGACTAAAACACAAACACAACAGTTGCAATTCGGAACATTTGTCAGTCAGGTTAACATCCCATTCTAGGAAGGGATAACAAGACAGTGCCTAGACTGACAAGTTTGAGGGAGGACATCTGTGGTCAACTGTCCTGCAGTAACTAATTTGGAACATTGTAGGAGCTAACAGCCCAAGGTCAAGAGAAGGAAAACAAAATGGCGTCAAGTTTCACAGAACAAATCTGTGAAGACCTGACCTGCAGCATCTGCCTGGAGCTGCTGACCAGGCCCAAGGTGCTGCCCTGTCAGCACACCTTCTGTCAGGGATGTATAGAGCACCATATTAGGGGTGGTCCAAGGATGTTCTTCCGATGCCCATACTGCCGACTGCTCACCAGGCTGCCACCCCTGGGGGTCTTGGGTCTGCCGGATAACCGCATGGCCTCAAGTCTGTGTGAAAAACTTAAACAGGAGCTAGGAGAAAGTCGGCCTCGACTCTCCGATTCCGCAGCACAGAGATCCGGTAGCGTTGCTGCATCGGACGTAGATGATCGTCATGGTAACCAACTGCAAACGGAGCCCCCGCAAATAAATTTTGGCGAAGAGGGACCAGGAACGGAAGAGTTTCGAGGTCTCATCGGCGTGACGGTGTCGGATGAAGGTGAGATCTTTGTAGCAGACCACCTGAACCAGAGAATCCAAGTCTTCAACCTGGGGGGAATGTTTGTTCACCAGGTCCTGACAGCCGTTCCCAACGGAGAGATGATAGACCCGCGTGACCTGGCCTTGGACGGACAGGGGAACCTGTGGGTGGTGGGGAAACGGTGGGTGGTACGGAAGCCGGACTCACCGGGGCTTGCTGTGCAGTACACGAAACAGGGCATGGTGCTGGAAAAGTTTGACTTGCAGGGTATCAGGTGGTCCAGAGGAGTTGCCGTGGACACCAGGAGGAACCACATCCTCATCACGCAAACCACCGGAGACTGGGACGACCTGGACAAGCTGGGTGGCGTAGTACAGGTGTTTCGCCCAGATGGAACACTTGTGGGAACTGTGACTGCACGTAACGCATGGTGGAGTTTCCTATCCAGGCAGCAGAGGTTGAGGTATCCGCTGTACCACACTGTAGATGGCGACAGGAAGACTCTGATCACGGACTGCGACAATCACTGTGTGCTTGTCTACGACGAGGACGGACAGTTCCTGTTCCAGTTTGGAGGCGAGGGAAGTGGCGAAGGCCAGCTCAAAGATCCCCACGGCATCTGCACGGACGGCGAGGGTAACATCGTCGTGGCCGACACGGGAAACAGCCGCGTGGAGCTGTTCGATAAGACTGGCAAATTCCTCCGACACGTCGCCAGGGACGTACAGCAGCCTCGAGCCGTTGCCATGGCAGCACAGGGACAGCTGGTGGTTACCGATTCGAATCATGACATAGTCACCCTTTTCTGTCACTTCTAAACTTGACGGGGGTAATTGTTTAACTTTGTCTAGACAATTACTTTGTTAAGCTTTTGAGATGTGTTAGGAATGCTCCCACTTTTTGTTTGGATATGCATAATTTGGAGCCATGCCCCAATTTGCCTCTTTTTTGCTCAGTTAAGAGCATTTTTGATGGAGGGTGATGATGTAATTTAACAAACAAATAAGGCCACACTGACTATATTATGATTCATTATGGAAATCACATTCCATGCATCAATTTTCACCTGGTTTTTAAAAAAAAGGGAAAACATGCCTCATTTGAACTACACACGTACGGCTCCGAATCTGACTTCCTTTAAGAGAAGTAACGGAAATGAACTAAACGAACGGACACGGACCATGAACCAGCTTACTTATATGTTGTAGAAATTGTATTTTGTTGCACCTTAAATATGTAATGATATATGTTGATAGAGTTATTAGGACTCAAATGACTGCGCATCTCTGTTATATTGTATCTGACCCTTACCTCTTCCCTCATGACCTCAATGAAAAGCGGCCTGCGTGCCGATTTGAGCTTATCATGAATAAACAAAGGTTCAAACAAACAAACAAACAAACAAACAGGTAAAGAATAGATTCTGCATTTTTGATGTTCGAAGCTGTGACAGTTATTTTGTTTATCTGCTAAATTGAAGAGCTGTGTTACAGTCTTAATGATAATAGCACAACCTATTAAGTAAGTTGCATTTGATACAGTACTACACTGTCTTGTTTCTTAATAATATGTACTACATGTAGTAACAGTTATATTATAAACCATGCTGTAGCTACAATAACAATGTTAAATTTATCTTTGATTATTTATTGTACATTTGATTTGACTTTCTGTACCGTGTGTATCATAACGCTTTCTTTCTGTCGGTGTCTTATAAGTCCACATGTATGACCTGGGAGGCTAAAAGTCGCAAGACACGTAATTTAGATATAATGTCATATATTTATTCAATCATACAATGATTATTGATTGTATTCATTGCAATTAATATTAATTTTAAAAGATGTAAAAATAGTTTGAAAGGGTGCAATGTAGGGTATGTGTAGGTCTGTATGATAATTTTAAAGTTTTGTTGAACTTGAATTCTGTAAAAAAAGGTGAAGAGGAACTGTGGAATACAAAGATTTGTTGAAAGTTATTTAATTTAGGGTATGAGGATTTTTCAATTGTTAAATTCTAACTAATTTGACATGTATGAAAATGTTCTGTATTTGTTCATGTTTCTGGGGTGGAAAGCTTGAATTAAATAATGTCTGCTCTTAGTTCATTCATTGTCATAGTAGTTAGCTTATATTTTGGGCAGTGATTGCTTATATGCCGGCATAGTTTCCTCAAACACGGGACGTCCGACTTTACGTCCTACATGTATCCGATACAAGGTCCCAAACCAAAGCTACATGTAGTACATGTACCAAAATCTCAAGACCGCAAACTTCACAAAACCTAAAAATTATGTGCTGCAAACTTAAATGAGTTTTACAGTACTAACCAGTGCATGACCACTGGTGTTGACTAAGGGATGCTTTGATTTGTCTTTTCAAACCTGTCCAGATCATGATTTGACAAACCAACAAGTAGGTGTGGCCACATTGGGATCTTAAGTACTAAGTTGTTTATGTTCCTTAGCGCCTTTCCTTGATTTCTCCTTTGTTTTATTTGTACCGGGCACTTGTGTTGTATCTAACCCATGCGCAACTGCTGATAATCTCAGATACATGTATAAGGCTAAGCAGTAAAGAAGAAGAAGTCCTGCCAGAATAAAGTGTGTGGGCCTTCAAATCAGTCCCTAGAGGGCCCCATGTCAAGGACACAACATTGGGGCCCTCTAGGGACTGATTTGAAGATCCCAAAGTGACCCCGCCCATGCATGAAACACAAATTAAAGCATCTCTCAGTCCACACCAGTGACTCAGGTTCGCAGCACGTACCTACATTGTAGGTTTTGTGAAGTTTGCGGTGTATCTGAATTGCAGATTCTGTTATAGTACTGTAAATATTAAAGACGTGTGTTTCATTTTTGTGGTTTTCAAAAATACAGCAAGCTTGTGATTTTCAGCCTGCTATATACATTAAGGTATTGACAGTAGTTGACCCCAGACAGGCTAAACTGGTGTGTGTCCTTGAGTCTACTAATGACCTCCTCTCTCATGACATCAATGAAAGGCAGCTGCAGGCCGATTTGAGCTTCCTACGAATAAACAAAGGTTCAAACAGTCCATCTCTTGTCACGTGCCAGTAATACGTTGGCAGAACGTAATGACATGCAGTCAGTAATCAAAACCTATTTTTTTACCTGCTTTTTAAACCAATCCGCATCCGCTGTCTTTCATCAGGGACTGACTTAATAAGTTTAAAGGTGAAATATTCGTCCAAAACTATCATTGATTTTTCATGGTGAGTGCTTTCTTTTGTGTTGGATCAAAGCTCAAATCACACAATTATGTATTTCACCAACACAGATAAGATTTCATTCAAATTAATTCTTACCGTAAAATTCCTACACTTTATTTACATACGCATCCCTCCTTACGTATGCACCCCCGGTTTGGGGACGATTGCAGGCCTGACTCAGTGAGTTAGAACATTCAGGGGAAAACCCCTCCTAACGTACGCACCCCCTCTCCAGCATTTCGGTGGATAGTTAGAGGTTGACATGATCATCCTTCCGTTGATGTTTACTGACTTAAAGGGTTACTGAGAAAATGTTTCTGGGTAGAAAATATCAAACAATTTAAATATATGATTTATTCATTCTTTATTACTGATTGATTATGTGGTAGCATTCCACACTTCATTTGCATGAAGATGTACCGTACTCTCATGCTGATATGCGATTTTTCTGAGGAAGAACCCCTCCTAAAGTACGCACCCCGACTTTGGCGTCGGCCTGGAGCACCTGCTTGCAACTTGAAAAGTTTTAAAAGTGCGTACGTAAATAGGGATTTTACAGTATCAATTTTTTTTTCCCTCCTGTCTCCACTGATGTCTTGACAAGAAGATTCTGCAGCTCAAACGCACTCATAAAATTTTGAAACAGACATTTCAGACAACATGCAACGTCTTTCATCAGTGACTGACTAAGGTTTCAAGGTTAAATATTCGTCAAAAAACAAACATTTATCATTTTTTTCCTTTTTCCATCTCCAGAGATGTCTCGACAAAGAGAAGATTCTGCAGCTCAAACGCACTCATAAAATTTTGAAACAGACATTTCAGACAACATCCGCCGTCTTTCATCAGTGACTGACTAAGGTTTAAAGGTCAAATATTCGTCAAAAAACAAACATTTATCGTTTTTTTTTCCCTTTTCCATCTCCAGAGATGTCTGGACAAAGAGAAGATCCTGCAGCTCAGACCCGACCAGCTGTGCTGCCTGGTGGACTACATCCTGCAGGAGGCCAGCGAATCGTGTCCCGCGTCCCCGGACGACCCCGGGTCGCTCAAGGAGTCGCTGTCCGACAGCATCCAGGCCCGTCTGCCGCTGCTGCTAAGCTGTTGCCATGGCAACAAGAAGGAGGTGTCCGCAGAAGTCCTGGCATATCTGCAGAAGAAGATGACGGGACAAGACAAAGACAGGTGAGGTGGAAAACTACAGTGTGTCCTGTGGGTGTCCATATAGAATACAACACGGGGTATTCCGTATCACCCGAGGTACCAGCCCGACCGCGGGTTGGATCGCCCGTAGGCCGGAGGGCGATCCGACCCGCGGGAGGGCTGGGACCGAGGGTGATGCGGAATACAACGTGTTGTATTTTATTTATGTCATCCTTGGTCACATCCACCCGAGAAAACACACATTTCAATGGGGAATGGGCCAGAAGTTGAGGGAGTTTTGTGTCCTCAAACACAAAACTGCAACAACATTGATTCTAACCTCCAAATTCGGTATTCGAATTTCCGACGGCGGCGCAACCGGCGCGCTCGAAATGCATTCGAAATATTCTATGGAAGCCTGTGTGATAACACTCCCGAACCCTATGTGATCCGGATAGTTATCACACGGTCCGGAACACCCGTATCAGGCCCAGGCATGACATAATATAAATTACATGATGACTTATGGATGCAATATTAATGATTCAGACAAAAGTCCATTTGTAAGAAGCTAAAAAAATGTACATTGACATCTAGATGTCGACCTTATTAAAAACAACAGTTTTGCATCACATTTTCATGTTGAACTTCACAATTGCAATGGGTTTGGGTAAGTGAGTGAGTCCACTTGATCCAGTAGGAACTGTGAAATGTCATCCAGGTGAACAGGAGGATGCAGACCCGAGTGAGTGAGTGAGTGAGTGAGTGAGTGAGTGAGTGAGTGAGTGAGTGAGAGTGAGTGAGTGAGTGAGTGAGTGAGTGAGTGAGTGAGTGAGTGAGTGAGTGTGAGTGAGTGAGTGAATGAGTGAGTGTGAATGAGTGAGTGAGTGAGTGAGTGAGTGAGTGAGTGAGTGAGTGAGTGAGTGAGTGAGTGTGAGTGAGTGAGTGAGTGAGAAAAAAGTTGTACGAAGCTACAGTAGAATTTTAGATAATAGTTTGTACTAGTAAGGGTTATGATGTATGTCCTTCCACTGCTCATGAACTTCAAGTAGCTTGTCTGATTCTGGTTTCTGATTGGTTCTCTTGTGTCGTTCCAGTGTGGTTGCCATGGCAACAAGGCAGTTCCTCCTACTCCTCTACATCAGGGCACCCCACATGCATACCCACGATTCCGTGTCAGAGGTCATCTCCATGGAGATGGAGGCTGCCAAAGGGGGTTATAGTCAGGTCAGTAGTGATGTGTGTGTTTTGCCCATGCAGTAAAGTTTGAAAAAGCAATAATTATTGATGTCAAAATGTACTTCTGAATTTCCAAGAAAAACTTGCAATTTTTGGCAAGAGAATATTGCAATAACAGAGACTAGGGGGTAAACTAGACTATTCCTGTGCTCACTCCTTAAAAAACTGTATGTATCAAGGTACAAACTTCCCCCTCAGACTCTGTTTTCGTGTTGTTCTTTCAGTTCTGTATTATCTTTTTAAATCCAAAAACCAACATATCAACTTGGTGTGGCCTAAATATTAAAGATAGATTTCTTTCTACACAATCAATTTACTAGTATTCTCCCCTGCCCAAAGTTTTGGAAACGCCACCAGTGCCAAATTACTTTGAAACGTCCGAGAGGCACGGAAATAGACTTGTGTGTCCTTACCAACCGGATGAAAAAAAAATGACATTGTGACCTACATCCCTGAAGGGACCTCGGTTATAATCTCGTGCTGTTCTTGCAACTGCACGGCGGCCTCGCCACAGCACACGTTTTTGGCCAAGCACACCGGGTCACCCCTACTCTTCTCGATAAGTGTGTTGGGTTCTTTTACGTCCAGAGGTTTGATGCTTGAGGCTTATGCCCTATGCTCCCTCATACACGGGGCCACCGGCTTTACGTCACCATCAGAAATGACAAATGCAGTCCCTTACAACATGTCTGAGCTGGAGTCAACCCCTGATGAATCTACCTAATTCTTGTGGAAGAGATTCATCAGTCACGTATACAAAATGTAATAACAGTTACAAGAATATTCTTCGAACAGTGACTTAATAAAAGGTAGCGAAATACTTCTGTACGTCTTGGTCACGGAGTGACCTAGTCTCGCGAGAACACGAGACTAGGCCGAGACTTGTGAAGATCGTCCTGCCTCCCCCGCCTCCTTGCAGAGTAGAGGTAAGTAAGACTTGGGCAGCTCCCAACCTTAATTCTTGTTTGTGTTAACTTTGTAGCTGGACAGTTTCACCCACCGCCTGCTGTCCGTGCTGGGGAACTGTGCGGCTGGGAAGGTTTGTGAGGACCGGATGTACGACACCAACATCCTCTGCAGAAAACTCGCCACGGTGCACCCTGCACTCCTGCTGAGGTAAGGGCGTAGATTGTTTGTGGAATTGTGTGACGCAATCAGTAGGGCGTTTCGCCCAGAACCCAGAGGTCCCGGGTTTGAAACCACCGGTATGCCCCGATGTTGTGCCCTTGGGAAAGGCACTTTACACGAATTTCCTCACTCCACCAGGGTGTGAATGGGTACCTGACTTCGGTTGGGGAAGGTCGTATTGAGGTCACCTGCTGGCGCCGAATGGCAGCCGCCTGACCCTTGCGACAGTTACATAAAGTGCAAGTGTGCAAATCTGTATCTTCTGTATTATTGTGTATTTATGTGATTGTAAACCCTGCAGCAATTCAGCATTGCCTGCCATTGCATGGGTAATTTCAGGCCAATAAACCATTTATTGTATGAGTTTTAGAGTTCTAGTTCTTGCACAAGGCTCATTGCAAGTTCCAGGTATCTTCTTCCTCTTCTTTTTGTTACCCTCTAATCACCCCTAAAGGGGTAACACTGGGGGGGGGGGGTGGAAGGGGGGGTCAGGCCCAACGGATTACGGCAGGGCGGCCACGAGTATGGCCTTAAAAGTCTCCCATCAGCGCAATACGCCCCAGCAGTGTGTTCCACTCCGTAATAGAACGTGGGGAAAAGGAAAATCTGTAACAGTCTGCACTTGCAGGGACGAGCTGGTATTTGAGATTATGGCTACGCCTGTGGGCTACTGGTTTGAGGTATCGTTCAGATGGGATGTCATATCAAAGACAATGTTTTTGGAAACATTTAGTAACAAAACTACATTAATTTAATATTCTATATAATTATACACATATAAGAGGTATGATAACTGTTATATCATCAACATATAAACTCTCCTGCCCTCCTCCTTTCCAGACAACTGCCGATGATCGCGGCCCTCCTGCGGGGTCGGGTGCACCTGAACTTTGACGAGTTCGTCCACCGTCATCACTTCCTCTTCTTCACTCACGTCTTGGGTCTTCTGGAGCTGCTGGTGCCGCACGTCTTCCGCAAGGAACACCCGCTGGAGGACGTCTTGGAATCCTACTTCGACCTTCTTAAGGTAGGAATCAGTGTCTTAAAATCCTACAAAAATGTACTTCGACCTTCTTGAGATAGTTATCATGATGTCTTGGAATCCTACTTCGACCCCTTAAGGTAGGAATCTATGTCTTACAATCCTACTTTGACCTTCTTAAGGTAGGAATCTACGTCTTGGAATACTACTTTGGCCTTCTTAAGGTAGGAATCTACATCTTGGAATACTACATCGACCATCTTAAGGTAGAAAACAAGTCTTGGAATCCTACTTCGACCATCTTAAGATAGAAATCAAGTCTTGGAATCCTACTTTGACCATCTTAAGGTAGATATCTATGTCTCACAATCCTACTTTGACCTTCTTAAGGTAGGAATCAACGTCTTAGAATCCTTAAATCCTTTAGTTAATATTTGATATGTGTTTTTCCAGGAACACTACTCGAGCAGAAGGGAGCTGGGTGCCCTGGTGAACAAAGTCATCCAGTTCCTGCATCAGTTCACCTCAAATGACCCCCAGCGAGCTGTGGCTTTACTACAGAAGCACTCTGCAACACTCCAGTAAGAGCTTTAATTTGGGCATTCAATCAATATGAAAAAATGTCATTGAATAAATCCATCCATAACTTAAACTTGTATGTGGACTGTAAAGTCTTATTCACAAGACATACATTCAACGTCTGCACAGAATTTTTTTTGAGGAGGGTGACAGATGGTCACCCAAATGTTGGTAGGTGACTCTGTACTAGTTGCTTGCAAAGATCTTTGTTATCCCGTTATTTACGAACTTGCTGAAACTAGACATCCCTGAGATGGACCATTGAATGGATGTCCCATGTTTGAGGAGAGCCACACCTTGAGCACGTAAAAGAACCCACCACGCTAATATCAAAAAGAGCAGGGGTTCTTCCCGGTGTGAGTGGTTCAAATTCACGTGTCCTGATATACAGCTTGTACTGTTCAGTACAATCGTTTTGTGTTACGCCTTGAGGCGGGTAAACGGGTATGCAATACAAACAAACAAACATTCATGGTTGATGTCTTCTGTTTTCCCCAGCCATGTCTCCAAGCAGTACCCTGACCTGTCCCTGCTGAAGTCTCTCCTGGCCGGTATCTCTCTTCCCTCCTCCTCCTCCGACTCTGTGGACGAAACATCCTCCTCATCATCTAAGGAGGGAGGGCTGCCGGAGACGGGAAGAGCCTCTCCCATCCCATTGGTTGTTCCGCCTGCCTCCGGCACCCCCTGGACGGCTGTGCAGCTGGCTCCTTTCCTGAAGAGGATCAAGAAAGGCCAGGACCATGATGGCATGTCGCTCTTGTCTCGTTACCTCCATGAAAAACGCACCCATCATTTCATCATTTGACAGAAATTCAATAAATACATGAGTAAAGAAGTAAAAACGTCCAAATTTGTGTAAAATTTGGTAAGGGGATGAAGTCTGCCAGCTCGGACTGCCTAGTTGTTATTTCATGTTTTTGTCTAAGCCATGTCTCAATCCTTTTTGTTCCACAGATGTGCTGAAGGTTCTTCATGACCTTGAACTGACCTCCAAGAGGCGAGTTGACGTGCTGGAACACTTCTTGGTAAGTGCTGTTTCAGTTGCGAACACTGCAAAAGCTCATTTCTCCTCCTGGGGTGAAACTAAATCCTCGCGAACGTAAATGAATTTACAGCATATGGGACCTGAATGTACGTCAAGTTACATGACTTTGTAGAAAGTTTGGAAGTAGTTTAATCTGGTTGGTGAATCATAGCTTTTGCAGGTAGACAGCATTTTTCATCTCCACAGACGTTTTGACAACCTATCTGCTGATTTCATCAGTGTAAGACAGCTTTTTATAGAAACTTGAAGTTGTTTTGACATTTTTGTTTTATTTTAGGCTGACTTGAAGAGACTGATGTCAGACAGCCACGATGACTGCAGGAACATCGCGCACAACCTCGTCATGAGGCACATCAAGAGCAAACCCAGGTGGGGAGGTGTCTTTCATAACATTTTGCTTCACAAGAACTAACCAACCAACCTACCAACAAATTGTTTGCATTTTATGTAAATTAGGAAGGATAACTGTTGTTTAATGTTGTAGTGTTCATGCCTAAGGCCTCACCAATTCATTTCTTGGTTAAAGGATTTTTTTTTTAAATGCTAAATTCCAAAATCAACATGAAAATATAATCTCAGAGGAAAGTCTGTACTTTGGTGCACACAGTTTCAGGGAGTGAACAGGGTCAGGTGCAAGTTTTCACTCCAGCCTTCTGTTTTCATGATATTTTTTTGTGCTAAAATTTAAAAAAAAAAAAAAGAAATTAAATTGGTGTGGCCTAATGATAATTAACAAGGTATTTCAGACACAATCAATAAGGTCTGCCATTAACTGTGAAAGCCATCAGGCCAGAATGATACATGTAGCTCTGTGAATTCTTCCAACAGATATTACACTTGTTAGGTAAACAGTAACATAGATCGTCTCGTCTCCGTTTTAAAGTCCTGCTTAAAATATAGCTTGTATGCACCATGTAGATTTTCTTAACCCACATAAAGCTACTGTAATTTTTTTTTCATTCTTACATGTATGAGCTTATGAAGGGAAAGGCAAAATTTGATTCATTGTATTTGGCAGCCAGTTCTATTAATTTTCGTGGTTAAAGCTGTCATTTTAAGATTACCAAAATGCATTGTCATGTCATGAATGGACGGGATAAAATTTTTGTCCGTCCCCACAAAGAAATTTCCATCCTGGGACGGAGGGACGGGTGACCAGGAGACAGATCTATCATGATAACTTTTTCTGTTTCTGTCCTCTCCAGTTGTGCTGCAGAGTTCCTGGACTCCTACCTCCACTGCCTGGACACAAACGACCACAACATCATCAAGACGACCCTCAGGAACCTGGCCGACTACATCGTGCTGTGCCAAGGTAAGGCCCACAGTAGCGTGCGTAGTCCAGTGGTTAGCGATCTTGCCTCCAGAACTAGAAGCCCCGGGTTCGATCCCGGCTGTGTCGCTCACCAGACATGCACGCTACCGGAAAGGGTCACAGTCCTTAGGATGGGACATTAAGCCGTGGTCCACTGTTCATTGTGCTTGTCGAAAAGAGCTAGGGGAATTTCCCCGGTACAATGAACCTGTAAATACTGTACATACATCTGTCTTCTCTGTCACGACCAGCGGAAGATTAGCTTTTCTGTCCATTGAGTTCATTTGAGCTAAACTGGTTCGAAATCACCTTCCTGCCCACAGTTCATTGGTTTATTTACTCCTTTAGCTGTAGCATATAAACAGGACGACTTCTCTTCCAGGAGTTACACATTCACACAGAAAAGCATGGACAGCCTAATGTAACATAGCATACAGCAGCATCGAAAAGACTTGAAAACTTTGGTCTCTTTGAATTCAAGGACGCATCGAAAGACTTGAAAACAGAGATATCGTTTTTGGCCTGTGTGTCTGTTTGTCTTTGTGTGTGATTTGAGGTCGGTTAAGGTACAATTGCAACACAGACAGCCATTTCTAAACTGCCTTTTTTTCTCTTGAACCAGTACTTTGCAATATCAGTCCATTGTTTTTGGTCTCTTTGAACTCAAGGACGCAGTGTAATTGCTAGAGTATTTGCTGTGGATAAGTAGTACTGCTGATTTCACACACCACAACACACAGACACAAGCAAATGGGTTTAAGCACGTAGAAACATAACTTGAAATGCCAGTTTTGTGATGCAAGCTTTTGACTTGGTGATTGTTGTTTTTGTCTGACTGATTTTGTCTCCATTTACAGAACACTCCAATGTTCTTGTCCGAAAGGCGTTTGCTGTCGGGGTTCAGATGAAAATCGACACTTCAAACATCATCGCTGATGCCATAAACATGCTCAGACTAGAAGGATACAATGACTAGAACACCCCTTTTTTGCTTCGTGGATCCTCCCAGCTTTTCACAGACAGTAACAGGACGTGGTCTGTTCCATTCTGACATATAGGGATGGTTAACTTGCTCAGACTAGAAGAATACAATGACTAGAACACCCCTTTTTCATCATGGATCCTCCCAACTTACACAGACAGTAACAGGACATGGTCTGTTCCATTCTGCAATGTAGGGATGGTGAACTTGCTAAGACTAGCAGGATACAGTGATGACTACAACACCCCTTTTTCTTCATGGATTCTCTCAACTTTACACAGACAGCCACAGGACGTGGTCAGTTCCATTCTCCAATGTATAGGTGTTCAAAATAATGAGACTAGAAGCAATTTTTTCTTCAAGTATCTTTTGAACTTAGAACAGAAGGCTGAAAGGAAACCTGAACCTGACAATATTTCTGCAACTGTGTCGTCACCATACACTCAGACTTCCCCTCAAACTGTTTTCATGTTGATCTTTCTGAGAACCCCCAAAATTACATTGGTACAGCCTAACCAGACTACAGAAGATACATGTACTAGCTCAAGCAGACATGTTGTACATGTTGGATTACATAAAATAAACAAACATTGTGTCAATGGCTACTGATATTATTAAATACAAGTAGAGGTAATTATCTTAATGTAAAATATGAAAAGACACAATAAAGCTATGTACCCAACTGGAATATTTTCTACCCGTTTATTTGAGAAGTTCATCTTTCAAACAATCTAATAATTGTAGGAAGACTGTAAACTTCCCTTAGTTCTTAAAAGTACATTCTGTAATTTATACATTATACAGCATAACTCTCTAGTTTCTATGCTGCCATCAACAGTAATTTACAGGACTAGTTTTCTCAGTGGATCTTGACTTGTTAAGATTCTCTGATCTTATGATTTCTTTTCAAGGATTGTGTACAGAGTGTTTCCCAAATTACCTTTTGGATATCACAGATGTCCTACTGTACTGTACTTAATTCTTTGCCATATTCACTAAGGAAGAACACACACATTTATCATAAGGGCACATAATACTTGTGATTGCAGTTCATTGGCTGAATTGGCATTCTTGCTAAAGGATTGTGGTCACTATAGACAGGTGGTCCCTACAAAGAATCTGGTCGTACCATGGTCAACATCTATAAGGGATCACCAAACAGTGGTCATGTGGTCCTCATGCAGAAGAATAATGTTGGCTGACAGGTATAACAGAGTAGAATTGTCATGGCATGTCAATGCACATAAAATTGTTGCCTACATGTAATCAGTGCGCTACATTATCATTAAATTTTGATAAGTACAGACCATCTGTAGTTAAGAATCTCCAAAAAGGCCACAGTACAAGATTTCAAAAAGCCACTGATTTGGAAAACTAAAACAATATTTTTCCACTTACACATGATGAGTTCAGTGTATATTTGGCCGTCGGGAAAGTTTTTGCTTACGAAATCACACCGAACTGTTTCCCAACGTCGACGAACGCGTCCACGGTGCGATCGATTTCCTCGTTGGTGTGCACGGCGGAGATTTGCACACGGATACGCGCCTTTCCCTTCGGCACCACGGGATAGCTGAACCCGATCACGTAAATCCCGCGCTGCAACAAAGCGTCCGACATCTCGGAAGCCAGGCGGGCGTCGCCCAGCATCACGGGACTGATGGGATGGTTGTCCCCGGCGATGGTGAACCCGGCAGCGACCATTTTCTTACGGAACCTGAAGGTCAAACAAGATTAAAAGGTCATGGAACACTGATCACTGATTGGTTGATGAAAGTTAGACATCCAGGTGATAAGATACGCAAAGGTAATAGTTTAACTCACAAGCAAATGTTATGCAGTTGCTTCAGTTACTGTTACGCACTGCTCAGCAATAGAGATATCAAATTGGGTTGTTGACTATAACGGACTTCGGGATCGAAGGGATGACTCATGCATGGACGAGGGCATTTGGGTCGTAGAGGGGTCCTTCAATGTGCAATTAGGATACTGGGCCATCCTTATACATTTTGTAGAATCATCAAATTACAGTCTCGACTGGTCTTTCACAACTTGTATTCACTGTGCAACACTGATGTGTTACGCCTTGAGGCAGTTTACCACTTATGCGAAACAAACATTCAGAATGAAGCTTTATCGTACAACTGGTATTCACTGTGCAACACTGATGTGTTACGCCTTGAGGCAGTTTACCTCTTATGCGAAACATTCAAAATGAAGCTTTATCGTACAACTGGTGACCTCGCCATCCCAATTCATCACACTGAAAACCCAAATTACTGTAGGAATTTGGTACTTTATGAGAGGACTACATTATTTGGACTACTTTAAGAGAGGTATAAAGTAGGCCATATACATCAGGGCACTCCAGCCATCACTCAACAGAGACAGTGGGCGTTATAAACTTCCTGGCACGTTTGACCAATTGCTGACGTCACGTATCCGCAAAGTCACGTGTCCGTAACTCTCGCGAGTTTACGTTCGGCAGTGATTGGTCATTATTGATCCTGAAGAAGGCGACAGTGGTCGTTGAAAATTTGATCCGTGAATACCTTAGTGTTGGAAGAAAGTTCAGCATTGTATTATACTGTAGGAATTGTTTCAACCACAAATTTAAAACACTGCGAAAACCTCCTTTCCCTTCTACCCCAAAATTCAGCCCCCGAGAAAGTAAACAAATTTATGGTAGTTCACTCATTGTCTTCTTGCCATACCTTGCTGTGTTCTCAGCCACCTTCTTTGGCAGGTTGGCTTCTCCCTCCATCAGGAGATCGAACACCTTACTGGCACAGGCCACCACGGGGGGCGGAAGGGTGTTGGAGAACAGGTAAGGTCGCGACCTCTGTCTCAGCAAGGTCACCAGCTCCTTGGGTCCTGCGGTATAACCACCTGTGTGGGAGAAATACAGGATTAACATGCTTTTCTGAAGGGGGAGGGTGCTAGGGAACAGGTAAGGTCGCGACCTCTGTCTTGGCAAGGTCACCAGCTCCTTGGGTCCTGCGGTATAACCACCTGTGTGGGAGAAATACAGGATTAACATGCTTTTCTGAAGGGGAAGGGTGCTAGAGAACAGGTAAGGTCGCGACCTCTGTCTTGGCAAGGTCACCAGCTTCTTGGGTCCTGCGGTATAATCCACCCACCCACCCCGCCCCAACATACCTATGTCCTGTCTTTGCCTTTTAAGTTGGATAGTCGGAGATAGAATGACGCCGCAGTGTTCATCTTGTCGCTCTGCCATCTTTACCAATCACCTATGATTATGAAGGCAGCCAATAGATGCTCAACATGATTGACGTGAAGCTGGTTAGATTATATGGATGACATCCTCTGGAAACCCCAAAACTGATGTGAGCGTGAGAGTAAAAAAAAGTTTGGCAAAAAAAATGCCTTCATTGTGAAATCTAAGTGCTCGGGAACGTGGAACAAATGACTAAACACACAGAATACAGCATACCGGTCAATTTATTCTTTGTTTTGGCACATATTTCCTCATTTTGCAGCTGCTTTGTAGGATTTACAGTATGGCCGAAAAGTTGTGTTTTTTTTTAAATGGACGGAAATTGGTGTGCGCACGGATGTCATCCATATTATCAAATCAACATGGCCTTAGCCTTACAACATGAATGTCAGCTCTCAAAAGGTCACTTCAATTTTCCCCTTATGCAATGCTCAGGTCATGGGTCATATGAAAATCAGTGAGGGCACTTGGCGCAAATTTGGAAATTTGTTTCTTACTCTTTATGCCATGATTTTTGATATCTGTTAAAAATTTTGTGCACCCTGTGGTGTAACTTGGTCACCATTAAAAGCAAGACAATACTGCAGTCGTCACACCGCTGGCGTACTAGGGCGTTCCAATTCACTTTGCGGCCCGTGTGTTAACAGAAGGCTCCTGAGTCGACCCTGACTCGAAAAAGCATGTGTAAACACAGCCACAGTTTGAAAATTACATCTTCATCTTCATAAGACACAGCTGTTTCAAACACAGTACAATACAGTAAGTAAAAACCAATATGACCTATTTCTCGTCTGCCGGCCCTGTCAATCATATGCAAATTAGCTCTGAGTGACAGGCAGACCACACTATGTAAAGCCACATTTCTTATCAGATAATGATCTAACATCCTGTTTAGCGTGTATACTCTGCACTTAGGACTACCATGATCGTAAAGGTGATGCAATAGTCTGGACAGGTTGTTTGAACCTTTGTTTATTCGTGAGAAGCTCAAATCGGCTTGCGGGCCGCTTTTTTATTTAGAGTCACTCTGCAGATGTGAAAATATACAGTTTAACGTTTTGAAAGTATCCTACTTTATCCTTCATTAATTGTTTTACACATTTTGAATTATGAAACTTTAATTTAAAAAACTTTAAGAAGTCTTAGTTGGTCAAAGGTTTCATCCATGAAATTACACTGTATGCACTCAGTATCAAGCAAAATTTTCTCGATAACATCTGCTTTTCCATTATATTCTTTTTTTTTTACTACATGCTGATTAAGTTCTAAAATTTATTCTAGTTTTGCTTTTGTGCAGGTTGTATCTCAAAGTTCAAACCAAAAATGTTAACTGACAAGTCCCATGACGTCAAATTTTCTATCAGAATAACACTCCATCTTATACAAGACAATTGAATGTAATTGCTGGACACATTCCAATGCAGCTGTTTACACAACTGGTGACAAAACAAACTTTTTGTTGTCCCAAAGTAAACAGGGCAAGTGGACAATGTTTGAAAATGACAACTGAGTCACAACAAAAAGACTCTCAGGTCTAGTGGACATGCAAGGAGTGTAACCCATAAAAGTGAAGCAGATGATGGCTTTGCTTTGTTTTGGCAAAATTATATACCAGGGCTCGAAATAGTGGGAGCTGTGCACCTAATTTTTGACTGGGTGCACTGGTGCACCTAGATATTTTTGTAAGCTATAGAATAAGGGTACTATTGTACACTAAGTATACAGAATATTCTTGAATTAAGTATCAGAAAAAATAATGAAATCTTTTGTTGTACTTGATGTATCACTTGTTTGAAATCTTAAGGTTTATAGCAGCTATAGAATTACAGATTGAAGTTCTTATGAGCGTTAAACTTTGTAATTATGTTTTGCTGACATTCAACTTTATTCTATGTTGTGCATCCAAAATTCTTTCTGCGCACCTAATTTTTTTGGTTGGGTGCACCAGTGCACCTTTTTCCAAAACTGAATTTCGAGCCCTGTATACTATATGGAGCCACTATAAAAAGACAACTACTATCTTGGACTCATTAGTATTACGAAGTCCGTGTTAATTTGGTCTCATGATTATCAACTGTGCTGATGTGAACTATGGTTTCTTTATTTGTCTCTTTTTCTTGAACTGAAGAACCTGTTCTGTCCCCAGGTATTGCATCAGCCGCACACATTTCACCACCTGTCACCTATTCAAACTGTACAGGTGCGCCTGTTGCCATGGGAACACGTACGTGTGCCAAGGTCAGCTTATCAGTAAATAGCTGGGGATGGGTCACCTTTGACCTTTTTTAACTTGTATGAACGTGTTTGGTAAAATGTGACGGAAGCAACACACACATCTACATGTATTAACTTTCTCCTTGCTGAAGTAGCCGTTTGGCACCAAATTTGTATTGATTACAGAGTAAGGCAGAAGGGAGAAGGTTAAGGGAGCTATTGAATAGCGTAGTCTGAATGTATACGTCTTTTATGGCCTGAAATGTTTAGAGTATGCTGTAGGCAATGCCTTGAAATGTTTATTGGGTTCTAAAACTCTTGTGGTGCATGTACAGATGATATGAGCTATGTTCAAAGGTAACCTTGAAGTTGTAAACCCCTCTAATTTTCTACTCCATGTATTGCTTTGCTATCCCACCCTGCAACTATGAAAATTCTTCTGAAATCTTGTGACTCATTTATTGATTTCCCCGAGCCTGTGAACAATAGCCACCCCACCAGCTGTTGCTAGGTACAGAAGAAATGTGTGCCCAGCCTGATGTGTAGGTTACTGTAGACCTGGAAATGATTGTGGTGGTTTTATTCTGGAGAATTTCGTGCCGTCGTGGTGACCTCTTGCCACGAAATCATGACGCCGCCCTAAAGATTCATAGATGAATAAATTCATAGATAAATAAATGAACATGTTTTGTATTACTACAGAATTGTTGCAGCAGCGAACTTAAAACACCACAAAAACCTCCTTTCCGATCCTACAACAAAATCATTGAAGTACAGTCAAATTTGCCATCAGCAACCACTCAAGGGATTAAGGAAAATGGTTGCTGAGGACAGGGCCTAGGGTGGGGTTAACAATTATGTAAAAATGGATGGGACTGTTTTAATGTGGCTTAGCTTGACTGTAGGTGGTTGTCTGACCAGGTTTGAAGTACAAGCAAAAATAAATGAATTTATAGTAGTATTGATATGTGCATTATATGAGCTGGGACTGCTGAGTTAGCAGAGCTCGAAATACTGGGTGCATGTGCACCTTTGTGCACCCAAAATTGGAGCTGTGCACCTAATTTTTTTACTGTGGGTGCACCTGAGTGCACCGGGTCCCACATATTTTTGTAGGCTATCAAGGAAAGGTATGTTACTTGTTTAAGATTTTTAGGCTAGCTATGGAATTTCACACTGAAGTTCTTCATAGAAGCAGTTTAATTTGTAAAATGTTTTGCTGACATTCTTACTACTTTATTTCATGTTGTGCACCCAAAATTCTTTCTAGTCTGTGCACCTAAAATTTTTAGTTAGGAGCACCAGTGCACCTATTCCCAAAAATGAATTTCAAGCCCTGGTTAGGTAAGACTGTGGGTTAGGGTTGCATCAGACCAGGATGTGGAACAGGTGCTGAACACACACACTTTAAGTCTTAATATTGAGACTGTCGGCTTTTCTGAGGTCTATGCCCTATGGCCCACTTTCATACCTTAGAAATGTGACACCATGGAACTGATGTGTTGAATCTTTATGCTTTTGTATCAATGTACCGCCAACACTTATCTATTACTGTTACACCAAAGACCAAACAGTGGATATACTTATACCAGCTAGACAATACAATTACGGGATGATATACAATGTCATGTACATGTTATCTTTGCTGCATTATGATAACGTATAATTACACAAAGGCAGAGCACCATCCCATCAACTTTTCAGCTCACTCGCTTGCTCATGCTCTCATACTCATCTTATACTCATTCATTCACTCACTTACATTCTTACTCACTCCCTCTCACTCATCCATTCCCTCACTCATTCATCCATTCTCCCTCTCTACAAGACAGCCTAGTCCCCTCACCTGCTGCCCCTCCCAGCGCCTTGCCCAGTGTAGAGTTGATGATGGTACATCTCCCATCCACTCCCAGGAACTCCTCTGTACCTCTGAATACAAAAAGGGACAGGTCTTTCAATCTTTTCAACCTTCATTCATTTAAATCAACAGGTCATTCGGTGAAATATAACCAGCTGCCCCCGCACCGTGTGCCTGCGAAGCTAGTGTGTTACACCGAAGGGCGGCTATACAAGCTATATAGATATAGATACAGAAACATGAAAGAAATACATATTTATACAATATACATGTACTTCTGAATTACGGTGATCTTACAAATCAGATCTACACACACAGTGCAAGAACGACGGCGAAAACTGCACATTTAACACAACAACAGTATGACTTAGTCTGTCTGTTGTACAGAAAGATAGTGGAGTGGAGGAAGGAGTACAGTCTGTTCCCCTGAACACGACACAGTAACATATGTCAGATTCTGACAAAAACTTGATAGAGGAAGAACTTTATTGTGAGACAGTTGTAACTGGTACAATGTATGGCAACTTACGTACTTACCAAATATGAACCACAAATGTATCATCTACTAAGTAAACATAATCCCACCAGCCGAGGGTACATAATTCGGCTACCCTGAAAAGATGCATCCAAACAGATCCCCAACCCAACGTCGCCTGTTTATCTATACTGTGCATACCTGAGGGTGCTGCACTAGAAATCTCTCAAACCCTATATGCACATGCAACCAGGCGCATCAATGTTAATGGAGGTTACCTTCTCTTTAGGAGATTGCCAACAACTTGAGATCCCGCAAACCAACTGCTTTTCAAAGGGTCTGATTTATGTAACCTGGCGGATGAATGTTAATGGAGGCTACCTTCTTCTTAGGAAATTGCCAACAATAAGAAACGCCTTTTCTCCGTTCCTCCTTAGGAGATTTCTGACAATAAGAAACAACGCCTTACCTCTCCGGTCCTCCTTAGGAGATTTCTGACAATAAGAAACAACGCCTTACCTCTCCGGTCCTCCTTAGGAGATTTCTGACAATAACAAACAACGTCTTACCTCTCCGTTCCTCCTAAGGAGATTTCTGACAATAAGAAACAACGCCTTACCTCCCGGTTGCTCCTAAGAAGCCGGTGGCGTGGCACTCGTCGATGAAGGTCATGGAGTTGTACTTGTCGGCGAGGTCGCAGATCTGCCGCAGCGGCGCAACGTTCCCGTCCATGCTGAAGACGCCGTCCGTCACGACGAGCCTCATCCTGCAGCCCTGTGTCTGCTGCAGGATCGACTCAAGGTCCTGCATGTCCTGCAGAAGGAAAAGGCAGTCAGGGACGGCAGACTTCACCCCCTTACCCATACTGGGGCAGTCAGAGATGGCAGATTTCACCCCCTTACCCATACTGGGGCAGTCAGAGATGGCAGACTTCACCCCCTTACCCACACTGGGGCAGTCAGAGATGGCAGACTTCACCCCCTTACCCATACTGAGCAGTCTGGGATTTAAACTCTAGATCTTAACCTTATATCTGTTCCAGATACAGGATTGCAAACCACTGGATACCCATATTAGAACACTAGTGACTAATGAGTTTATTCAGTTTCTTACCTTGTGTTTGTACCTGAACCTCTGGGCCTTGCAGAGTCTGATGCCATCGATGATCGACGCGTGGTTGAGCTCGTCTGAGATCACTGCATCGTCAGGTCCCAACAGGACCTCGAAGATTCCCGCGTTGGCATCAAAACAGCTGATATACAAGATGGCGTCCTCCCTTCCATGGAATCTAATAAATAAAGGTAAAACAGCCATCCTTCATTGTGGTGAAGCATGTACCTTTTTATTGCCAAATAGCTCAACATGACATGTAGTCCATGGGCCAGACCTCAAAATTTTACACATCAGTACCACCTGGCTACTTTAGTTACAGTGTCTGGTACTCTTTTCGATATGTGTGTTGGGTTCTTTCAGATGCAGAGGTTAAATGCCCGAGGCTGGGTCCAACATACATTTTGACTTCATCTTTGCAGCTTGAATAAAAAGTCACTAGAAAAAGGATTGAAACACATTTCATCATACTTGCAACTGGAGAAAAGAAATTGATGCCCCAGTTGATTTTCTTACAAAATCTACCCTTACAATGTTGGACCAGACCATCTACTGCAAAAGGGAGTACAGGATCAGACCATTTGCTATAGGAGGGGGTGTTAGGTTGCGCTTACTTTGCTATCTTCTGCTCCAGCTCCCTGTGGATGTCCTGTGTGCCGCAGATGAAGCGAACTGAGCTTAGGCCCGCTCCGTGGGAGTCCAACGACTTCTTACCGGCCTCTATAACCTGTAAAACATCAGGTTATGTCATAAATAAACTGCCTATAATTTAGTAGAAACACACAGATGAACATAGCCTGGGTGCCATCCTATTTCTACCGGGGCTCCTACACTCGCTACCCTAAGCGAGTGTAGGAGCCCCGGTAGAAATAGGATGCCACCCAGGCTAAGATGAACATAACAGAGCTCAGGCCAGCTCCATGCATGTGAGCGTCTCACGCCTTCTTACCAGCCTCAGTCTATAACCCTTAAAATTACAGAATAACATCAAGAATGCTCTACTGCAGTCAGTGGTTGAATCAAAAACTGTAGATTAATCAAATTCAGGCTAGATAAACATTGGGAGAACATGAACTGATGAAGTACATGTACAAAATGTTGAGGCTGTATTTTAGAACTATGTATACCTCTTATTCTTCTCTTGAACAGATTTGCCTTTTCTTAAAGATGTATATGTAGGATGTTCCTTAAAGAAACATGACTTACATCAGGATAGTCGTATTTCAGAACTCTTGAGTGTATCAGTCTTTATCTTTGTCTAGAGCTGCTTTGCCTTTCTTAAAGATACTACTGTACATGTAGTAGGAAGTTCCTTAATAAAAGAAACATGGCTCACCTCAGGATTGGACGAGAGGCCGAGATAGTTGTTTGCGCAGAAGTTGAGGATTTTTCCCTCGGTGCCCTCTACCGTGATGCTCGCGGCCTGCGGAGATGTGATCACGCGCTCAGTCTTCCAGGTTCCCGCCTGTCGTATTCCCTCCAACTCACCCTCCAGAATCTCCTGCAGGTCAAAGGTCAAGGTTCATAATATACAGTAGTTGATATGGTTTATTGAATACAATGAAAAGTATATCAGGCAATTGCAGTCAACAGAATGACCAGTCATGACATGGGTAATTGGTCAAAAGTGTTGGGAAGAGTATTTAGCAAAGTGGTTAGTAATCTCACTTCTGGACCAAAAGTTCAGGGGGTCGAGCACAAGCCAAATTACTGACTAGTCTACATATTTCAGCGGACAATTTCACATTCTTATCACGACTTTAGTATGTATTCTAACCAACTTTATTTATGCTCTCCAATATCATGACGAGATTTTCTAAACAAAAAATAAAGTTAGATTCAAGTTGTTAACATGTTGTGGCCATTACAGCTTCAAAATTCTGCGAATACCAGGCTTGTGTTTGAGTTTTATTTAGATCCCCAATATGACGATAAATATAGCAAAATCGTTCTTTTGATAATGATTGTGACAAGCATATATATATGGCCCAGCCTTACAAGAGGAGTGCAAACGTGTAATCTATTGTTACAAAGAACCTTATCAACCATGCTGTGTGCCTGTTCCACATCTTTGTTTACACTGCGTACATACGCAAACAAGTCATCATGGCATTTTCCACCTGCTGGGTCTGAAGTTTTGTCTATAAACGTTACCTCGATAGTCGAGCAATCAAATTATGCATCTTAATTCCGCGTATTCTACAAGAAAACAATGGAATGGGATCATCAAGCCATGCACGTAAAACAGTCGCGAAACCTACGATACACGACTGGTATGCGTAAAATATATATTTCTGTTTACGTGGACATGGCTTTGCAAAGGGGGTTAATAAATTTTCAGAAATGTGCTGGCAATAGAAGATCGCATGACTCTAACGCCTTCATACTTATTCTGTAGAATCTTGACAAGTTTCCCTACCTTCATGGAGGCCAGGGCTGACTGGAAGCGGCGAGGGGCGAGGAAGAGCGGGCTCCTAGTCCGGAGAGTTCGCACAGCCGACACATACAGGGCCGCCATGTTGGACAGTACGCTATGTAACGTGCAGCCTCGGTTTCGTCACCTCAGGTCGTTGACCCCGCCGATGGTAGCCCCGCCTCCGGACACGCCCCCTTCTTATAATAACTTTATTGCAAGTTCATGCCCGAAGGCTAATTGCAGACAAACAAGTACATGGAAATACATGGGAATCAAAAATATTCATCTAGTCTACTGTGAAAGTTCTAAGTTAACTAAGGTTGACTATGGTTGTGGTTGGGTTTGACTTCTCAAGGCAGTGGAAAATGAAGAGACCCACGTTTTGTATAGTAAGTGGGTTTGTTGATTTTAGTAGTGATATGGATTTTTGTAAAACTTCTTATTTTGGGGCCACACAAAATAAAACGGAGCGGCGAAGACTTTCTTGGTTTTATGGACAACAATTTCATTTTGACATATCGGATCTTTAATGAAGGTTAGATAGCCAGGCAATAACTTAGATATATGCCGAGAATAGTTACTCAAGCAATTGGATAGAATTTCAAAATTTTATGCAGTTGCTTGAGTAACTATTTTTGGCATATCGGATCTTATTTTTTTCTCAGAATGTCGATCGTCCACTTTATATCATGTTTTTTCCCGACTGAATGTAATGGGCATAATAATGAACTTTATTGTTCGACAATTGTACATGGCACAATGTATGGCATGCCGGCAAGAATGACAATGCGATCAATACAATCGGTACTAAACAGTTTAACTAGTCTATTCTATATTCTGAAAACTATAATCACAAGAATATGAACGTAAATGGCGTAATGATATAATATACGTTAAACGTTTCGGTCTGTTACAATACATTCTCTCAGTCTTTCGTAAAGCGCTACTTATGTATTGGCCTAAGTACATAGATATGGTGTCGGGGCATGACATAAGTATATTGAACATGTCTGTGTTTGCCTTTGGCAAGGGTTTACTGGATTTACATTTGATCATATCCATTAATTTTTGTCTATCTACAGTATATGCGGGGCATGCCATTAGGAAATGATATTCATCTTCAACGCTATCTTGCATGATGTCTTGACCTGTATACTATACATACTGGGCCCTCTTGGAAGTCAACTTTTATAAGTTGAAGGGGCAACCCAGGAAAACGTTTGAAGGACATCCAAAACAAGCCGGAGCCTTACGTCTGCTCGGAGAGTAAAGCATTTTTTTAATCTTTAGACTAGAAGCCATCTGACCAGTGACGCCATTTTCTTCAAGTGCATTGTACATATCAGTGGTCACCATAACACTAAACATTTAGAGTTTACCCAAACGACGCCGGTAAAACATAAACCCTTTGCTCAATGTAGCTCACCTTGAGATGTGGCCATGCGCCAAGGTGCTTCACCTCAGCTGCAGTTTTCAAAATGATCAGAAGGGGGCACTGTTGTACATCGGCCTTGTCTCGATCTTGGCCTATATTTGGGTCAAGGCCTAGCCTGATGAAATCGCACTCCTAGCGGCCGGCCCGACTATTACCACCCCTAGGGGAGGGGTCATTAACCTCCGACAGCAAGAGATGGTACCTTCGCCATTTGAAGGTTATGTCTTCCGTAGAGTGTGGTTTTGTAGTTTAGCAGCATAACTCAAGAAGCTTTGGATTGAGTTTCATGATATTTCGTTTATCCAAGGACATTTTATGTCCTATTCACAAAATTAATACATTTGAAATTGTACATAATATCCTTGGTAAATCTTGAAAATCGTGAAAATAGAAAACAACATCTTTGATACCGATGCAAATTTAAGTATGGAACAAATCGAACGGACATAATTACATTATCTAAATCCGAATGCTCTTTAAGAAAAATATGATAATCATTGTATGTATATATCAAAGCGAACATTGTTGACAGTTACTGCTATTACCATGTATTTTTGTACAGAACGAAAATAAAGTTTTATTTAAAAAAAGATCTTTGATACCGATGTCAATGTTAATACGCAACTCATACGGACTTGAATATACCCACAAGTGTAAACGGGCCTAAAGCCCCCCTCACACTTGTGCGTATATGCAAGTCCGCATGAGTTACGTATTAACATGTTTTTGGTTTAGGTAAAGTTTGCAGCCGAAGAAATCATTTCGGATCCGTGTTTCGATAGCACGGTAGGTCAAAGTAGAAAACAACTTCTTCCGCGCAAACTTTACTTAACCCCCCAAAAGTTAATACGCAACTCATACAGAGTTGAACATACGCACACGTGTGGACGGGCCCTGGGGTGAACGTCCGGGCGGGCGCCTCAAAGGTGATGACGTTTTTCACGGTTCAAGCATCAAGACTTCGTGCCAAACGCTGAAAACGGCCTTGACAAGAATAAAAAAACTCGGGCCATGATCATTGAATGCTTTTCTTTGGGGACCTACGCAAATTTTAATTGAAGCTTCAGTGAATTTCGCGTTCTCATCAAGAAGGCTTTGTGAGGTTGATAAGATTACAAGGTAACGTTAGAAGATTGGTTTCGAAAAGAACAAAAACTCTTGTTATACTTTCACACCTGGGGTTGGTATACCTTCCACAACAAGGTTATTTTGGTCTGATAGCGTTTTAACGAACGGAAATCGATGCGCGCGAAGCTGGTGTGTTACGCCCGAAGCTGGTGTGTTACGCCCGAAGCTGGTGTGTTACGCTCGAAGCTGGTGTGTTACGCTCGAAGCTGGTGTGTTACGCCTAATGGCGGTTGTACCGGCTATATAGATACAGATACAGATACGTCATTCATATAATAGAATCAACGTGGCAAATATGATAATAATAAGTTTATTGCAAATTCCTGCCCGAAGGCTAATTGTAAACAACATACATAAAATAATAGGGTACAAAATAGGTATAAAAGCTACTGGTAGAGTTTATTTTTTTCATTGGTCAAATCAACCAAATCGTCTAAACAACGACTGATAAAACAAGCGTTGGAAATAATATCAATATCTGGATAAAAGTTTCTCACACCACACTGAATATAGGTCACATATCCTTACAACTTGGTGCAAATACATGCGCATTCTCAAACATGTGCTAACCTATGTTGAAGACCAAAAATTTGTTATGTAGATAGAAATGTGTTGTTTTACATTCTTCATTCATTAACTAAAGCGATTTACATTTGTGCAGCATTCATTTTGATATTTACAGTTTTTAAGGAAAGTGAAAAGAATGGATGGCTGGGTTAAGACTCGTTTTGGACGTATGGAGTCGACTCAGCGACTTGGAGTCGAGTCCCAAAACGCGTGTACATTGTGTAAACCCAGCCACTGTGTGCTTGCATAGCCTAACGTATGGATGTTTGTAAATGGACGTTTGCACTGTCCCATGTACATGTAGCGTACCCTGTATCCTCCAATTTTATCATTATGAAACTTCTGGTCTAATGGTTCTAGTGGAGAAGCCCTCCAACAGTCGCCACGATTAAGGTCGCGTCTAGTCAGAAAAAAGCGGACTATCTGGCTGAAATGAAGGAATCAACGATTCAGATATATACCAATCCGCTGAGTCACCATAAACCGCCTCGGCATGATTCGGGCCACTTGCTGATCCCCCATCTCCAGCCTGACAATTACAATCGCGAAGATCCTTCTGCACCTGTGAGAGGGTGGCCTCCGTGGCGCGTTGCCGGGCGGCCGTCTCGTCCTGGCGGGAGTCCAGCCGCTGCACCGCCGCAGTCAGCGCCGTTAAAGACGCCCGGATCTCGCTCTGGCCAGCCTTCAACACGCTCAGGTCCTGCTGAAGTCGAGCCTGAGTTTCCGCCGTCCCTTCCTCTCGGACGGCCGTCCGGTTAACGCTGTTCTCCAGGTCATCCACGGTGTGGCCCAGGGCGGCCACAGTCGAGCTGCTCTCGCCCAAACTCGCCGCCAGTCCGGCGATCTGACCGGGGAGACCCTAAACTCACACAAAACATGAGGATACTGTTGTAAACTGTATATAGACATGAATAGCAAGGTTCTTTTATTCACAACCAAGCATTTTACAAGAGCCGACGTTTCGACAGCTGTCAGCCATCTTCATCAGGGCAATACTGACTAGTTCACAGTGCACTGAAGCTAGGGGCTGCTGCTGCTAACAATGCAGTCCCAAACGTAAAGTATCGTTTCATTGATAGTTTTTGGTTTTTTCATTTATTGTTTCTATTAATGAAACAATACTTAACGTTTGAGACTGCAATGTTAGCAGTAACACCTGACTAGTCAGTATTGCCCTGATGAAGATGGCTGACAGCTGTCGAAACGTCGGCTCTTGTAAAATGCTTGGTTGTGAATAAAAGAACTTTGCTATTCAGTCATTCGCCAACCTGATGAAATTATTCACGAATGTATATAGATATGTCTGTAGGTGTGTGCGTTAGTTTGTGCGCGCGTGTGTGCGTGATATCTGTCTTTTGTGCAAGCCACACTCACATACACAATATGAATTTTGGTTAAGATTTGGCAGACCCTTAGGACGGTTAACGTTATAACGGTCATACAGATAACGTTAAAGAATTAAGCTGGTGTGTTATGCCGAAAGGTGGTTATACAGGCTATACGGATGCAGACACAGATGCAGATACAGATACAGAAGCTGGTGTGTTACACTGAAGGTTGGTTATGCCCGCTATGCAATACAGATACAGAAGCTGGTGTGTTACACTGAAGGTTGGTTATGCCCGCTATGCAATACAGATACAGAAGCTGGTGTGTTACACCGAAGGGCGGTCATACCGACTGAATAGTTTAAAGACAACTTCTGATACTGACCTTCATTCTCGTCAGTAGCGCATTGATGCCTTCGAAGGCACTCCGGAAACTCTTGATCTCCGTTTGCATCTTCATCACCCATTCTGTAATGTGGAACGCAGTTTTTTTTCTTCCAGATTAAAAAAAAATCCTATATATCTTTCTATTCTCGGAATTTTCTTGTCAGATGCATGTGGACCATCCCCGAAGTCAATAACGGACCAATAATGAGCCCTTGGAAATGTCACTGAACACATAGTATTTTGCTAACACGATCCAGGTGAAACTGAGTACCTGACTTCGACCAAGGAGGTCTATATATAACCTCCATGCTTCGACTAGCAACATCTGCTTGAATGGGACATTAGGGCCCTGTCACACTTGTGCGTATATGCAAGTGCGCATGAGTTGCACATAAACAAGTTTTCGTTTTAGGTTAAGTTTGCAGCCGAAGTAGTCAATTCCTTGGTTCGATAACTAGGCTGCACAACGGTGGGTCAAAGTAGAAAATAACTTCTTCTCTGCAAACTTTACATAAACCAAAAAAATGTTCATGCGCAACTCATACGCACTTGGATATACGCACAAGTATGACGATGCATTAAAGGAGGAAGGCCCGCCTCATCTTTCTCTATAAACTAGTCAGTAACTACACTAATATAAACACAGACAATCTTCTGAAACCAGCCCAGGGGCGCACCCGGGGGAGCCACACTCTAAAATTCCAAACAATCAACGCTAGAACAGACTCGTTTAAATACTCATTTTCCCCTCGCACCATTCCACAGTAGAACGCCCTGCCTGGCGCGGTTGTTACGGCTCCCACCGTTGAGTCATTCCGCGCCAGGCTGGAGGCCTGCCCGCCTTAGCCTGGGACCTCCTCCCCCCGTACTTTGCCCCTCGCGGGGTTATCCGGGGGTCAAATAAGTTGAAGTAAATCTGAAGTCCCCGACCGTGTTTTAGGACAGCACGTTAAAGAACTCCCCCCCCCCCAGAAGTGTTGAAAGAGTAGGGGTCTATCACGGTGTTAGTGAAGCAAGCCTTACAGTCTTTCTCAGCTTGTTCATGCTACACAAGACTGGTGTGGAGTTAGAGGGCGATTTACTGATATAATTTTATATATCGTAACGTTGCATATACATACATGTATATGCAAAACAACTTGACAAACAAAGTTCATTCCAATGTGAGTGGAGTCAACCTTAAAGTGTTTTTTTTTTTTGCAGCATAAACATTGTGGCGTCGTGTGGCGCAACTGAAGAACACGCGGCTGTCAAACAATGGGTCCCGGGATCTAATCCCAGGTGTGCCCAGAGACATGTCCAAACTTGCGCCCCGACGTTGTGCCCTTGGGAAAGGCACTTAACACGACTTTCCTCACTTCACTCAGGTGTAAATGAGTACCTAGCTCATCTAGGGTTAGGGACGTCCCTCGGATAGGACGTTAAATGGAGGTCCCGTGTCCTGTGGGAGAGCAACACCCCGCGCACGTTAAAGAACCCACCACACCTTTCGAAAAAGAGTAGGGGCATGCCCCGGTGTGCGATGGTCCAAAGCTTACAGTCCGGTCTGGGATGACATCTTGAAAAGGTGATAGTTCACCTGTTATGTCAATCCTTCCACAAAAATGTGGTAAATCAAAATAAATAAATAAAAAACGTACAAAGGGGGGGTTTACGTCTTAATGATTGTACGTGAAACAACTTGACAAACTAAATCCAGTAGTAAAACCTCCTTCCTTACCGGACACTTGAGACACCGATGTCTTGAGAGAGGTGATGTCCGACCGGAGGTAGGAAGTCTCCTTTTCCGATTTGCTGATGGGGGCTGCCCCGGTGGACACCAGCAGCACCAGGAACACAACGAGCCGTGACAGCCGCGACATGGCGGCTACTCTCTACTCAGTGGCAGTAGCGTCCCGTGTCGCAGTGGTTACCAATACCGACTACGACTCACACTGTGCCCGGGGTTCGATCCCCACAAACCCGACCGCAAGGGGTTGTCGTCTTTCTGACGCGATAATCAGCAGAGTTCGGTGTTGAAGGACAGCCTACCTCTGCCTTGAGAAACTCTCTGCTCTTAATTAGTTGTATCCGGGAGACCCCCGGATCGAATCCCGGGAAGGGTCTCCTTGTCGGGGCTGCACCGTCTTTCGGAAGAGACGAAAAATGGGGGTCCGTGTTCGAGGAGGTGCCTCGAGTGCGTTACAACAGCCTCATTACTAACATGGGTACCTATTGGCTGAAATATTACAACCTGGTGAATAATAATTATCTAACAGAACAGAGTGACCTTCGCCCACCCCGGTGCACTTGTGCGCTTTGGGGGTAATTTTCAGTTCTTTTATTAAAGGCTGGGCTCTTTGTAAGCGTTTCGTTAGTTTGGCAACCTTAGTTAAAACTAATTAGAATAACCTGAAATGAACTTTGGGCGTTGAAATCCCACTAATTAAGAGCAGGCCAAGGTGTGGTTTTCTAGGCTGATATCGTGAGTCGGTTCCGTCAAAAAAAAAAATCATGATCATCTGGCTCTGACAACTTAAGCACAAAGACCGGACGAAAACAGGAGGCTGTCCCTAAAATGTAGTGAACCAAAGTACAGGCTTCCCCGGCTTTTATGTTGTTATTGTTGTTGTTGTTGTCAATTCACAGGCGTTACCAGGTGGGTTCTCATAGCAACAGCTCCAAGCAGATGTTGCTGTTATCAATTATAGTTGAGCAAACCAGACAACCTATACAAATTAGATCGGCGTGACCTTGCATCGTGGTACACGTTTCCTCCAAAACTCGTCTGAAGATATTGAATCGCAAGAAAAGAATCAGCCCTACATCATTTAACACAAAAGGAAGCTCATTACGTAACCCAAATTGAATCACAAGAAACTAATCAGTTCTACCTTCGAAATAACAAAGCTCAGCGTCGATTGCGTGTTCTGTCATCAGAACCAAGTACAGTCATGCGTGCTGCTGCGTTTGAACTGGGCCATTTTGAATCCCGCGCCGAGCTTTGTGCGATCGTCTTTCAATGTCTGACTGATTTGGGTGAGGAAATCGAGTTTTAGCTTGAAAGTTCAGCTGTGTTGGTAGAACTTCAAGTCATTTCAAAACACGTTTTAACTGTAATTGCAAACACAAAAATTGGACTTCCCCAAATTTTTGACTGTACAACACCAGTCTTTGTCAAGGGATGAGCAACGTGACGTCATCTCAGCGGTGGATTGCCCATCCCTTGACAAAGACTGGTGTTGTACAGTCGAAAATTTGGGTAAGTCCAATTTTTGTGTTGCCTATTACAGTTAAAACTTGTTTCAGAAATTGAGCTTTGTGTGGTGTTAGTGGGTGAGGTCACACTGAATTTTTTGGTGAATCCTCACGCGCATCGATTTGCCCCGGTTTACCCCTTTCTTAAAAACGCTCAATGATTTTTCTCCTGTATATAATACAAATCTACAACTAAGTGGCATAGATGAGGTATCTAAGTCCTTCAAAAAATGACAATTTACAGAAGATCACTTCTACTGGTAAAATACGTAGGAAACATTTCATTTGTGACCTAAAATCTCTTTGTTCTATTTGTCAAGTGTCTTTCAGGTATCGCTTTTTCGAAAGTCAAATATGCATCAAGCATTTGAACCACTTTGTGAAGTTTTTTCATGATTTCCCCATTCCCGAAAAGGTCGAAACTTGGCAATTTAACTGTTCTGTTACCACTTTTCCCGGAGCAACCCATAGGCTGGGACAGGGGATATCGACTAGCCCTGTAAAAACGTTTAAAAAAAAGATATCAGGCTTAAAACCAGCGAACACATTCTCGAAGAGTTCCAGACGCATTAACATACATGTAGAATTACATCTAATACTTATAAGAACACAAATTAGCACAAAAGGGATCGGTTTCTCACAACAGTCAACACACCGACGGTAACAATAAACATGTGAATTTACAAAATGATGCAAATAAATGCGCAATCTTAAACATGTGATAACTTATGCCAAAGAGCAACACATTTTTGTAATGTAGATCTAAATGTATGATTTTACATTTTTTCACTAAGTAAAACTATTTACAGTCGTGTCGCACTCCTTTTGATCTTTACAACTTAAGAACATAAGAAAATCTAAAAAATCAAGGTATAGCCTAACATACAACTTTTTCAGCTATACATGGACGTTTCTACTACCCAAAGACAAGATGGGCGAATATTCTGTGGTTTAAGGGAGATATTAAATCACTCCAATCACATCCTCATTCCAAAACTAAAGAGCAATTCCAAAATTATCAACAAACAGCAAGTAGATCTACCATATCCTCCTGCCCCCTTCTGGTTCTCCTTTTCCTCCTCCTCCTGTTCCTCCTAATGTTCTTGCTCCGCCTCCGCCTCCTCCTGGTCGCTTCCCCCACCTCAACCTCCTGTCTCTTGTTCCTCCTCCTCCTCCTCCTCCTCCTCCTCCTCCTCCTCCTCCTCCTCCTCCTCCTCCTCCTCCTCCTCCCCACCTCAACCTCCTCATGTTCCTCCTCCTCCTCCTCCTCCTCCCCCTCCTCCTCCTCCTCCGCCCCCTCCTCCACCTCCTCCCCCTCCTCCTCCTCCTCCTGTCTCCTCCTCCTCCTCCTCCTCCTCCGTCCCCTCCTCTACCTCTTCCCCCTCCTCCTCCTCCTCCTGTCTCCTCCCCTCCTCCTCCTCCTCCGCCCCCTCCTCCACCTCTTCCCCCTCCTCCTCCTCCTCCTGTCTCCTCCTCCCCCTCCTCCTCCTCCTCCCCCTCCTCCTCTCCCCTTCTCAAGCTGAGGTGTCTATCAAAGAGACTATGTTATTACAGATATGTCGCGTGCCAACTATTTAAAAAAGAACTGTAGGAGGTTGATAAAACCTGAATCACTAATTATACTTTACAACCAGAGCAACTGAAGACAAGAGTTCAGAGACCTCATACCTCCGTGAAATACCAGAGAGAGCCCAAACGCTACCTGCCAATGAAGAGTCGTGATCTTGTCATGTCCAGACCATGAGATATCAAGACTGGATGTTCTGCTGCAGTACAATCTAAAATCAAAAGAGGCTAGAATAAAGGCAACTCGTCGCCTATCGACATACCAAGCACCTCACTTGTCGTTGTCCGAAAAAAAAACGCCTTACCTCTGAAGGAGAACTGGAACCCCGAAGCCGTGACACTTCCATCAGATGTAAACCTCAAGAACATCACGTTAGATGTAGTGGTGAAGCGGTTGACCGACGTCAGTTCACCAGTTAACCTGGAGATCAAAATAAATCATAAATGTCTCATAGAGTATTGAAGCTTTGAAATCTAAAGCTAGCAATAAAATAAACAAAATAAACAAACAAACAAACAATCCACATAATAAATGTTCATCAGAATCACATTGCATGATACATTTTCGGCTGTTCAGGCTATCACCTTTGCACTTCTGTATTGCTGTAACGGTCTCCATCGAAGATGATCAAAACGTCATAGGATTCCTCGGTGCTGAAGCTGTCAAACTCGACAAGAACGGCTCTCCCTTCCGGCACGGTGATCGTCCATTCACAATCCTCACTGTTGCCGTAGGCATTGGGATAGTTGGGTGATGTCACAGTACCTCCCGGGGGAGCCGTCAGGGTGCCTCCACATCCAGGAGCACTGACCGGTGTCCCTGTTTCTATAGACACGATACACGACATTTAATGTAGCTTGATGACTGGATTCGGTCAAAGCAAGACTTCTACATCTTTCGTCGTTTACAGGGTTTACCAAATTTCTTAAAAACGCTCAATGATTTTCTCCTGTATATGATAAAAATCTACAACTAAATGGTATGGATGAGGTATCTATGTCCTTCAGAAAATGACAATTAATTTACACAAGATCAGTTCTATTAGTAAAATGGGTAGGACACATTTCATTTGTGACCCAAAAGTCCCTTTGTTCTATTTGTCAAATGTCTTTCAAGTATCGCTTTTTCGAAGTTTTTTCATGATTTCCCCATTCCTGAAAAGACCGAAATTTGGCAATTTGGCTGTCTTAAACCTGGATGTTCTGCTGCAGTACAATCTAAAATCATAAGAGGCTAAAATAAAGGCACCTCGTCACCTATCGACATACCAAGCACCTGGCTTGTCGTTGTCCGAAACAAACGCCTTACCTCTGAAGGAGAACTGGAACCCCGGATACGTCATACTCCCATCAGATGTAAACCTCAAGAACATCACGTTAGATGTAGTGGTGAAGCGGTTGAACGTCAGTTCACCAGTTAACCTGGAGATCAAAATAAATCATAAATGTCTCATACTCATAGAGTATGGAAGCTTTGAAATCTAAAGCAAGCAATCCACATAATAAATGTTCATCAGAATCACATTGCATGACACATTTTCGACTGTTCAGGCTATCACCTTTGCATTTGTGTAGTGCTGTAACGGTCTCCATCGTTGATGAACAAAACGTCATAGGATCCCTCGGTGCTGAAGCTGTCAAACTCGACAAGAACGGCTCTCCCTTCCGACACGGTGATCGTCCATTCACAAAACTCATTGTTGTCGTAGTCATTGGGATAGTTGGGTGATGTCACAGTACCTCCCGGGGGAGCCGTCAGGGTGCCTCCACATCCATTAGTTTCTATAGACACGATACATGACATTTAATGTAGCTTGATGACTGGATTCGGTCAAAGCTAGACTTCTACATCTTTCGTCGTGATGTGAGGTCTATTCTGACGCCCTTGTTTTTTGAAAATCTCTCACATACTAAAGTACTTATTGACTAAATCAATCCGATGCAACTATGTTCAGTCCAAACAAATAGACCCCTAGAGTTCCAAAAACGTATCAACAAAATCACCATCATAGCATGTGATAACACGATGATGTATATTCTGGTACCATGGTTTGCAAACCGTAAGTCCTACTGCAGTACCAAAGCCGCTAGGAGGTCTTTAATCGAACTCGTCCTTCGTTTTGCCATTCGTCAACAAACAACAAACGCCACCGAAAACATAACCTACTTGGCAAAGGTGGTTAAATGAGGCAGAACTACTGTAGGTTGCTAGAATGAATAAACGTGTTAGGGAACTACATCATATTTTTTAGGTTATAGATCCTGACCTGCACCACATATTGGTACGTCACAAAAGTCCCAACGAGTACTGGGATCCGTGGTGTAGCACCAAACTCCGGGTTCGCCGCCGGGATTCCGGCAGTAGTTCTGCTCCAGTCCGGCTAATGGGTCTTCAGTGGGTGTGTAGTCGTGGTCATGAGGCATCTGACTGTCCCAGCGTTGACACGTCGTGCCTTCTACCGTCGCACTGGCTGTTCCTCGGTAGGATGTCCCATACCCCACCTGGCATGATTCTGATAAATGAAAAAAAGAGAGTATCATGTGCGACCAAGGGAGACGTGGAGACGCAGTGTGGAGAGAGAAGTAAAGAGAAGAGGCTTCTCCCTGAACGAAGCCCCCAGCATTGCGGCTGACCGGTCAAGATGGATGGATTTCCTAGAGCCTCAAGAGCCACTAGGCTCAGAAGAGGACTGAGTGAGTGAGTGATCATGTACGTAATCAGCTCACGACAATGCAACATGTGGTGATGGTGATGAATGATGAATGGTTTTATTGAGATGAGATGCTCTCAATAGCCAACAAAGGCATCCAACAAGTTGAATTGATGTTAGACTTTACATCTTATCAAAAACAACTTACCAGTGGATAAAATATAACTACGAATATGAAACAGTCAAATATTAAAGGAAATCATCGGTGATCTAAAAACAAAATTGTTTATTCGTGGTGAAGGTAGGGACGTAGGTTGCGTCTAACACATATCGACAAAATATGACTGAGATCCATCTACACCTTCTGGACTTATACTGTATAGTATACAGCCAACCAACCAACCAAACAACCAACCAGCCACCAGGCAAACCAATAAACCACAAACGTCACAGAAATTATAAACTATTTGGCGAAGGTATTAATAGAATGATGCAAATGTATTGTACATTGCTACCATGCATAAACTTGTCAGTGAGCAACATTATCTTTATTAGATCCAGACCTTACCACATACTGGTACGTCACACCGCTCCCATCTAGTGCCGGGATCCGTGGTGTAGCACCAAACTCCAGGTTCGCCGTCGGGATTCCGGCAGTAGTTCTCCTCCAGCCCGGACCATGGGTTATTACCAGGTGTGAAGTCGTGTTCATGAGGCGTCTGACTGTCCCAGCGTTGACACCTCTTGCCTGTTCTGGTCACATAGACTGTTCCTCGGTAGGTTGCCCCATCTCCCTCCTGGCATAGCTCTGGTACAAAGAGACAAAAAGAGAGTATCATGCATTCAGCTCAGGACAATCCAACATGTAATGACAAGGCAACATGTAATGATGATGATGAATGGATTTATTGAGAGGAGATACTTTCATAATTAAACAAGCTATCTACTTACCAAAAATTATTACCTTCCATCAAGCCCTTCTTGAGTTATTCCCTTTCAAAGTCTGAAGCAAAACCTGCTCCTGCAGTTCAAAGCCGCTGGGGGGCCCAAACCCATACCACTTACTCTCTGTCCAAAGATCTATCTACCACTCAAAAATCAGTTCTATAGCATGTCCAGAACACGAGATATCAAAACAGGAAGTTCCGCTGCAGTACCGTAAGAAGCCGCTATGGGGCCCAAAATCTAATCGTTTTTAGGTCTCATCAAAACCTACCAACATACTAAATACCAAGACAATCCATCGAGGCATTCTCGAGTTATGCTGGTCCACTACAAACCCACAAACAAACGCTACCCTCTGCATAACCTTCTCAGCTAAGGTAACAATGGCATCCAGCTGGCTGAATTTATGTCTGACTTTACATCATATTAAAGTCAACTAACCAGTGGATAGAATTAGGTATGCGAACCGAGCGTTCTACTGAGGTACCATAGAAAGCCGCTAGGAGGTCGATAATCGACCTTCGTCTTACCACCTATCCCCATACAAAATATCACACGGATACACCCACTCCTTGAGTTATACTATCTACATCCACAGCCAAGCAAACAATCTTATGTTTCAGTAGCTTTTCTGTGGTGCTGTGAAATACGTTACTGCACTTGAGTGCAGCGCCAGTATGGCCATGTCTTTGTGTATTGTGTATCTCCTAAAACAAAACAACCAACCAACCAAACACCAGGCAAACCAACAAACAGCAAACGCCACAAAACGTAACCTATATTGCAAAGGTAATAAAGTGATACCAACATGTATTATAGCTGATGTTTGTTTCATGATTGTTTCACAGTTAGTGTTTATCTCAAATAAAGTTAGACAAAGATAAGGTGATGCAGAAATGAATGCAAAAACTAGGTTGTTGGCATGAACAAACGTGTCACTGAGCTACAGGTTGCAGATCCAGACCTTACCACACATCGGTACGTCACAAAAGTCCCATCTCGTGTCAGGATCCGTGGTGTAGCACCAAACTGAAGGATCGCTGTCCGGATTCCGGCAGTAGTTCTGCTCCAGTCCGGATGATTGCCAATCATCAGGTGTGTAGTCGTGGCCATGAGGGGTCTGGCTGTCCCAGCGTTGACACGTCTTGCCTGTTTCGGTCACAGAGACTTTTCCTCTGTAGGACGCCTCAAACGCCACCTGGCATGAATCTGCATCTGGTATTAATAAAATGAAAAAAGAGAGTATCATGTACGTATCCAGCTGACGACAAAGCAAAATGTAACAAAGGCTGGTTGAATTGATGTCAGGCTTTACATCATACTAAAACCAACTGAACCCAACTTACCAGTGGATGAAATACAACTACGAGTTATACAGTCAAATATGGAAAGAAACGGCATCGGTGATAAGGAAGTACATTGAGTTATTGTTTATTCGTGGTGAAGAGAGGTAGGTAGATTGCGTCTAGCACCTATCCACATACAAAATATCACAGAGATCCATGTACAACTTTTGGTCTACACACACACACACACACACACACACACACACACACACACACACACACACAAACAGCCAACTGACCAACCAATTAAGTACCAGACAAACCAACAAACCATGAACGCCATAAAAAACATAACCTATTCGGCAAAGGTAATAACTGGGTTATTGGCATGAATGAACTTGTCAGTGAGCTACTTTAGCTTATTCTAGTTCGCAGGCCTTACCGCATACTGGTATGTCACAATACTCATGTCTCGTGCCAGGGTCCGTGGTGTAGCACCAAACTCCGGTGCTGCCGTCGGGGTTCCGGCAGTAGTTCTCCATCAGTCCGGCTGACGGGTAATGATGAGGTGTGTTGACGTGTGCATGGGGGGTCTGACTGTCCCAGCGTTGACACGTCCTGCCTGTTCTGGTCACAGAGACCGCTCCTCGGTAGGATGCCCCATGCACCACTTGGCATTCTGGTAGATGAAAAAAGTCGTATTACGCATTCAGCTCAGGACAATGCAACACATATCATAACTTGGACTAACAACGTGGATGGCTGACTGTCAATGCTTACAGTATGTACATGCTTCTTTAGTACATGTAAAGACCTGCAGTATTTTGACAAATTCATGTCACATGTATTGGTATAGTTTGTGCTACTAGTGTTACAGTGATACTAGTGATAATAATAACAAGCCATCATTATCAATATTTTGAGCACCAAAAATGTAATCTAGCATTAAGTGACACATCGTTAGTATCGCTATCGTATGCCTGAAGCAACTGTTTTTTTCACGATTTCAGTTTGACATCTTAGAAGCATTCGATTCCTTTTAAAGGTACTTTTTCAAGACAATATTCTGACAAAAAAAGTGCCATAGACGAAGGAAAACAGGATGTCTCTTATGAACATGTCATCATTTTGTATGAGTCATGGGCGTTCTTAAGCTGTATGGATAAAAGCACTTTCGTCTCACTGTGACGAGAATACGTAGATGGACAGATGATAGCAGGGAAGCGTTTTTCAATGGCCCACTGCTAGGCCCCAGCTAGTCGAACCACTGTCACTATGGCCATACGTCTAGTTCACACTATACATTACAAGAGGGGTTCAAAGTTGTTGTTTTTTCAAATCCCATAGTAACTATGTGATTAAGACCATGATTTGCATAATAAATGCCAAACAAATCTAATAATGTCTTTGATAGTGCTTGCTGAATTTCATGACAATCCATCCATCCATTAATTATATATTCTGGACTTAAGCTGTTCAACATACCCGCACAGACATAGTACATACACACAAACAAAACCTTCCTAGCACATCCTTCCTTTTTGTTCTATTAATGTTCTGTGAATTGATTTTAACATGTGCAAATAAATCAAATCAAATCAAAACCTATGAGTCATGGGCGTTTTTTAAGCTGTATGGATAAAAAAAAGTTCTTTTTTTGTCTCATTGCGACGCCATTGAACATAAAGAGATACAGTTGATACAGGGAACTGTTTTCAATGGCCCACTGCTGACGCAGATTCCAGGCCCCCGCTGTCGAACAACGACTACACTACCTAAAACATAACCTTCTCATAGAAGGTAATAAAACGTTACCATTAATTGGCTGTAACCATTCCTCCCAGTCCTCAGGAACCACCCAGGAGTTGTCATTTAGCGGTCCACCTGAAGATCCCTCAACCGCCGAATCGTTCACCGTCCCCGCCGCCTCCTCAGGTAAAACCGTCGACTCTCCCACCGTCGCTACGACCTCCTCAGGCGGACCCGTCGGCTCACCGCCCGTCGCTACAGCCTCCCAAAATAGACCTGTCGTCTCCTCCCCCGTGCCCGCGGTCTCCCCATGCGGACCCGTCGGCTCGCCGACAGTCGCTCCGGCCTCCCCAGGCGGACCCGTCGGCTCGCCGACAGTCGCTCCGGCCTCCCCAGGCGGACCCGTCGGCTCGCCGACAGTCGCTCCGGCCTCCCCAGGCGGACCCGTCGGCTCGCCGACAGTCGCTCCGGCCTCCCCAGGCGGACCCGTCGGCTCGCCGACAGTCGCTCCGGCCTCCCCAGGCGGACCCGTCGGCTCGCCGACAGTCGCTCCGGCCTCCCCAGGCGAAACCGTCGGCTCGCTGACAGTCGCTACGGCCTCCCCAGGCAAAACCGTCGAGTCTCCCCCCGTGCCCGCTTCAACAACCTGACCAGCGTTAGACTCCTTGAAATCGCGAAACTCCTTCTGCAGTTGCGAGAGGGTCGCCTCTGTGTTGCGTTGCCGGGCGACCATATCGGACAGAGTCTCCAAAGACGCGCGAATCTCGACCTGGCCGACCTGCAACACGCTCAAGTCCTGCTCCTGTTGTGTCTGAACTTCCTCCATCTCTTTTTGCCAGATGGCTGTCCCGTTCAAGCTGGACTCCAGCTCTTCAACGGTGTCGCCCAGGTTTTCCACAGTCAAGCTGCTCTCGTCCAGGCGCAAGTCCAACCGTTGCACGGATGCAGACAGCGCCTCCGAGGAGGCGCGGATGTCGTCCTGTCCGACCTGCAACACGCTCAAGTTCTGCTGTTGTTGTACCAAAGTCTTGTCCGTCTCCTGTTGCCAAACCGCAGTCTCGTTAACGCTGGACTCCAGCTCTTCCACGGTGTCGCCCAGAACGTCCACAGTCAAGCTGGTCTCGTCCAGGCGCAAGTCCAACCGTTGCACGGACGCAGACAGCGACTCCGAGGCAGCGCGGATGTCGCCTTGACCCGCTTTCAACACGATCAAGTCCAGCCGATGCTGTTCCTGATTTTCCGCCATCTCCTGTTGTCGTGCGGCCGTCGCGTTAACCAGCTCTCCCACGGTGTCGCCCAGAGCGCCCACAGTCGAGCAGCACTCGTCCTGACTCGTCTCCAGTTCGGCGATCTGACCCGGGATACTCTACACTCGCACAAAACATGGAGATGAATTAAGATATTTTGTATAATCTACATTTAGATATTTATCATCCTCCTACGCGTGGCTAACATGGCTGCAACTTGATTCAAAGCATTCATGTACATGTACGTCTTGGCATCGCCCTGCAAGAATCTGGCAAGGCCGTTGAGCCAGTCAGGGTTACGCAGAAGGGCGGCTACACCGGCCTGCAAATACAGATGCAGATGGAAGAGCTTGTGTTGCATATTAGTTACTCTGTTCCAAGGTATCACTTTGGTCACGTTTGGTGGTGCGTTATGTCAGGATATCAGTCACAAAATAAGCACATACTTGGCGAAATCTATATCGACAGTACAATCAGTACCGGTACTTCATGCCATGATCCGGTATTTTGGAACTGTACCGAATCATTTTTTACGTACAGTACCGGTACACAGTACCAGTACGCAGCACTAGCTCAAGGGTGGTTATAATTATACCAGCTATACAATACAGATACAGAAGCTGACGTGTTACGCTAAAGGGTGTTGTTATAACGACTGAACAAAAATTCTGATACTGACCTTCATTCTCGACAGTAGCGCATTGATGCTTTCGAAGGAACTCCGGAAACTCTTGATCTCCGTTTGCATCTTCATCATCTGTCCTGTAATGTGGAATGCATTTTTTTTAAATTAGAAAACAAACATATTAACAGAGTTTTCCTGGCATGCAATATTTTTCAAAACTGAATCCGATGTATTCAATACATTAGGCATATCTTACCTTTATTCATAGTCGAATACAGGTACTTACATTTAGTTCTATTCTCTGATGCTGCTGCTATGTGTAATTATAATAACTAGCTTTAAGCTTAAGTTTCTATTTTCGTCACCAGTGTTAGCTATTAACGTTAGAAATAGCCGAAGTCTTGTCAGGTAGTCTTGATCGTATACGTTATGCCTCAAACATGTGTACAAATTACAGCAGAGATGCTTCAATAAAGTACCGAGACAGATGGAAGTTGGAAAACACACACAAATGCAACTATCGTAAGAATGCCCTGAGTTTGCGATTGTACGACGATCGTATGTCGTCGTACGGCCATCGTACGACCATCGTAGGACGACTGTGACCGGGCTCTTACCGTGCATCTGCTCGATCGTAAGCTTGAGAGTGCCGATGTCGGACTTGAGGCGGGAAATCTCCTCTGCCGACTCGATACTGGGAGCGGCCCAGGTGGACACCAGCAGCACCAGGAACACAACGAACTGCGACAACCGCGACATGATGACTCTGTCTTTTCTCCTCTGGCAGTAGCGTCCAATGTACCAGTGGTGACCAATCCCGCGAGCGAGGTACAAGGTCCGGGGTTCGGTTCCCACCAGCACGTTTGTGTTATGGACAGTTTTTTGGACACCAATTTTCACGCTACTGAAAAGGGGTTGCAGTCCTTCTGATGGGAAGTTAGGTGTTCAAGGAAAGCCCCACTTTAAGAAACCCTCTACGCTTATCGGAAAGGGCAGACCGTCACCCACCTCGGTGTACAGTGTACACTGAGACCAACTTTTCAGTTCTTAACTAAAAGGCTGGGCTCTTTATAATGGCCTGTAATTAGTTTTGTAGCCTTGACAAAAACTAATCAAAACTAATTAGACTAGCCGGAGCCACGGTAATTAAGAGCAGGTCAAGGTCCCGTTTGTCTTGAGTGACTCATGATTGGGTTCCATCATGGAACACCAATTCAAGGTCATTAACCTGGTTCTCTGACACATCTAGCACAATACAGGACCAAAAACAGAGGGTTCGGAGGACAAATTGAATCTGACTAAAAGGAAATCCAAGCAATTTTAGGGCCCGAAAAGTTTGAATTTTGAAAGTCAATTTATTTAGTCATTTCTATACCTGATAAGTTCAAACAACATTATCACATTGTATAGCGACGTCTATGATGCAAAAATATGACGTTGTTGTGATGTGAGATTTCACTTAAAATCGTCGCCTAGGTTTTTGTAGGCTCGCGAAACTAAGGGAATCATCGTACGGCACGTTTTCCCGCGGTTTTAAGATACTCAAAGTTTGAAGTTACTACGCAAATGTGCTGAACAGTGTTAGTAGATGTCACTACCATAAAGATTTCAGCATTATTTCATTTCCATTTTTGGGGCACAAATATTGCTTTGGTTGCCCTTAACCCTCTCCTTAAAAGTAAGTACAGAATTCCCCTCAGAGCCTGTTTTCATGTCCTTGTTTTTAATTCCAATTCAAACTTATGCAACAAAGTTGCGGGATGATCTGAAGCCTAAGGTGGGGTAAACCCAAGAACCTACACACTGAATTAGCGCGACTTTGCACCGTGTTACGTGTTCGTCCTTCTAAACCGGACGGGAGATATAGAATGGCGAGAAAGTAATCAGCCCTACATCATGTATAACTAAAAGGAGCCCATTATGTATCACAAATTGAATCACAACAAAGTAATCAGTCCAGCCATTGAAAACTCTAAGTTGCGTGTGGATTACACATTCTTCAAAAATCAGCGCCAAGATCAGCGCCAAGATCAGCGGTGTACAGAAAGTGCGAAATGGAACGAAATTGGACGAAATGGAACGAAATGGAACTACAGAAAGTGCGAAATGGAACGAAATGGAACTACAGAAAGTGCGAAATTGGACGAAAATGGAACGAAATGGAACTACAGAAAGTGCGAAATGAAAGGAAATTGGACGAAATGGAAGGAAATGGAACTACAGAAAGTGCGAAATGGAAGGAAATTGGACGAAATGGAAGGAAATGGAACTACAGAAAGTGCGAAATGGAACTACAGAAAGTGGGAAATGGAACAAAAAAGGAACGAAATGGAATGGAACACGCTGCTTCTCTGTTAGACCATTTTGTATCCAGACTGATGTCACTCGTCCCATATAGTATAGGATTGGAAATTAAGTCGTCCATTTTTATCTACTGTATTTATCTTGTAAGTTAGGGTAGTTTTGAGTGTTAGTGAACTTGGCCACGCTGGATCGATTCTATCTAACATTAACGCGTGCATCTGTATACCCCTGTTTCCTTGTCGCTTGCATATACCAGTAGTGCAAAGCCACAGCTACAATGTCTGAAGTGTATATCTTTTAGGATCATGATGAATGCATAAAGTAATCGTCCAAACCTTTTGCCTCAGGTCGATTGGGTATGTAGGATGAATTGTTAAAGTCGTGGAATGGAATTAACAAGGATAAGACCTTGGTTAAATTTCACCTGGCAAAAAAATCAGTCTATTCAACGGCTCCCCCTGCGTCCAATGTTATATTGCAACCCACGCACCTTATAGAATGTTGAAAGGAAAATTGGCCCAATTGACAAACATACCATTTCATTAGCTCAATGTCTTCTTGTTTTACAAAATAGGATTGAAAGTTGGATATGTTAGCCCTTCTGAAAGGGGACGATTTTAATGAAATGTACACTCAACCACTTCTATTGGTAAAATGCGAAGGAAACGTTTCATATTTGTGACTAATGTTTTGTTGGTGAAACGTCTTAGATATTGTCATTCTAGGTTTAAACAGTTGCATTTTGGAAACTCAAGCAAAAGAAGTATTAAAAATCCAACCCTCTTTGTAAGCCTTTCAATTCTTCATTCGCGAAATTTGGTAATCTGACGTGACGGTCTCTTTTGCCCTGGCGGCCGGGAATGGTACTGCAGATTAGGTAGCAATACAAAGTCAATAGGGTATTGGGATGCACCCGTTTTAAATGATTTCTTTTGGGAATCTATGGCCGTAAATGTATATTTTGGGTTTCAATTATACTCCAAGCAGAGGTTTCGGTCCCTTCAGGAGACCAAAACCTCTGCTTGGAGAATATGTTTCAGTGTACTGCTATGACAGCTACATGGAATTTGGTGTGGTGGTACCTTTTGCACCAGACGCGGAGAAGTGGTAATTTGGAAGACTATTTTTGCATGATAGTGTTTTTGGAAGATTCCATTTGCGTACAGCGGTCAACTTGGGATTATTCCATTTCTACAAAGGGTTGATATGGTGAGTCCATTCTTGCATGGGAAGGGAGTGAAAAATGCTTACGAACAAGAAAGACACAGTACTCCAGTCAGAAGCTCTGAAGAAGGTGTCTGACAGACACCGAAACGTCAGCAGGTGAGATTACCTGGTTGTGTAAAAAGAATCTCCTATATCCTATATTCTACCAACCTGATGAAATTATTTTCAGAAGAAAGACACATGTTGAATCAGCAGATCAACCAACCTTTATTCAAATCAAAAGGTAGACAAATAATTATAATTCATGGTCATTTTAGAGCAGTAATGAAGTTTCCAGAATAACCTTTTTCTCATTTTGCCAAAAATATTTTCCTGTGATTTGATAATTCTTAACATAATTTTTGATTTTGTCGAAAATTTAGACATGTTTGTTGAGATGTTACTAATCCTGAAAATAAATGCAACAGACTTATTTTTTTCTCCTGAGCAGGCCATTTTGAAATGGGACCTGAAGTGGTACGAGACTTTAGTGGGAACTTTTCCTTTGGTGTGTTAAACAATTCTTAGCCTGTGATCAGATGATGTTACAAACTTTCTACGATCCTGCTGATTTTTTTATGCTTCTACTCTACAAGCTTTCATGTAATTTAATCAAGCGCATGCAATATTAACAAGCAGTATTTTTTCTACATGACTAACCCTAAACATCATAAAATGACATATCAAGGGCATTATACAATGTCCTTCGACACATGCAAATTCATCGTTACTTAGTTTCCTTTGTTTTAAAAGCACAAACAGAACAGCCATAACTGCTATTCTAGGCATTCAAAAATCCAGAGGAACTTTTTTTCTTATTTCGCCAAAATATTTTCTACTTTTGATATGATAAAGTTTGTGTAAAATTTAGGCAAGTTTGTTACTAGACATGTTTAACTTACTAATCCTGTGAACAATGCAAAAGGTCTTCTTTTTCTTCTGAGCAGGCCATTTTGAAGTGTAACCTGAATTGATGTGAGACTTAAAATGGGATTTTTTTTTCCTTTGGTCTTTTAAAGAATTTTTGTTTTCAGATGGTGTTACAAATTTTGTACATTCTTGCTGATTTCCTCTTCTCAGACAACAAGCTGTCAGGCAATTCTGATTAAGCACACGCGGTATTTACAAGCAGTAGTTTTTCTTCATGGCCAAAATCTTATGACACAAGTAACATATTCATTGTTATTTACTAATAGTTTCTTTGTAATACGCGTAACTGCCTTTTTGCCTGCAGTCAAAAATCAAACAAAACAAGTCCTGCAAGTTCTAGCTATCTTAGACTTGGAAAACGTTTCAGAGACATAAAATACATTGCAATACTATCTAACATGGTAATCAAAGTATTCATTAAAAATTATGTAAAATTTAAACAAGGCTAATGTACTTAACAAAGTCTTTTCAAACTTTCATGAACTGAGGACAGATTGAAGTGGACACAATTCCACAGATCCTAGACTAAACCCCTAATATTAAAAAATAATAATTAATGAATACACACGCAAAAAAATTGAACAGTAATGGTGTTGCAATCAGTCTAACACTTTGTTATGACTCTTTGACCAGCCCACTTTTCCATCCTAGAGTGCTTTTCTTTCTTTACTTCCATCAGGAGAACATGTTCAGTTATGCTTGATTTTCATCAGTACAGTCCTTTTTTATGCTGCAGTTTTTTACACAGCGCAGTCTCCACATACCCATGTGCCGTCACAGGGAGGGCTGACTGGCAGGCAGCTGACGTGAAAGATCCTCCCGCATGCCTCGCACCTCTCCATCCTTCCCAGACGCTCCCCCTGCTCGCAGTGGCAGACCAGTGTGATTTGCTGCACCTTGGTTCGACCTTCCTTCTTTCTGAAGCCAGTCAGGCGTGGAAACGGTGTGAGGTTCCCTTGTTTGAAGCACGTCTTCAAATGGCTCCTCATTTTCCTGTTGTCATACACAACCCCGCTCACGTCTTGCCCCTCTGCGATGTCTACTGCCCAGGCGATGGCGAACAGCCCACAATCCAAGACGTTCTTCTGACGCTGTACGTCCGGTAAGAAGACGGTCAGGGTGTTCCTTGTTTGGTCAGCAAACGCGGCGTAGGACTGGTAAAGCTGGATCTGCAGAGATGGGGTCATGGGGACACTGAGGCTGTCATACAGGCACACCTTTCCGTCTGTGTAAGACGACAGAACCCAGTGCTGATGATTGTTGTGGTGGATTTGTAGCCCCTTTCCTGTCATCTTCACAAACCCGTCGCCACAGAGACCAACTGCAGGCCCCTCCAGCCCTTGGAGTGTTGGGTACTGGCGGCAGAGCAGCATCTGGGCAGCCTGGATGTGGTCGTCTGTCAGCATCTGGAGGTATATCAGAGCCACCTTGTTACGAGCGCTCATCTTGACACTAGGCCACTCCACCTTATGCTCCTCAGTGTGACGAACAAGAACGTTCAGAGCGAAACGTACTCTCTCTGTTGACTTCTTGTCACTATTTTCCAACTTGAAAATAATGGACTTCATTTTTACGACTTGGTTGGATTGGTGGTTTTCTTGGGTGCTCTCCACTTTTGACGGGGACCTGGATGTCACCACCTCAGGAGCCTTGTTCTCGGAGCGGTTCGCTTGACTGCCGTTGTCTGTGCAGTTGTTCGGGGAGGCAGCGCGTTCATGAAGTTCCACTGCTGCAGCATCGGGAATATCTTTGACAGTCGGGACAAACTCAGGCTCTGCGGGGAGGTCCGCATCCTTCATCCTATGAGGAAAGAAATGTTTTAGTTCTTTGGAACCTCTCATTCCTATCTGTTGAGTGTTTGTTTTCAACAATTATCACTTTCAACTTTCCAGTCTATTCTTTCTAATTACAATTACAGTAACTGTAAAGTATACAGTATCAGGAAGATCATTTCATGCACATTCAAGGGCATCAGGCTCAAGCAGTACTTCTTGTAAGATGTTGTACTTACTTGAGGTTAAAGAGCAGCAGTCTCTTCAGCCACAGTTTCTGCACTTCAATCTCCAACTCGGTCAGTCTGTCATGAAGAGAGTCCATGGAGTGTTCATCTGTGACCAAGTACATGATTTAGTAGTTTTTTTTTATTGTTTATTTGCACATTGAATGAACAAATCATTTAATAGCAACAATGATGTAAAAAGCAAAGTTGGAAAGGGGCAGAGGAAACAAAGGGACTTAGAGAGGGTGGTTGAACGAGACAGGAATTAACTTTGGACCTTACTGCTGCCTATCCTGTAATACTTGCATTATAGCTCAGTGATGGAGCAAAGATCCTGGGTTCGAGTCACAAACTCATACCTTGTAATATAACATGCATTGTCACATAGAAAGAGCTTACAATAGTAATGATGCAGTGATCAAGTACGTATGTCAGTAGCCACTTCGCAACAGAATCAAGACCCAAAAGATGACAGACTTTCTTCGTTGTCAGTAGCCACAGAAACAACAGAATCAAGACCCAAAAGATGACAGACTTTCTTCGTTGTGCACTGTCTATCTGTGAAACAAGACAACGCTACCTGTGGCTGGTACTTTCCAGAGGCCAAAGAAGGCCGTGAAGCGTTCCCACAACCCCTTGACGAAGTACCAGTCCTCTTCAGGCATGACGTGGTTCCGCACATCCGGGAGAGCCCTGTTGATGATCGCCATGGCGATGTTCATCAGCACCAGGAAGATTAAGGAAATGAAAGCGAAGAAGTAGATAGGGCCAAGAATAGGAGCAGCCTCCTTGAGCTGATAATAGTAAAAATGTCCAAGAGACATCTGGAACAGTGTGGAGTAGGACTTGCTGATGGTGCTGAAAAACAACCAAAAAAAATTATCATATGATTTTAAAGGTGACGTAACCTGTTTTACTTTCAAGCTAGCCACAAGTGAAGCACTTTTGTAAAAAAAAAAGAAATCATCAAATTGATTTTTTTAACCCAAAAGACTAATATATGACACAAATAGAATGTTTCCTCACCTGTACTCTGTCACAGTAAGGCCGAACATGAGATAAGCGTAGACGCCAAAAGCTGAGAGCCAGAAGAAGAAGTGGAGGATGAAGGAAGAGAACTCCCCTGCCATCCCTCGGAACACGGACATCAGCTTGGAGAGGAATGGGTTGAACCTCACCAGCCGGAGGAGCTTCATCATGTTGACAAACGTCAGGAAGGCCAGGATCCAGCCATAAACCAAGCTGATGTTAACCGCAGATCGGAAATGGTGGACTTGATCTTTAAAAGAAGTGTAATGGATATAATCAAACATTAAAGTACAGTCAAAGCGTTAAACAACTACCATGTAATACAGTCAGTGTGACAATTTTGCATGTTCTCAAACATTGAGAATATTAAATACAATTTTTTTGTAATCAATGCAGCGTTTTTGTATAAATGTGTTACACACCTTTCCCTTTCTTAACCGCCATCAGAGCCTTGGAGCTGTACATTCTCTTAAAGCCGTACAAGACAATGATGGTGAATGCCAAGAAGAAGTTGAAGATTTCGACAATATTCCATGGCTCCATCAGGTAGGCCAAGCCGACTGCACATGCAGTTTTTCTCTCTTTCCACAGTGTGTAGAGGAGAATGATGACGTAAACGATTTCCAGCAGGACGTAGATGTACCCGATCGTCCCTGGCCGTTGATGAAGCCGGAAGGTCTGCACGTGATGACGGGAGAAAACTCCGGCCGTCTCGGAGAATTCGAACATCATCGTCACCGATGTGAACAGATCCAGGTTTCTATTGTAGAGCACGGCTTCCAAGAAGACGACCCTCGTGCGCTTGTCGATCCAATGGTGGGCCTTCAGGTCTGCTAGGACGCTGCGCATCTCGTCTGCTGATTTTCCCAGGTGCAGACCAAAGCCGTCTCCCCAGTACTGCGTGGCCACACCGTAGATGGGGAGACTGGGGTAGGCGCTGGGGAGGTGGATCCATCCAGGGGCTTCTGATTCCATCGCTGATGTATTCCTGACCCTTTTCCATCCCTTCTCAAATGCCCCGGTCTCCTTAGTGTGTTCATCATACGCTGATGAACATTCGTCAAATAAGTGCTGCATTGTCACAGGCACCGTGCACAGCCCTAGGATGACAGGAGAAGGAAACATGAAAAGTCAGTCACAGTTTACATTATGCTATTTTGGTATTCCCTTCACTTTTTAGGTAACGTTGGGTGTCTTTAAAGGGAGATTGTTCCTGAATTATAAGATTATGATCCTTTGAATGGTAATACTGCATGTGAAATCAGATTTTGTAGCATGTCATGTAAGCCCAAATTAAAGCAAGATAGATTATTCCTAGAATGTTAAGATAACGATCCTTTGAAGTCTTGAAAGTCGCTTTTCATAATGTTTCCGCTGTTATGGTAATGCTGCATGTGACATTAATCACATTTGTAGCATGTCATGTAAGCTAAAAGCAAGTGTTCCATGAAAGTAGTTCCTCCAACCTGTCTGAACTCGACCTTGGATCAGGCTAGGTGGATAGACCAGGACCGACTGCATGTCAGCCGTGAAGCTCTTGTCCTGCCATCGGGGCTTGCCACCTTTGTAGGAAGTCTCCGGGTAGAAGTTCCCAAGAGCGGTCTCGTTAAGCCAGGACCAGAAGGTTAGAGGATCATTTACCTGTGGAGAAATAAAGCCTTATGATATAGCTATACTAAGAAAGCATAATAATTCTCGTAGATTTGTCATTATAAATTCAAATTGTGCGCACTGAATTTATGTTGTAATCACTATATGAGAAGCTTCTAATAGTGTCAATATAAAGGCCCTTTCGCTGGCTTAAAATGTTTGTCTCACCAATGCAATGACTTAGTGATCAGATACTGTACCTTATTAAGAAAGAATAAAGAGAGCTACCAATGCAAGAATCTAGCATATTGAACTTACCTCGTCCATAGACTGCACAAAGGTGTTGGTCATGCTCTGTGTCTGATAGAAACCCTCTGTGGTGTTGTGGTGCTCGTTGGAGATGCCGATGACAAGCAGGAGGCAACAGCAGAACCACATGATGTCCCAAAAGGTGTTCACAACTCTCCTGTCCCTGCGCTGCCTCATTCTCGCTTGTTTGATGTTGGCAAGGGATGTCATTGAAAGATGTTCCATCTTCCTCCTCATGCGAAATGCATCGGCTGTAGTACGCATATCAAAGAATATCAATAGTCACATATACGCTCTGTATTTGTCCCCGTGGCGCAAGCGGTAACGCAACCCCGCTGCTTCGCCATGTGGATCAAATTCCGTGGATCCGAAGGGCCCGCGTTCGAACCACAGTGGTCGACTCGAGCTCGGACATGTTGTAAGGGATTGCATTCGTCATTTCGGATGGTGACGTAAAGCCGGCGGCCCCGTGTATGAGGGAGCTTCGGGCGCAAGCCTCAAGCGTCAAACCTCTGCACGTAAAAGAACCCAACACACTTATAGAGAAGAGTAGGGGTGACCCGGTGTGCTTGGCCAAAAACGCGAGCCGTGGCGAAGACGCATTGCACTACCACTAGCTACTTGAAAAAGCATTATGCTTCACCTCAATTGAGGATGACGGTTTTCCCCCTTTTTTTTACCCCATTTGTTAGAAAAGTGGAAAACCCCACCACCAGGATAAACAAACTGAAGCAAGACGAAATGTCAGATCAATTCACAAAACAGGGTCTCGAACCTGTCCGGCTCAGGGAGCACACTCACACTGCACAAAAATGGCTTTCTTTCACCATCTTACAAACAGTTTTCAAACAAGCTGCTAGGGGGCCCAAACCTACACCGCTTCTTTATTACATCACATGCTACCTGCCACCCAAAAATCAAGACCATAGCACGTCCAGGTCAAAATATACAGAAATTGAAGTTATGCTGCAGTACCAAGGTCACATACTAGGGGGCCCAAAATCGACCTTGAATTTCGGCTTCACAACACCCGCCCACATACCAAATATCATCGTAATCCATCTTGAGGTTCTTGAGTTATGCTGACTACAGTAGTCCGGAAACACACAAAGACACACAGACACGCCAATTACAATATCTCCATTTTTCATGGAGATAATAATCACCACAGTAGTAACATATGATTGTGTATAGTTTACATCTTCATGGTAATGATATATAATGCTGTTTTCTACAAACACATGTGCTAAAACTTGCAGTTGAAGCCTGTCTTCTTTTGTGAAGATACTGCACTCGTGCTGGCATCAATGGAAACGGGGCCCCGCTTCTCTTCAAAAATCTTCTTGACGGCTTGCGTCTTGCGGATGGATGTAGTCAAGATTGTGAGAAGCAATATCTGAAAGATAAAAGCAATGCTTGTTAGGATTTCTGAAGACATTGTTTATATATCATTATAACTTTCATTTGAAAATTCATGCCCGTAGGCTAATTGCAAGGGTACAAACAGTAGAAAGGGTAACAATGGTAACAAGTGTCTATTCTATATGATCACCAATGGAAGAACAGTAACTGAAGATGGCGATACCATTCTAATGATCTGGCTTGTATACAGCATGTTATGAGGAAATTAGGTATTAAACATAACAGTGCTTGGATGGTAATTACAGGTGGCACTTCAAGGTGTTTTATATAACATAACAGAAGGCAACTGCAACAAACATGTAATGATATTACGTTACAATAATATACTATACCTAGGCAATTCAACAGAGAGCATGTCCTTACCTTTGCTGGTTGCATGAGGAACATGTCCACCAGAAAGGTAATGAAGTACACAGACAGCCACCTCTCGGACTTGTCCTTGCCCCAGTGCAGACTGTACAGCACGGTGAAGACAGCTGACCCCACAGCAGACAGCACCACCAGCACCCAGGCCACGTACTTGCACCAGTGCGGCAGGCCCTTGGCTGGTTCTTGCTGGGCGGGTGCCTCAGCTGGGCCGCCCATCTCCACATCTCGGACCCTCCGGTCGCCCTTGTTTCTGGGTCGGCTGTACTGGAACAGCAGGACTATAGCCATGATGACGGGAAGGCAGGTAATGCTGGTCATGACCCCCGTGTAGACTCCATTCAGGGTGAAGGAGAACGGCCCCAGGCTGATGGCCTGCACAACCTGAGTTTCTATTTCTTCCCTCAGCCACATGGCACTGGACACCATGGACATGAGGAGGAGACTCAGGCAGCAGCCGAGCCTCTCGCTGCGGGTGAACGCGCTATCTGTAAAGGAAACAAATGGAGACATTTCATCAAAACAAGTTGGTCTTAATGATAAAGAATGAGATCAACGTACTTGATCGAATACGGCAAGCAAGAGGCATTCATACAATACCACTTATCAAAGATATTAAAGTGCGGATACTTCGATACTTTATCAAATCCATTAACTAACATACAAGATTTGTAAGCAGCTAATCTTCATGGACATAAAACGTACAGGACATACAAACTACATAAAAGTCATTACAGCTACAGTAATTGTATATATAGTATTTATGGTAAAGATATTAGAATGCAGATGTGGAAACTTTATTAAGTCCATTATCTAACATACAAGATTTGTAAGCAGCTAATCTTCCTGGACATAAAACATACAAACTACATAAAAGTCATTACAGATAGTATTTACGGTAAACTTAGGGAAGCGATACTAATGTTACCTTCAGGCATGATAGCGACGGACAGGAAGAGGTGTTCCTCTGCCAGATAACTCCGCAGACTTGCCGGGAACAGGAACCCGAAGGATCGCAGGTCCTGCTCAGTGGCGACAGGAAAGGTCTTCACCACCTGCCCGTCCCCGCGGTCGGCTGCCAGCCACTCGCCGCAGAAGAAATAGAACCTGTTGCAATTTAAGTTTGAAAAATTGAAAATTTCTGTTATACGTGCATGTAAATGTACTTTGCAGGACTTTACTTGTCATCAATGAAAAATTCAATGAATGTTTCACACAACATTCAAGCTGTTTTAAAATGTTGTTCAATTTCGCTACAAAAGACGCATAACAGCACTCGGAGACTATGTGTTTCCACAGAATGATTCCCAAATACTAAGAGAAGGAAACTTCATTGGCACAGTTATTAGGTGTTTAAAGAGTGATACATTTTCTATCTCTTCATCTAAAAACAGCTGAGTTGACACACTGTGTATACAGGATCTGACGACCGCTCTGAACTCAACTGGCTACATTTATTATTATTTTCATCTGTCATGATCACACTTCACTCCACGTTAGTAGCTGTAAGAAAGAAATACTGTGAGAAGAAAAATATAGACATAAAGATATATGTATCATTATAGGTGCAATACATAGAAAGCTCGAGTGAACTCACAGTTTGCCTGTGGTGAGATCCTGCACTGCTGCTCTGTCCACGTTCCACGATGCACAGCTCCCCTCCCCACTGTTGTCGTGCATGAGCAGCAGCAGCTCCACATTACCCAGCTGTTCTGCTGTGCTGAAGGTCAGGGTCACCTGGCTGTTCTGGGTGAAAACCTAAACAACAACAAAAATTCCACATGTTAGGACCTGTCATTAATAACTGTACTCAAAAACATGTTCAGGGGAAAGTTGGGTGATGAAATAATTATAAGGAGTTGAGTCAGTGCCAAACTTGATGTCCAACCTTCTCTGTGATGTCGACCACTCGCACATCGGAGTTTGCTGCAGCTCCAAACAGCTTGAAGGAAACAGTGGATTCTGTCCCAGCATGCTTAGCTGCCCCTGTCCAGATGAGCAGGCGATACACGCAGCCGTTCTGAAGGTTGTCCAACTTCACAGCGTGATGTAACTGTGACAATATGTGAAGACATAGAACATGAATGCTCACATCGTACAGAGTACTGACCCTGACAGTAAATATCGAATGCTCACATCGTACAGAGTACTGACCCTGACAGTAAATATCGTAGTCTTACTGAAGCTGAATATATTATTACAGATACAGTAAACTGCAGGTACGTTGCTAATATGCATGCTAATCATATCTATAACAAAATCTTTGTTCAATTACACATCATGTCCTTGTCAGCAAGGCTTTAGCTACATGCACTGGCTTGCAGGGCTCGTATGTCTGTAACTGCTGATGAAAACTAATCAATATCCATATATTATATAAACATCTGATTTTTTAATACTGGATAAAAAAATGTACTAGAACATCCAGCATGAAATAAAAAGTCCACAGAGTAAAAATCAAATGATAACGAATAACCATTACACATAGCCACTTTTATTGGCCAAATACTATTGATTGATGATAACTTCTTACCATCCTTTTCCCTCTACGATCAGCAATCGTGACCACGGTTGTTGTGGAGAAGTAGACACAGAGCGCCACAATGATGGCTGCCACAACGGCAACGTTGTCCACTAAGTCACTGAAGTTCAACTCCCCGAAGTCGAACGTGTTGGGCGGAGTGGCGAAGTCACTTCCGAAGGCCGTCAGATGGTTGCAGTGACAGATGGTGCTGGAAATGGTGGATTGCTTGCTAATCTGTGGAAAGCAATAAAGAAACATGTTGTAATCACATTTTGCTGGTACAACCACTGGTCATTTTAGATTTATTTTTTAAAAAAGCTATCATTAATTTTCTAGCTTTTTATGGAATTATCATTCAATGATTTCCACTGCTTCAGATGATATCATGATTGATTGAAAATGCCTGTAGACCATGGACCAAAAAGGCAGTCCCCATTTCCAAACATTTAGTCAGAAAGAGTGGCCTAAATACATGTACAGTAGTCCCTCTGGTCAAAACACTCTGGCAGAAGATTTATAAGTACCCAATCATTACCAAATTAGGCTCAGAAATAACAAACACGTATAACTATAGCTATCTAACTATCTAACATTAAGATGTCCATCAATATCAACATAGTCATTGTATTGTATTTTTATGTAGTCTTTCTCCTTTGTATTTTGTTTTATATGGGCCAGCTGCCTGAAATAGAAGTTGAAATGAAATATGAACCATCTATCTTGAATTGCTTTCGCTGGCATAATATCAAACACAAACACTGTACCTGGTCCTGTAATAAAAAGGGCAGTCATGATTCATGTACGGATTATGAACAATATGTGACAAAAATATGATGTTTTCTATACCAAAGCAAGGACATTTTACTGGTACACAGCCAATTTTTTTACTTTGAATGTGTTTACAATGTAGCACACTGTCAGGTATTAATAGTTGTAACAATTATGAATACTAAAAGCTAAGTTCTGACAAAACAATGAGAACTGTACCCACCGCGCAGCCGTCGGTGATCCAGTCTTCCTGGGTCTCGCTCCAGTAGACGCAGCTCAAGCGGGCCCACTGGATCTGGTAGGCGTAGAAGTCATCGGCGTGTGACTCCTTTACGTCAGCTCTTTTCTCAAAGTCGCATTCGGCTACTGGTCCTGAAAAAAAGGACGTTTATGACAGAGCTGAGAAGTGTAAAACTACTAGGATATCACCGGTGACTCCCGTTGTCAACATCACAAGACAGTATATGATGTATTTTTGCTTTTGGAGATTCCTAATGAAGAAACAAAGAAAAAAACATCTCAACAGTGGAAGTCATGAAAATATTAGGCACACTTTCTATGAATCAGATTTCACATTTATATCACAATGATGAACATTTTGTAGAATACCATGTTCAAAATCTCTACAGGCATTGGTACTTTTTACTTTTCCTTAACGACAAAAGAACAGATATGACAAAACACAGTTTAGTGATTCATGTCATTATGGACAAGACAACCTCCTTCATCTGGCAAACAGATTTTTGTATTTGTAGCATTAAACATGAAAAATACTCACCACGTATTTGGACCTTGATGTAGTAGTCCACAGGACCATCCTCTCCCGAGACGAACATCGTCGCCTCTCTCTTCTCTGTGTCTTCATCGCCACTCAGAGTCTTCATCAAGGCACACTCCTCGGGTAGGATGTATGTCTCCATGGATACGTTGTAGTTTTGGTCGTCAGGGCGACCGCCGTACCTTCCCAATACCCCGTAAATAACACTTTTATTCAGTGGGGTGATGGTGACCAGGAATCCTTCTGCGGTGTTGGTGAGGTTCAGCAAATGGTAGCTTGAACTTTTGTTTCCTGGGGTAGCGAAGGTGATGGTTGTTGTCGCTGGTTTGTTTCCGGAGCCGCCCGGAATGGTGATGTAGAAGTCTTCAGTCAGGTTGTTGAAGGCCACGGGGATGTTGTTCTGTTGGAGTGACAGTTCCATGACAGACGAGCGTGCCTGGTACTCCCCGCGCCCCCAGGTAAATGGGTTCTGTTGAAACTGCGTCAACTGCAAAAATAATAATAATAATAATAGAATCAATAGTTCATTAACTTTTGCAATATAATTCTGTATTTTGCCCATTCTACTGTAACAGGAACTGGAATCTGAATTTCTGTACCCCACTTTCAATCCAACCAAGATAAACATGATGTCAAAGTAGTGGCAACCACTAAATGAAAATGCAATCACAACTCTGTGGATATAAAAGATTTTTTTAATGAAAAATATCTCCAGGACCTGTACAAAGTAAATGAACAACATATAAAGAGAATTCAAACTCTACAACTGGATAAGAATTCGGAGATTTATTTCCGGACGTTTCGAGTGACATCCATCACTCTTCTTCAGCGTCACTAAAATGAACTAGCAGAACTAACCAGTACTTATTTACAATAACTAGAAAAACCGGTTTTACATGGCAAATCACACAGTCATGCATAAGACGTATTGAATTGTAAAACAAGATCTGGAAGGTTCCTATGGTAAGACAACACCATAGGAACATCTATTGTCCTTTGGTTGGGGGGAGGGCGCGGTCCCAGGTACCGGAGAGTTCTACGCGGAGTCCTCCCTTCCTGTTTAGGGTGGGGTTGTAGATCCTGTATTATTGTAAATTGTAGTTATTGTAAATAAGTACTGGTTAGTTCTGCTAGTTCATTTTAGTGACGCTGAAGAAGAGTGATGGATGTCACTCGAAACGTCCGGAAATAAATCTCCGAATTCTTATCCAGTTGTAGAGTTTGAATTCTCTTTATATATTGGTTACCTGGATGTCTAACCTTCACAAACGTATAAATGAACAACAGTTACAGTTAACTCATAAGCAAGTGACAAACACAAACAATCATACTGGAAAGACAGATAGAAACAATCCTCAAAACAATCTTCAACATTGATATCATCACAGGTATAAAAAAGGAAAGATAAGGATCATTAATAACCAGAACCTTAATAGCGACGCTGTGCGGTGTATAGTCTCCGAAGAGCGCTGCTTTAGACGGAACATGGAAGCTCCCATTCTTCGTCTGCACGACCTGGCCTCCAAACTGGTCACCCCAGATCCTCTGGGCACGCAGCGCGATGCCGCCCCTCTCGATGGTTACCGGCGGGGCTCCTAGCCTCATGGCGCCGATGATGGCGTTGTACAGACCGTCCAGGACCTGGCGGCTTTCTTGGACAAGTCTTCGTCTCTGTAAGTAACCGTTAGGAGACAGTATGATGAGTTAGTCTTACTCAGACTATCTAGTTTTGTCCTCTATAACCTGAAACACTATAAACACAATGTTTAAGACGCCATAGTTTGACATCTTTCTGAAGAAACCAAAATGAAGATAGATAGGCATTAAAAAAAGAAACATTTTAAGAAGGCACAAAAATGTATGTAACTAATATGTACAATCAAATATAGCACAGTCAGGATTTGTTGTAATCAGTAGGTCTGAAAAAAAAAATTGGTGTACATTTACAAACTCGAAGCTTTTTTGATCAGTGTTGATTAAACATGATGCAAAATCAAACAAAGAAGAACAGCTTCCAATGCGTGTGATTTGAGTCATGATCCAGGATGGAAGATGAACTTGAACAAAAACTCAACAAATGAAACATTGAATGTAGAGCAAAGTCAAGCACTGAACAAGTCATGATGACTTGTTGTTACCTCAGCTTGGTTCTTCTGCTCCTTTTCTTTTGCCTTTTCAAGGCGCTCCTTTGGAGAGAGACTCTGGTCTTCCTCCTCGAGATCAGGTGCAGGCTTCCCATCATCCTCTTCTGCATCTCTCTCGGGTTCCTCCAGCAGAGAATCAACGGAGTCCACCAGAGCTGTTACAGTAGGACAGAAGCAAAATTATCAATTTGAAAGTGGTGTTAAGCATTTCAGTGATTGATAAACACTAAGTAAAATGAAAAACCGAGAAGCGTGGGAAAAAATGTTCTGTGGTGCCCCAACCGTCAAAAAGTTAGACTATACATGTATGCAGATGAGAACAACATCCACAGTCTGTGTCGTTACGTATAAGGACCATACAGAATTAAGATTCAGACTTAAAATTACAATTTTACATCAAACTATACAATTAACAAAATCACTAACTTAAGGGACAATCTTTGACACTGATCAATATAACATGTGTTTCATGAACTGTTACAGCTGACAAATTCAATATCAACTCTTTTTTTCTCATCCTTACGTTTAACTTTGTGTGAATAATTTGATATTTTACGACTTTCTTTATGTTATGTGTGAATGTTTCTTACGTGTTTGAAGTCTTCCTCCCACGAAACATTGAAAAACACATTTTAGGTGATATGCTTCTCCTGCATAAATAAATAAACTTCAGAATAGATTTCTGGAAGCACCGTGTGACTGATGAACATGACCTTGTACTTACATCCTCCCACAGACTCGACAGTCGACGGGTCAGACATGTCCAGTTGGTCCAGTTTGCTGGTGACGGACTTCAGAACACTCATGGCCATGTCCTTTAGGAAAGCATATGTTTGATAATTGTTAAGGGTCTGGTTTATATTAAACGAGACAGATTTGAAAGTAACACTTTAGTTGCTCAACCGACATCTAGATATGCAAATATTCTGGGCAGATTTCCACTAATCAAAGGGCGACTTACATGCATCTGTGGTAAAAAGAAATTAGTTGATGAGAAGCCTTTTGTGGCAAAAGACTCTGACAAGTACAAAGTGAAATGTTTTGTTCAGTACATTCAAGTATATGAAAAGAATTAATAGCTATTTGCATGATGTGAAAAATCCATGCTGCATATGTTAACATTGAAAAAGGATGCCCTAGTATACAGTACTGTAGTACAATAAAGTCAAAGACTCATGCCATGCATAACAAGATAGGCACATTAAAACCCGAATCGGAGATGAAAGATAATAGTTTTCTGCACAGCTGCAAGCATGACATGAGTAGTCAAGTCGTAGTTGTAGGTGAGGAGTCAAACGGTTCAACTTTGTAAAAAAAAATCCCATCAGCAACTTTTACCTTATCCTCCTGTGGAATGCCAGGACAGGACTTAATGACAAGCGATGATAACTCAGAGAGCTTTTGCACACGTTGTGGCGTCTGGGCCCGACCCGTTTCAGACACCAATGTTTTAATTGCCTTCCTGCACATCTACAACAACGGATAACAAGATTGAACACCTTATCCTGGTCCAAACTCCATAAAACGTCCCCATATTTCCACGAGAAAGAAAAAGCTTTCCTGAATGTTTCCCAATGCTTTAACATTTTACAGACTACTAAACAATGCTTACCTGTGCCTTTTCCTCAGCAGCTGATGTTGGCTGCTCCAACAAAGCAGCATCTCCAGAGACATCCGCATTCTTCTCATTAATGAAAGACACATTGTTAAGAATAAAGTTGGTTTTTAACAACAAAGTTGCATTAAGGACAAAGAACCAGTAATAAAATTGTGATTAATTGTTGAAATGTCTGCGTGGTCATTTTTGTTAATTGGCTTGGCCTCGCAAGCTCCGTCTCCAACACACGGGTCCTGAGCAGGTCAGCGCGTGCTCCCCCCCCCCCCCCGTCGGAAAAACAATCCTGATAATGTTTGACTAACCTGAGCCAGTATCTGTAGTACATCCTGTGGTTTGGGGGAGACGAATTCTGCATAGATGCTGTCCAGGCTATGAGCAAGAGCCTTTCAAATCGAAATAAAGGGCAGCATAATTAGAATATTAGTATGATGTATGCCTTACGAATGGACAGGAATTAAGGTAGAATATCTTTTACAAATATCCTATGTTCATATTCCTCTTGCAAGTACAGTACAGTGTACATTCAATTCTTTTTTTATTAACACATACACAACAACAGACACAATAACAGTACTTCAGTTTTTATACCTTCTCTTATCTCCCAAATACAATTTTGGTACTTACATTCAGGGTGGATTGTACTTTAAAGCCCCTTTCCACTGAGCTCATAAAGTCATGTCATTATAAGTCATATACAATTTGACAAATCCAATTTTGGTTGGGTCTTTAACCAAATACTTTACCCCCCAAAATCCCCTCCGCTGTGGAACCACATACCTGGTCAGGTGTCGCCCTGTTACCCACCGGCGGCCTGCTGCTGGTCTCCTTGGTTTCTACACAGTAGAAAGAGAAGTATGATTATTCAATCCCTTAGCATAGCGCATTGAAGAATGAGCATTTTTTTCTTGATAAAATTGAAAGAAATGGTGGTTTGCAATATGGAAGGTCAGATTTTACTGTCAATGGAAAACATAGCTTCAAATGCTTCATCAACTTGATTACTGAAAATCAATTATCATCATGGGACTTTGTAATTTTATAACAGTGAGGAAACAATTGATACTGTTTTTTTGCATTTAGTACACTGGCCAAATTGAATATTGGTTTGACAAAAGAATCAATGCCTCACATATGTAATTATATAAAATTAGTGGTCAGATTTTTCATATAACGTTTTTTTTTTTTAAAAAGGTAAACAGATGAGACCTACCATCGCCACTGAGTTGTACAGTTGGAGTTGCTGGTCTTGTGTACGGGACTTTGGTCATCCCACTGGTCTGCTCAGTTGTAGCAGCGGCTGTTGGTGTGATGGCCGTGGAGGGGGAAAATATTTTGATAAATCTAAATGTCATCTAGATAGATTTTATAAAGTATTACGAGGTAATTAACGATATAAACACCAATATTACAGTTGACATCACTCCAACATCAGGTTTCATGAAAACAATATTATGTTACTGGATAAATTGTTGACATGTTGAATAAAAACATCACAGACAAGCTAAATTATAAAAGTGTCAATTGCTTAATGATGGCCTCTCCAGTCTTTTACTGCTGTAGCATTAAACACACGAGAACCTACCGTCATCAAATGACTCTTCGTCCCCCACAGCTTCCCTTACGGTCGAAGTTGCGGGTTCGGTGGTAAGGAGGGTTGTCATCTGACTTGTCTGCGTGGTTGTAGCAGCAGGTGCGGGCACGGTGGTTGTAACGGCAGGTGCAGGTGTGGTGGTTGTAGCAGCAGGTGCAGGTGTTGTGGTTGGTGTGGCGCCTAGCAGAGAAAAGACTCAGATGAAACAGACTACTTCCCCAAATGTTCACAAATCTTTTTTAACATAGGAAGAACAGAACTGATAAATACGAAAACAAGAAGACTGCACCTGTCCAGTGACTGTACTTAAGTGTAGAAAAAAATTAGTTTCAAGGTTTTTGTATGTATTTTGATTAAATCCAATATTTCCTTTTCAGATATCCATGGAATAAATGTATACATTAATCTACTAATAGTATTTTTCTACAGCTTTTAAATACAAATCTGTAGATTGGATACATATCTAGGACTTTGGTTGAGCAACACATTACATGTAGTATAGAACAATTCCTGACATGTGAAGAAATTCTTTATTTTAAAAGAAGCCTTAAAGATTTCTCTTGTAAATGTTTTAATCATTATAATCCTTATAAATCACCAGAGGCATGTTTACTATTTAGCAGAATAGCAATGTTCTCCTATTAATACCAGATCAATGCAATCTGTGACTGCTGTTAGCTAACTTAGCTGTGGTGATTTAGTTATTCACAAAAGTCTATCTTTGAT